>OX637341.1:2905430-3425430 GCA_951799405.1 Agapetus fuscipes | reverse complement strand
TTTTATTACTTTACCATTTTGAGCGTTTTTTTTAACTGTTACACTTCAGTGGTACGCTACTGATTTATAATTTCGTGAGTGGTACGCGAAATTAAAAGTTTGGGAACCACTGGTCAAGACTCATATTCGGGATACCCAAATTCGCTCACATCACTCCGCTGTTAAAAAACATTACATTGGCTTCGTTTTCCGGAGAGGGTGGTCTACCGTATTTGTGTGATGGTATATAAAGCCATCAATGGCTTGGCTCCACCTTATCTGACTGACATGATGTTGCCTGTTGAGATGGGTGTAAGGAGGCAGACACTCAGATCCGCGGGCGATGGAGCAGTCAATTTGGTTCAGCCACGCAGTCAGATTTGTACAAATTTCGGAGATTGCGCTTTCCGTGTTGCGGGTCCGGTGGAGTGGAACAGACTGCTACCCGGAGTGAAGAACTCCAAATCTGTGGGTGTATTTCACGGAGCACTCAAGACTCACCTTTTCAAAAAGTCTTATCCTTGATCGGAAAGAGCCCTTGAGGTGTGACACACACAAAAACGGCGCTCTCTTATCATTTGTTATTTAAAATAAATTAGCCTGATATTATTATTATACATTTGTGGTTTATCAGTGAGACACTCCCATTTTAATATTGTCATTAAATCAACAAACAGCTCACCATTGAAACCGCCGCCATCTCTGTATGCGAGGTAAGAAGCGTAGCCCATCCCGCAGTAGAGACTGGTCCATACGGGTCCAAACACCCAGTTGGGGGGCCTCCAGTCGGGCTTCTTCAAGGTCTCGTACCAAGCCATACTCCCATCTTTCGTCTTTATCTGCGAACTTGAAATTATTCCTCCAATCCATCCGCCGATATTCGGCAAAATTGTAGCTCCGATAGCAGGCCAATACGACATCTTGAATATTTTAAATTTGGAATTCTTTTCAAAACTGAATTATTGCAAAAAGTAAAAATAGATTCACCGGCTTCAAACAAAACAAACCACGCAAGGCCGCCCACTGCAAGAGAATGAGTGAAGCGAGGCGCGAGCACAGGATGCGAACACGGCTCGGGTTAGATTATGTCAATAAATTAGGCAAATAAAGAATGTGTTGCGTAATGCTTGTCCACTTATGATAATAATATGTGCGCAATAAAAATACAAGCGCAAATAGCTTCCTTCGTATGTTGGTACTTATAAACACACAAAAATAATAATTATGCACAGGTAATTATTAGCTCAATGTTTATTATTTTCGAAAGAATGTATAATTTGACAGATAATGACAGCTGTACGTCATAACAACAAGGGTTGTTTATTCATTAGGTTTTTGAAATATACTTTTATTGCAAGAGAATGTATGAATAGCGTATTGAATAATAAAAGATGATATGATGTGGTTTTCTTACATTATATTCTATCCTTTTTATTAAAAATATATATAATATACCTATATTGCGTTATATGTTTATACCTACCACGCAGTTTCTGTCTCAAACAATAATTTGCATTCGTTGCTAGCTTCATTGTTGATTGCCTCTAGCAAGCTGTCATTCGAATTGATTTGCATTTGGAATAACCTCAAAAACATGTGGTTGTCATCATCATGTGTTTGATAATTACCACAAATATACATGCCAAGTTTTAATTTTAATCGAGAAATCGAGAAGAAATTCTGTAGACATTTTATTAACTTGAAGTGAAGTGCAGGAAGTATTCAAGAAGTCGTACCGGTAAGTGAAAAATTCTAACCTGAATGAAAAATTTGTATTATGCACGTAGTTATTGTTTTTTTATGATCCCGTTAACTTTATAGGTAAATTATCCATGATGGATTACGAAATTGGGAGTATAGCGGATTTAATATCCGGGAATCACACCCCAAACAGAGCGAAAGTTACGTACAAACCTCTAACGCCGGTCAAACATCAACCCAGCTCTAATGTGACCCCTCAAACCAAAAATGACAATAAAATTCGCACACCCAGGATACCCTTTACCCCCGAACACATGAAGACCATAAAAAATTTGAAGAATGTGGTCCAAAATCCACCGGAATCTCCTAAAAGTGCTCCGATCAAGCGTAAATCGAAACCATTCAACAACTTCCAATTTTTATCCCAGCTTGATGATCATCCTGGATCAGAACACGATGAAGATGAAGACGATGATGATGACGACGATGGGGATAGACACGTGTCAAAGAAAAAGAAGAAGACGGCAGAGGAAATTGCTAAAGGGAAAACTGTCGTGAGAGAGTATTACGAAAGCAAAGCTGATATGATTGAGAAGGCGAATAGAATCAAGAATCAGAAGAAGGTTGAGAGAAAAAAGAAAGATAGAAACGTTGAAGAAAAGGTTTCAGTTGAAGAAGAGACGAATGAATCAAAACAGGAGAAGAAGAAAAATAAAAATAAGGATAAGAATGTTGAAATGACTGATGATGCTGAGATCCCGAAAAAGAAGAATAAGAAAAGTAAAATTGGAGTGAGTGTTGAAGATGAGGAAGAAGACAATTGTAATGTTGTAGAAAAAAAGAAAAAAAAATCTAAAAAGAGGACAAAAGTTGAGGTTGAAGATAAAAGCGAATCCGAAAATGAATCGGATAATGAATTGGAGGTGTCTGACGCCGAGATAGATATGAAAGAAATAAATAAAGAACTGGAAGAGGAATACGGGAAAGATGAAGAAAGTGAAAAGAGCGAAGAGGAAGTTGAAGAGCAGGAGTTGACCGAGTTCCAGAAGGCAGCGAAGAAGCGGGTGGAAAGGAAGATGCAAAGAATGGAAAAGTTTAGCGATGATGAACTGCAGAGGACCATATTTGTCGGCAACCTTCCCGTCACCATATTGAAACAAAACTTTGATAAAATGTTGAGGAAGAGGTTTTCAGTTCATGGAGCTGTTGATACGTTAAGGTAAAAAAATCTTTATCTTGACCTCAATCCTGACCTCCAACTCTCTCTCTGTCTTTTTTTTTGTCACCTGTAGTAGCTGGCTGACGTCCTTCCTCACCTCATCCTCCCATCTCAGCCTAGGTCTGCCAACTCTTTCTTTTTCCACCCGGATGTCACTTAAGGATCCTTTTGGCACCTTAACATGTTTAGTCTAGCACATACAGAGAGCCTGGAGCGAGTATAGATGCTAACAGCTCCTCTTTGTACCACATTCTCCAGGTTTCACCATCATTCGCAGGACCCAGAATTTTCTCTCACACTCCACTCTCAACTATATCCAGCATTTCGCAGAATTTTCTATCATTGTCGTTCTGCCTGAAAGTATTCAATGTAAAAGTGTTTTATGGGCAGGGCCTTTAGCTACCAATAACAAAATACTGGTTAGCAACCCAGCTTGATGATGTAATTTGTGTGAATTCCATTCCCATATTGTTTGGACTGATGTGTTTGTCACAACAAAAGTATTGATTTTTCAATTTAAATTTTGCTGTTCTGATTTTTCCATTGTTTTCCATTTTATCTTACATTTTCTCTAGATTCCATGGAGTAGAATACTATAGTTTCCAACATTTATATATTTTCAGAATAAGGAATATCCCTGTTGTGGACTACAATAAAAAACCTAAAATAGCACTTATTGAAAAGAAGTTTCATCCTGACAGAACTAGCGTGAATGCTTATATCAAATTTAAAGAAATTAATTCCGTTGCCAAGGTAAACCATATATTTTGTGTTTCACTTATTATTTACCTTTATTTTGTAAGAAAAAAATGAATACTGAAGTTGCCATTGTCAGACATTTTGTTTTCATGTGTACCAACTGTCTTTTCAAATTTAGAACACAACTAAAAATACCATAGATAATATTCTAATTTGGAATTTCTTACCTACCACATCAGTTTTTAACAATATCAAAATGCATACTTTTTTATTTCTTTACCAGGCTTTAGTTGAGAATAATACTTTACTGGAAGGCAACCACATAAGGGCTGACCGTTGCCATGGTCAAAAGAAGCCCTCGACGGACAACCGTACAACCATCTTTTTGGGGAATCTGCCCTTCAATGTGGAAGAAGAGACCATTAGAGAGTTGTTCTCTAGATGTGGGACAATCAACTCAATTCGAGTTGTACGTGATCGGCAAACTCAGATTGGAAAAGGTATGCTCCTTTTAAGTGCAATTCTAGCTCATCCAAATGTGTTGTCCATATTTTTAAATCAGTATGATACTTTCAACTGCATTATATACAAAAGAGAAGTATTGGCATGCAGAACACGTCTATTTTTGTTTACTTAAAAATTTCATCAATTAATTGTGTGATTATGATGATGGATGATTTTTTTCCTGTGTCGTCGTTTAACCCCTCGAGCGCGGGAACGCGGATCCGCGCTCATAGTACTATAGGCGATTTTTTTAATTTTTCTTTAGTTTTTACACAGCAATAAGATCGAAAATCGCATGAAGTACTCCTATTGGATAGAACCATCCACCAATAAATTCAAAGCATTCATTTTTGTTTGTAGGTATTTATAATATAATATTTTTACATAGTCCGGTCGATAGCTCAGGTGGTAGAGTGCTTGCATTCCACGCCGAAAGCTCGGGTTTGAATTCCACCGAGGGTGTCAGAAATGATTTCCTGTTTCGGTGTTTATTTCAAACCCCAAAATAAAATACCGGCAAGGTTTACTCAGCCTTCACAAGAAATGAGTACCAGCCCCCTCGGGAGCTGGGAAACCCCCCACTTCACTGAAGTGGTTGGCGTAAGGCCGGCCCCCTTACCTGTAAAAATAAATAGGTTCAACTCGCCACATGCGACCCCTTCGGGGATAACGCGGCAAGAAGTTACACTATATGTGTAGCTTAGTTGCGTTTTTTTGCGAGTTGCGTAAGTTGACCTTGAAAACCGACTGTTGGAAAAGCCGCATTTCCACAATTTGTTGATATAAGACCACTAACACAAAGTTTTTTTTGTGTAAATAATAAGGGTCATTAACTTCTATTTATTGCGATGTATTGTGATTTTGTGCTTAGGCATACTAATGAGTAGGGCCCGGATTAATATGTATCAAAAATCACGAAATATGTAAATATAAAATGAATATAAAAAACTGAAATATGGAAAAATATGGAATAAAAAACAACTGTTACCCAGTACAAAACCCTTTATTTTAACATCAAAGAACATAAAATATAAAATCAAAGAACTTAAAGTGCCTTATATTTACTCTGCGTCTATCTTTTTAGTCGAGTTGTTGCAGTACACAATAACATGTTTCTTTCAATTTTCAAAATTAAAACCTTGTCTGTTTTTTCGAAACATCGCCTTATACTGACTGAAAGACCTTTCAACATCACAGGATGTGATTGGGGCAAACTTAAATTTGTACAACTCTGAGGGTGAATATGCCTCCTCTGGATTGCCAGCTGCTGTTCCATTTAGCATGTTGTTAATTTTTTGTAGCGTTGTATACCCTTTATTTTTTTCAAGTACAGACTTTATTTTGTTTTTTACCAATTCAGCAACAGGGCCTTCCGCCTCCATAATTGTGGTTTCAATTGTTTTAATGATCTTAACATTTTCTTTTAATGATGTTGATGGATTTTCCAGTGCTTTGATCTGATGTGACAGAAAACAAAAATTGCTTCTTATGTAGATTAGATCATTTCGAAGAGTTTCATTTTCGAAAAGTTCTTTTGCATTTAAAATACTAGCGGATTCATCTTCTAATTCAAAAACAATCGTTTTAATCTCAGTATAATACTCGCAGTAGTACTCAACCGCTGCTAACCACGTACCCCAACGCGTCAGCACAGGTTCTGGTGGCAAAGGTATGTCTGGATGCATTTCTTTAAATTTTAAAATCCGACTTGGTGCTTTCAAAAAGATTTTCTTTACATTTGATACCAAACTATCAACATTTTTAAACTGGAATCTCACGCATTCGGCTAGTCTATTAATTCCATGCGCCAAGCATGTTACGTGAATCATTTTAGGATACAACACTTTAAGGGCATCTCCGGCTTTGACCATGTAAGGAGCAGCATCGGTCAGTAGCAAGAAAACTTGTTCATGTTTAACACCATCGGACCACAAAACACTCATTGCATCGTTGAACAGCTTGGCTGATGTTTGATGGTTGCATTTAGGAAGTTCTTCGCATGCTATCAAAAAAGATTTGCTGGATTTTTCTTCCACTAGGAGCCCAATAATCACATTTCCTATGCACCGGCCCATGGCGTCCGTCGTCTCGTCAATTGCAACCCATATAGGTCCGTCCTGAATTTCTTCTCGAATCGATGCCAAGCAATCCTCGTAAATATCATTTACGATTTTTTTCCGAAATGTGGATTCGTCGGGAATAGATTTGCCTGAGTACTTTTCAAGAAAGCTTTTCAATACAGGATTGTTTACTTTCCACAGAGGTATATCTGCACTCATCATGGCATGACACAAATCTTTCGAGAAAGTATCACTTTGAGAACCGCTGGCTATTGCTTCAGAAAAAAATTGTTGTTTGAATTTGCTTTTCCTTGAGATATTCATCTTATGTTTTGTGGTAGATACATGCTGTGATATTAAGAAACGCTGCTCAGTCGAAACGGATTTTTCGCAAGCATTACAAAACAGTACATTACCATCTGTACTCAGAGACTGGTTTGGGAAATCTTCAATATATTTTCCTAATTTAAACCGCAAAGGTTGTTTGTCCTTGGGCATTATTTCAATGGGCACAGTTAAATAATTCGGATATAATAATATGCAGGAGAATACTTAAATCACGACGCAAGACAAAGAAATTCAATGTGCGCGACACAAGCAGGCGACACGAGTACGCGCGACGATTAACAAGTTGTGACTGGCTGACGACGAGCTGACGTTCGGCCTTCGGGCGAACGCCCGGCCAAGCAGTGAACGGCGAAACGATTCGTTCATTTTTTACTCGTTGTTTTCAGTATTTGCCGCGCCAAACCGCGAACTAATTATTTCCGAAGCGCTATGAAAGCAAAAATTATTCCGTTCTCTCTAGTTTAAGTACCAAACATCGAAAATATGGACTAATGTGATTTTCGTGTGCAAATATGGTCTTAACCTAGAAATATGGAAAAATATGGAAAATAAAATCTGCATTTTCCAGCTCAAAACATCATAATCTATGTAGAAAACTAAATAATTAATGGAAACTATTGAAATAAAAAATATGTATTTACATATTAATCCGGGCCCTACTAATGAGGTATATCTATTTTTAGAATCTCGATCTTTTTTCCGTAATCTAAATTATGATGGGGCAAAATAATAAATCCTCAAAAGTTTTTTTTTTTTTGGTAGGCACTAAAAACACTTTATTTCATCTAATCTAATCTAATCTAAGCTGCAAAGATATATATCATTTAAGATTTATATTAAATGCATTCCCACAAGCAGATATGTATAATTTCGTGCTAATGTGCATGTGGACCTACAATATAAAAACCCAATCTCAAATGAACATAAGCCTTGCAACTCTTGCCGTCCTTCCCTGAAACAGGGGTGACATTGGCAAAGTGAACCAATTTTTTATATTATGGGTGGTCAGCCGCATAACAATCTATAAGTCAAGGAACATACATGACAAATTACATTTTTTAAAATCATAATTTCATTGTTTTTTGATATAAAAAAAACCCACAGGAGATATGTTTTGTATCTTTGGAGATATTTAATATAAAAAACCACGAGTTGGGTGTTTGAATTAGGCTGAAAATCGCCGGCGCTCCAGGGGTTAACGGTCCTTGGTCATCTCAAGGTCGCCATGGCTCGTTGAGTACAGCATTTTCTTCAATCGTCTTCTGAAGATGGCAGTGGGTTAATCAATCCAAAATTTGAGGTTACGGCAGCTCTCTGCATTTGCTTTAAGCATTGCGCTTTTTAACCATTCTTGTCTTACCGTGTGTCATTGATAAATATTTGTAATATAAAAATATTCTTTCTTTTAGGAATCGGTTTTGTCAATTTCGATAAGTCAGACGGGGTAGAACTGGCCATGACGATGGACGATGAAGATTTGCGAATAAAAAACAAGGTGGTGCGAGTGCAGCGCTACAATGCCAAGTCAAAGAAGGAGCCAAAGAACAAGGGAATCAAACGGAAACATCTGCGGGAGGAAAAGGCTGTCCCTAAAAGATATCAGCAGTTCTATCCACAGAATGAGCGCAATGAAGAGAACCAGTTCTCAAAGGGAGTGGGAAAGAAGAGGGATCAGCAAGTAATACACACAACATATTGTTTTATTCCTTTAACCGCACTATGCATATGAATGTGCATGATACGCAAACTTTGAGTGTACCATTCTGCTACATCCCGTATCTCGTAGACGCTTGATAAAATAATATATTTAAAAACTATAAACCGCCTGGCGTCCGCCTGAGTTCCAAAGTCACGTCATTACAAGTCTAGACAAGTAGTCCCTCAAGGGCAGGCTAAGCGTTGGGTTGCTTGTTTGACGTTTTGTAATTTTTCATACATACTCTTCAAAAGTCAGGGGTACGTACATTTTGGTTTCGATTCCTGATTAATTTTTGCCTATTTCTCAGAAAGTAACCTGAAGGGTTAATAACTTATTTACTTTTTCTTTATCTTATGTTATTTTGCATACGCATGAAGAATGCGTGTACCTTAATATTCTAATTTAGTTTTGTAGAACTGAAGACGGCAAATCTAGGTTTGGTTTTGGAAATTTAATACATATTTGAGCCTACATATTCAATGGCCCTCCAGCGCAATTCAAGGTTTGGGCTTCTTCAACCTCTGCCTCCAACTCCACCTGTCCTCCGAGGCGGCTGTCCAGTTAGCAACTTGTAGAAGCTGAGCCGCATTTCTCCCCACTCCATCCCTCCATCTCAGTCTGGACCTTCCCACTCTTCTTCTGCTTCTTGCACGGCAATTCATAATTATTTTGGGAATCCGTATGTCTGCCATTCTGTGAACATGCCTAGCCCAACCTGACCTTTGCCATCTTACATGTTCCAAACTAACAGCTTTTATTTTTTCAGGGTAATAAAATTCGTAAAAACACAGAGAGGAGAGAAAACTTTCAAAAGAAGGTTTCAGAATATCACTCTCAGACTTCACAAGATGACACTACCGACAAGAAATCCAACACAGACTCGCTGGACAACTCCTCAACTGGACAAAACAATCAAACCACTGAGAATGCTGGCCCCAAACAATCCAAAAGCCAGGAAAGGCATCTGCAGTTCAAAGGACTGGTCGCACAGAAGAAAAAGGTATCCAAGAATTTTGTTTTATCCCGTTTAAAAGCCTTGTTTATTTGTAGCATTCACCAGGCCGACCACCCAAGAGATGGAGGAGCAGCTGGTATCTAATTTAAGAAGAAGAAGACAATTTTTTTTTGTGTGTCACATTTTGTCAATTTTAATATAGACTCGGTAGTGTCAAGAAAAAATTTACAAGAATAACTCGCCCACAGACAATTCGTCCATGGACAAATGTCACATGACATGAACTTCATATTAATCATGTATTTTGGTTTCAGAAAATGAAGCTACAAAAAGGAATTTTGAAGAAGAAGAAAATCAGTAAAATTTTACTGCAAAAGCCGAAAGTGCCATCTACATAAGTAAATTGAAAGTGCAAACAACATTCTAATGTTTACCGCCCTGAAACATTTTTTTTTTGACCTAGCTGATGAAAATATTTTTTAGCTGCCTACTTGAAATTTGTTTCAAGGATGTAAGAAAAATTAAGAACTTTTTATGCATAAGGCATTGAATTAAATCAATTGAAAAATTAAATTGTAATTATAATTTACATCCTGACTTTCAAAATCATTTTTTCTGAAGGTAGTGTTATTGAGGACTCCGAGACAATGACAATCCAATGCAATTAAGCTACATGTATAGTGTAACTGCTTGTCGCATTTTCCTCTAAGGTGTTGCATGTGGTGAGGGAACCTATTATTTTTTAATGGTAAGGAGGCCAGCCTTATGCCGACCATTTCAGTTGAAGAGGAGGAACTCAATGGGCTCGGAACAAAATTTTAAATGCTTTTTTTCTGTGCAGGCAAACGCCACAGGTCCATGTGACTAGGATCCTAAGCAAACAATAACTAAATATAAGGTAGCCTCTTACCTGGCAATCCTGCGATGTGGACTCAATGCACTCATTTTTTAATAATCTGTAACTTTTTTCTCAGTGAGTAAACGTCAGACTTGTATGGGACTGCTATTTTTAGCAACCAGAGACAAAATATTTGTTTGCCTTTTTCCCTAGCAACCCAGCTGGGTGACATCACTATATTGTCTATGTCAAATCAGGTGCGGACCTCATTGTAAAAAGTATCAGTGGGATTTTCTTGAATACTGTATATTTTGTTATGAAATAAAACAAAATTTGATTTCTTTAATTGTTTATTAATATCTCATGATCAACATTAACCCATAATTTCAATCTTCGAAACCCATAGGAGAGCATTTTTCCCCACAAAGCTAGAAACAGATTCTAGATGAGCGACAAATGAGGAGAGATACCATATTTTGTAGGTACCTACTTGAATAGCCCCAATATTGCATTGATTTTCAAGAATCCGAAATTTTTGCTTGATAGGTTTTTAAATTTTTAAGTATAAGTTCTTATTTAATGCTATTAAATCACACAGTTTTCATTTATACTCGGCACAAAAATAAATGTTCTACAAAAGTAAAAAATAATTTTATGCTGTTAGGTACAAAGTGATCATTATCTAATGGTACATTTCACTATTGGTAAACCTGCGATTGCACACTTTTCCATCTGTTATTATTTGGAATGCAAAAAATTTGAATTTGAAAGAAACTTCTATGCCTTACTAAATTTAAATAATGCTATAATTTTTGTTATCAGAATACATGAAAAAGTAACCTAATTCAATCACTATTGCTTTTTTTTACTATTGCTACTGTCCTAACTTAAATATTTTATTAATTTTCACAGAATAATCAATATTTTGAGCAAGTTAATTTTTTTCATCAGGTAGGTATAAAACAATTCTTTTTTCAAATTGAAATATTTTCAACAGCATGGCAACAATGGCACCCATGTCCTTTGCTAATTACTTAACATTCTCTGTCTAGTTTTAAATATTATCTGCTTAAATACTGTGAAACTCATGATGCAATATGAAATTTATCAAAGAACTTTCATCCTTCTCCAATATCCTTTCATGATTTTTGAAATAATATTTTTTATGGAGATGTTCTAATAATTTACATTGTCTATAGATTTGGAACTTTGAAGCCAGCTTGATTAATTGGCATCATCAGAATGAGATGAATAGTCAATTGATAAAAAATGTTTTTGATTCAAAATACGTTAGGTGTATTTTTCTGCGATAATGAACTGGCCACGAATTCCAAAGACATCAAAATTGTAACGACACACGGTCAGTTGCAACAGAAAAGGTGAACAAATATTTTATTATTGCTTTATGAAGACCCTATTCACATAGACGTGTGACGTTTGCCTGTTTTCAAATTTGAGTCCATTGAATGGCTAAAAACAAAATCAGATTTGAGTTTCACCGTATGTTTATCATTTAATAATTACATCATTTTACAACTTAAAATTACAAAAAAATACATAATAATCTATAAGACAAGCATTGCTACATTAATTAAATAATATATAAATACATACAACCAGTCATTTCTTCACATCAATAATGCTTCAGATAATTATTAAAAAATAAATGTATTTACACTTTTTGATGAGACAGAATACGTGAATCGTACAGAATCAGAGATGGCTGGATTTTTTATTTTTTGAAAATGGGTTAAATACATGGAAATCATGGGAAAATAAATTCCTTTGTTTACATATATTTACTTTATTTAAAAAAAATCCTCAGTGCTGTCTTTGATTTTATACAAGTCACATGAGAGTGCTTATTTATAAAAAAGAAGAAATAGATAAAAACATGAAATTGGTAGTGTTAATGTCATGGTTTAAAACCTATAAATATAACCAAGTAGGTATAGTGATCAACAAATAAAGAATATAGTAAATTTTTAGTGTATTAAGTATGTAAAATAATAAAATCACAAATTAACACTTTGTGTAAGAAGAATTAAAATAAACTAAGTACAAACCTAGATCTAGAAAAAAAAATATTGCTTTTTAGAGCAATTTAAAAGTTTTATTTTTTATGAGCATACTGTTGAGCGTGAATATTGCCGTAAATAAAAATCAACAAGAAATTATACCTACTTAATTTTTTTTTAATTTAAGTACACATTTTTTATTTATTTGTCGATACGGCAATACAGTTGTTAATACAGATTTTTACAATCACATCAATCTCTATCAAAAAATATCTCATTCATTTCCTTCACAATTTTTATGTTTCCATATTATATCTTAGTTCAATGATACGGCCATGTGAGGTCACAATCTTTGATTGGAGCACTTCTTTTTCTGTTTTGCCGTTCATTTTCACTAAAATTTATTACCATTCAAAAGACATCTCAATCTCACATAGGTACACTAAGAATGTGATGTTCCAACAATAGTTAAGGTAGCTTCAACTGAACAAAAAATATCTACAACATTCTCATTAGTCTGTCCTTTCTTCAGCTTAACACATTTGGTATGGATTTTTTTGCCTCGTGAAATAACACTATATTTTTCCAGATAGCAAAGGTACCTTCAAAATTTGATGATAAGCATTAATGCTAATTGCAATGAGTGCAAGTCTGCTCATGATGCTAACCATTTAAAAAAAAACTAAGCTGTTGTTGAAACTACACGCTATGAGGGTATGTTGTTTCAAAGTTACCTTTTTAGACTTTCAACTGAACAAAAATACCTTAAAAATTGTTATGTTTGTTCTTTTGTTCAATATAAAGTCGTCAAGCTATGGCTGAAACAGAACACCCTAACAATTTATATTTTTACAAGAAATTTAAAAAAGATCCTATGCTAGCCTAATTCCTTTTGATTTTGAGCACCACTAACGTTAAAATGAGGAACAGCATTATCCAAACGAGCGTGGCAATGAATCCACAGTAGACGTCTGGTTCTGTGATGGCCCACCCCCTCGTTAGGATGCATCTTAACGATGTGGTGGCCATGGTTAGTGGGAAATAGATGGCGATCATTCTCAGGATGAAGGGCATGCCCTCGATGGGCCAGATGACCCCGCTGAGGAGCAGGGTTGGGTAGAAGGAGCCGAGAGCCAGCTGGATGGCGTTGCGTTCGAGTTCGCAGATTGCTGAGATGACAAAACCGAAGCACATTCCACAAAGACCTGTAATTACACACAAATATGATTAGTGTTGTGCATGAACGAATTGTAAGAAGTGAATGCAATAAAAATGTATTTATTTCTTGCATAAAGTCTTTCTTGAATCCTCACGTTTTCATATCAAAGTTGTCAAAACAGTGTCCAAAACCGTGTCGTCTACTCTGGGTCGATTCTGTTCATTATCGGAATAACCCCAAATGCACCCTGGAATGACTAACAAAGACGGCCATCTCAGGATCATACCGCATGTGGTTATGAAGATATGAGAGTCAAGACACCTTTAGGCATGCAATATAGTAAATCGGAGTAATATAGTGGGGGGAATTGGGAATGTTGTCATGACAAAAAGATCCTTAACCAACCAGAGACAGGTCGTAACTCCTGTGACTCCCATTTCATCCTGACTTTATGCAGCAGGCCTGAGTTTGGGTCTTAGATTTTTTGTAAAAGTAAAGACCTGACTCGGTGAGACCATGGATTGCTCAGTTATATCACAAAATGAATAATAATAATTAATAGTAAGTCCCGTGACTCCCATCTCATCCTGACTCTATGAAGCAGGCCTGAGTTTGGGTCTTAGATTATTTTTAAAAGTAAAGACTTGACTCGTTGAGACCGTGGATTACTCAGTTATTTCACAAATATGAATAATAAGTAAGAAGAATGTTTGCCTGCATTATTGATTTACCTTGCATGATTGTCAGCACTATCACCCAGATGATTTCTCCCTGGCACTGCACACCAAACACCAGCATCATGAACACCAACACAAGCCCCGTCTGCCCGCACATGACCACAAACTGCGTGATGACGTGGGAAGCCAGGACCTCCGTCGACGTGACGCCCGCCACCCAAGAGCGATCTAGCATGCCCTCTGTGCGCTCCACAATCAGCGCTGAAGACGTCAAGGCTACAGCCAAGAAGAACACAATCCTGGAATGCAGACAAATGTAATTTAATCCTTTGAGCTCAGAGCTGATTATTATATAATCAGTAACACAAAACAGTGTTTTTTTTTTTTTAAATTTAATTTTGTTTTAAATGCAGTTCTACAAGGTTTCAGCTGAAACCTTTTTTATTATTTTTAAGATATCAAATAAAAATGGGGTTTTACAAAATGAGGGTCATATAAGTACATTAATTTATAAATGGGTAAATGAAATAAAAATATTGATAAATGTCAAATCAATATTTTTAAACACTATCAAAATATATAGAGAAAAAAAGTATCAATATTTCGAAATCACTATTTATAATATATTGAAATTACCAAAAAAATATCGGTCGCTGGTGGGTAACGTCTCAAAATTTCAAAAATTTTGTCTAAAAAATCTGTTGAGCGGCACACTTGCGATTTGCAACATATTTTTTTTACTTCCAAAACAATCACCTTTCAATCGAGGGGGGGAAAACGCATTGCAAAAAATAATATCGTTTTTGATACTCCAAAAGAATATTGATGTATCGATATTTTCAATATCGAGGAACATATTGATATTTAAAAAACAAAATAGCTGTACTTTTGATATATTTCGCCCATCCCTACATTAACTTGTTTATACTTACGTGAGAATAACTCCAGGCGCTACGAAATCGGTGAAAGATGGGTTGTTGCTCCCATAAATTGGATCTGCAAACTGGATTGGAATGTCTCCCAGTTTTGGATTCTCTTTACAACTCGTGAACAGTTCCTGTAATGAAAAACAATTTTAATTTTAACAATCTGTTACAATAAGCATACAAACAACTGACGGAGTAATTTCTTCACAGCTTCCTTTCATGGGGAATTAAAATGCACTCCAATCATTCAAAACATCTCTCAGCTATGTGACGTGACCCAAAGTAAACAAAAAATGGATTCCAGGTAATCAGTATTTTGTTCTAGTTCACAGCACTGTCAGCCCATACACTTGGGGGAAATGCTAAATATTCCCCAAATTTCGAATATTCCATTAAATAATAATAATAATATTAGGATGATTTATTTGGTGAGCGCTGTTTTTGTGTGTATCACACCTCAAGAGCCCTCTGCGAGCTTGGTCGTCGCTGTAGAAAGCGCCAATTCTCAAGCAAGACCCAGTTGTTGTAAGGTTGGATGGACCTTTCAGTGACCGGTCTTTGGTAAAGGTTTATGAATTTTTCAACTCAGCGAAGAGCCCATTCGAAATATAAATGGTATATTTTTGTGCTCCGCCGGGATCCGAATCCACAACCTTCCATTTACGAGTCCGAAGTGTTACCACAACGGACTACGGACCGGTCCAAGATGCCAACGACACGCGGTGTACCTGAGCGGTCACCCATCCAAGTACTGTCCGCGCCCAATGTTGCTTAACTTCGGTGATCTAGAGGAACCGGTGCTTTCAACATGGTAACGTCGTTGACGATTCCTTAAATTCAGGGGAAAAGTTTCATTTCACAACATTTTTTTCTAATTTTAACAGTTCAAAGAGTTGCCAACTTACTTGAGCAAAATCTCTGTAGGAGAATTGCAGGTCCCGATTTAGCATAAGACCGATTTGTTGGTTGGACATGTCGAGCCAAACTCTGATTTCAGATTGGTCCAATGTCTCGTCATCCACATCGCGACCTGAAATCATTGAGAAAATGAAAATAAAGCAATCAATTTCAATAGGTGTTTTAGGCTTAAACGGCCGGCTGGTGATGCTGGAGAGTTGCTGTTTCTGGGGTCTGTGGGAGCTGAAGTAGATGTCGCTGATCGACCAACACAAACACATGTAGAATGTCTTTGTTAATTTTGTTTGTTTTTGTTTATTAAATTAATTGAATAAAATGAATCTCTACATTGATGAATTACGCAAAGACAGTTCAGAAAAAGATCTTACCCAATCCAAGGCGAGCGATCATAGCATCAGTGAAGTTCTCCGTAAAGTACATGGTTCCCCAAGTGTCGCCATTTTTCACAGACTGTATTGCGTCGTCCAGTGACGCAAAGTGCACCTGCACCAGGGTAGCATTGTTCAGCTGCTGCAGATAGCGACATGATAGGTTGGTGAAGTGACAGCCCGTCAAATTGGTGTCACACATTCCGCCCATACCCCAGTTTGGCACTTCATGGTTGACAACGGCCTGGAAGTAAAGAAGGTTGTTAGATCAACATGTTTAGAAACAAACTATGAAATATTCTTATTGTTTATTAATGGTTATTTTTTAGAAAAAATTGTCCTAAATGGACTCAAAAGGTTTCCTTTCTCTCTCCAGAAACAGTGTTCAGCTTCCTTGTTTAAGATTCTAAGCAACTGTGTCTTGATTTAGCCGATCTCAATATTTGTGAAATGCAATACGCAACCAAGCTGCACATACTCGTATAGAGCAAATTCTAGCCGCGTGGGATGATGTAGTGTAAAGGGTCACATGTTGCATGTTGAACCTATATATTTCCACAGGTAAGGGGGGCAGTTTTATGCCCAACATTCCTCTAGTAGTGATGGTTTCCCAGCTCCTGACAAGGCTAGTTCTCAATTTTTGTGAAGACTGAGTAAGACTTCTCAGAATTGTTATTATGTGATGAACCAAAACGGGAAATCATTTCTAGCGGATTGAACCCTAGTTCTATGGCATGGGATGTAAGCAATGTACCAACTGAGCAATCGACCGTTTGTTGTATTTGTCAGTTATGCATAAACCTCACCAGTTTAAGTCCAATAGGGTCTCGTCCAACAGCCAGGCAGAACAGGATGACCTGCATGACGGGCAGGGCAAAGATGAACAGCATCACTCCAACGTTTCTCCACATCCTCAAGAAGTTCTTCTGCAGCAGCGCCTTCATCTTACCCCGAGTCGTCAGCTGGAAACATATTCACAACATTATCTACAATGCTTCATAGATTTTTTAATGTAAATAAAGGATTAAAGTTGATCTTTAATGTAAAACAAATTCAATTAAATTTCAACCAATTGGATATTGTCTCCTCCTATGTATCTTTGGATAATCGGAAAATCATATTTTTGGAAGTTCCAGGCCACAATGTCTTTTGAAAATTTATATCTCTTTTTATTTTGTGAAATCCTTAAATGACTTTACATTTGGATTAATTATGATCGAAAGAGATGTGAGTATACTTTTGTAAACATCAAGTTTTTTGCAATTGCTACTTTTTTTCCATCTCTCAAAATTCAAACAAAATGCAATCTATTTTATGGCTTTTGGTCCTTCGAGCCGGTTAAAAAGTACTTAATCTTTGTTTGATAGATTTATGTAAAAACTTAGAAGATTGTGGATTTACTTACCGTGGTGACAAAGTCTCCGCAGTTATTACAGTCGTTACAGTCGACGCCCAAATCCGTGCCCGCCATTTTGTTGTGAACCTGCAGCCAGTGTTGCCATCGCATGCATTATACAGTGCCAAGAGAAAAAAAGCAACTTCATAAGCAATCATTGTTTTATACAGTCCTACACACAATAAATTAATTTTGTTTTTTAAATTTTTCTCAATTTAAGATGTAGTATTGTTGAACAATAGTTTCAGTGGTTTTATTCCAAAGACTTATAGGTTGTGAAAGATACACTTCTACACATCAATAGTGGTTTAATCTATTAAGTAATAGTGATCCTGCCTCTGTAAGCCATTATATCTTCCACTCCTTGCCACTGCCTAGTTTTTATTTTATCATTTTATAATATCACATATTCCCCACTCCCCGTAATCTAGTTGTCGGAATAAGCAGCTAAAGAAATGGCCACTGCACCCTCTTGCCTTGGAGTCCTGACATTGTCTCGGAAGGCTTATGAACCAATTCATGGGATAGTCAACAGTATACGATTAGGAAGACCACTGGAAACCACCTGAGTAGTCCAATTGCAAACAGCGCTATGTTAAAAAAAGTTTTTTTTACAAAATTCAATAAAAACATCAACTAGTTAAGTTATTGAAGAAAATGTTGTTACATTATAATAATTCTACAGTGGTATTATTTAGAAATTATTTTATTATAAAAAATGAAATCTCGGTATTATATAATTCTTGTAATTTGAATATAAAAATTGAACATAGCAAGTTCTGCAAAAGTATTTGTAACATAGACATCTTTGCAGTTGTATGGAATTAACATAGACAGTTTTGAATCAGTAAGTCGTAAAACTAAGCCTCTCTTAGTCTTAATCTCTCTTTCAATATTGCCAAATATACGGTCAGGGGGCAAGAAAGAATGCCCAACTACCGGAAATATAATTGCTATTTTTTAAATTTGATTTGGAGCTTTTGTTTTACAGGCAAGATAGCGGGATTTGCACGAGGATGTTGGCGTCTTAGCGCCATTTGCAAGTGAACAGGAACATAGACAGTTTTGAAAGTGGATTGTCAAATATCATAGCGACTTTTGCAAGAGTATACCGTATTAAGCCTCAAATTATACGTAACGTAGCGAGTTTTTGAATAGTATAATAAAATACACATTAGCATTTTCAAAAATCCAATATAATGACATCAAAAACAAAAAAAAACAAAAAATTTAACATAGCGCTGTTTGCAATTGGACTACTCACCTGATTGAGGGGCTTAGAAATCATACAACAAAAGTCTAAATGGCAACGTTTGAAAGACACTGTTTGACATCCGAAGCTGCTAAGATTCTCATTGCGTCCTTTGTTGTGTCGAGACTGGATTATTGCAATGGTCTGTTCTGGGGTCTTCCAAGGTTTCAGCAGTCTAGACTGCAGTCCGTCTTTAATGCTGCAGCCAAATTACTTTTAGGAGGACGAAAAACTGACCATGTCTCTCCTCTGTTGCGGCGCCTTCATTGGCTGCGAGTCCCAGAGAGGATTGAGTACAAAATATGTGTTTCTGTTTTTAATGCCCTCAGAGGAGTTGCCCCATCGTACTTGTGTGAATTGTGCAGAGTCGACCAGATAGGTGGAAAACGATGCACTCTTCGTTCTGCACAGAGTGACGCCGTAAACAGGCTTCAACTGCCTCTTCGACGGAACAGAACTGGTTTCGGAGACAGGGCTTTTAGTTCGGCTGGTCCATCCTGCTGGAATAGTCTACCTCTGGAGTTGAGAACAGAGACCAGTGTTGGCAGTTTCAGGAAGTTGCTTAAGACACATTTGTTTAACAGAAGCTTCAACACATAAAAGCGCCCTTGGGGTGGCTAGTGCCACTAAACGGCGCTGTATACAAATTGTCCAATTATTATTATTATTATTACACCCATAATTGATAGAAGTGGAATTGGAAGAAAAAGACCCCGAAAAAAACTGCTTGCAAGGATCTCATCCTTTTGTTCCTTTATTTCAGCAATAACAGCAAGAAAAATAACACAGCTAACTTCACTGTGAACTGTCAACAATGACATTTAACAAGATGGCGCCGGTAGTTGTGATTTTGACCACATTCATTATGATCCATGCATGTCTGTATTATCTTTCCTTAAAATCAAGTAGAATAAAGCCACGCTCTATTATCATTGTTGAAAATATAGGTGACTTGAAGAAAAGTGTTTTTTTACAGTATTGTTGATTAAACTCACACCTAAATTTTATAAATGGTGAACATATTGGGAAAAAAGGGTGCCAAGCTTTTAAAGATCCATCGTAGCTTCTCGAATATGAACAAGGGGGGGCATTCCATAAAAACAAAAGTAGAAATAGGGTGAGAAATGTATTTAGCCTCAAAATGATTCACTTTGAGAGTTTGTTTTAAGTAATTCATTTTAATTTCTGACGTGTTTCTTGAAGGAATATGACAAGTAAATTATTTTTTCTGGAACGTGCTTAGTAAAAACATCCATACCCTAGTATAAAAAAAATCATACCTCTCGCATGTCATGAGGAGTAAATATGTTATGAAATATTCGTCTTGCCATTTACGCTTACTGGAGGTGCTGTCGAATCTTCGCATGGAAGATTTTACAGTACCTCCAGTAAGTATAAATGCCAACACAAACTCCCATACATTTTTTACTGCCAACGACATGTGAACATTAACAAGTATGTTTTATAATCGGGGTATTTATTTAATTTACTTACAATAAATCCATTTTCAAAAACTTATTTAGTTTTACCTTTAAGATAGCGATACCATGTGTTGATTTTACATATTTGAAAGCTGTTGATAGTTTCAAAGAAGGAATATCATGCTTTCTCTTTCCATGGTGAATAAAATAGATTGTAAAACTCACGTCAAAATGTGAGCCGACTCCGTTGGTGTTGTCTTGTATGAGGATTTCTTTGCTCTGATGGAAGTTGAGGCCGACCACCCCAGCCTCCTCTATGACATACACCGGCTCGTCCTTCTTGCCCCAGTTCAGGGAAGCAAGCGAGATATTGTTGCTAATGTTGAGCTCAACAGCCTGGTTGGCTTGCCCTACAAGAAGAGAGGAATGTGTTAATAATAAGTTGAATTACAGCCATTACACACAAGACGCATTCAGCCAACAGCCTTACAGCAACTGGGTCTTGCTTGAGAATTGGTGCTTTCTAGAGCAATGATCAAACTCGCAAAGGGCCATTGAAGCGTGATTCACACCACAAAAAAAGCGCTCATCAAATAAATCATTCTAATATTATTATTATTCTGCTCAGTTTGCGTTAGTTTTTTCTATCCAGCACCGGGTCGGAAGTCTGTAGTGTATGAAGATGTATGAAAACTTTCACACAGTTTGCCCGGTAATCCATAGACAATTCGAGAAGAATGTGTTGTGTCTGAAATGGCACAAAAGATTCAAAATTTCATTAGTATTTAGTCAAGTGGTTAATGCTTAGGAGTCTTATTTGAAAGGTAGTAAGTTTCAATCAAAAGAAAGAACACAAAAAGATGATCATTTGCTTTTTAAATACCATTCTTCTTCAAAGCAAAGTTCTAAAAATTCGTTTTTGCTTCTAGATTCTAAATTACACAGCTGTTATCGAATAAAAAAATCTTACCCTTGTTCTTTTCCAAGTCTTCAGTCATGTAAAAACAAAATCAAAAGAATTTGTTTAGCACAGAGTTCTTTATAACAGTGAAAAAATGAGAAGGTAACAACAAATTTTAGTCTTACTATGGTACATAATTGGTGAATTGCATACCTCTTGATAACTTTATTGAAAAAAATGTGTAAGAATGTAATACTCAATGTAATCAATTTTCAAAAAGTATTCAATGATACAAGTCACTCTTTCTTTTTATTCATAAGCACTTTGCATGCCACAACACTTAAAATCTTAATACAGTGAGATTCTATGGTTACCTTGTCTCCTGGACAGCTTAAGGAACACTTCCTCCAGGGACTGGCATCCATACATGGTGAGTAGAGCCTGCGGAGATTCCTCTGCAAGAAGTCTTCCACTCCTCATCAAACCAATCTGCAATGAGAAAAGATTCAATCAACAAACTATTATGTGTTCTGAGAGATGTCTGGAGTCCATATTATGAGAGAAACAATCACTTTTTCCCTTTTATGTGGTTTTTTAGTCTATTCCTGGGTCTTTGATTTGCACTTTTTTACACTTTAGGCACTTTTCTACTCTATGATCGCTTTTTCCCCATTTCCTGTTTCCCTATTTCCAGTTCCCCCATATACCGGTGGCCATTTGTCATAAAGCGTCATTTTTCCCTTGTGGTCACATGTCAGTTGAATTCACCTTCGAAAATTTGAGTGAATTGACAATATTCCTGGGCAAAAACATTTAAAAAAGAGTGTTATTTTACCATCTTGTGTCCCTGTGAACAATTAAAAACTAAAACAGGCGAAATTGTGGTGTTTAAAAGTGTATAAGCGTGGCATACCTACAAAAATATAATGTATTTTTGTGGGTATGCCACGCATTTACGAAAAACGTTTTTCGTTATTTTAACGGAGTTTTTACTTTAGATAACATCAAAATCAGTGTTATGAGTTGTGAAAACAAAAAAGGGCCACCTCCCGCCGAAATCTCACAGGATTCAGGTGATGTGGATGCATTGAGGTATATATACTAGAGACGTAACATTGCTAAGTTAAGTTGCTAAGTCAAAAGTCGAACTCGAAAAAAACCCGATTTTGAGGCTCGTCAGTCTCACGCAGACTTACACAGCGAACGGACGTGACAGGTGGTAATACATATTGCCATAAATGTCTAAATATTGTGATTGGAGTTTTCAAACACCATTGTTTGTAAACTTGATCAATTATACAACATGCACAAATGAAAAAAACACAACATACTAGCACAGATTAATTATTAAAACAATTTATTTTTGAAAAAAATAAGTTTTTCTTAAATATATTTTAATTAATGTTACACATTTGACACCGACAATAAGGTTGTATACTGCCGGGTTGCTGGTTGAAGACTTGCTCATATTATTTTTAAAAGTAAAGGACTAAAGTTACATTTCATTTTAATCTGACATTCATTTTTAATAGTATTACTGTAGGGGAATTTTATATCAGAGAATTATGACATCCAGCCCTTTTTGTCATGTTTGAAGTCTGCCATGTGTTTGCTAAAATTATTGCTATCTCGTTTTAACCTGAGAGTACAGTGCGCGTTATTCGATGCAGAAGCTGGATAAAAACTGATTGTCTCCTTGCATCTGCATTAAAACGTTTCCAACGGACTTCGGCTTGACATTTTTTTCCTGATTGTATGATGGTTGCGGCTCTATAGTATATATCTCAATGTGTGGATGTAAAAATGCGGATATGACACTTCGGAATCAGGTTCACCGCCGCGGCGTCAGAAACGGCTTAGGGTTGTCTTGGACCCAAGGATAGATTATCTGGTTTCCCAGAGGGAGCCACTTAATGCTATACCAGACGAGTCCTTCACCCGAAATGGACTCTCAAATAAAGGAAATGACCGAATCCGGAGTTATAGAGGCAGCGGAGTCATCTCCCAGCTTCTTATCAAAAATGTTCCTAACACTCAAATCGGACGATTCCCCGAGAATGATTTTCAACCAAAATCGTTAAAACTTCTTCCTAGACCCGGCTCCGTTCAAACTCATAAGCCACTACAAAGTGTCAGAGTTTCTTATCAAAAATGTTCCTAACACTCAAATCGGACGATTCCCCGAGAATGATTTTCAACCAAAATCGTTAAAACTTCTTCCTAGACCCGGCTCCGTTCAAACTCATAAGCCACTACAAAGTGTCAGAGTTTCTTATCAAAAATGTTCCTAACACTCAAATCGGACGATTCCCCGAGAATGATTTTCAACCTGAAATCGTTAAAACTTCTTCCTAGACCCGGCTCCGTTCAAACTCATAAGCCACTACAAAGTGTCAGAGTTTCTACAGCCAAACGATTGGTTGTCGAAAATAGACCTATCGCAAGCTTACTTTCATCTCCCAATAGCACATCGGAGATTTTTGCGACTGGTCTATCGAGGAGAATTACTTCAGATGACAAGTCTGCCCTTTGGCCTTTCATCTGCCCCCAGAATGTTTGCAACCCTCACAAATTGGGTAGCCCAACTACTTTCTGCTGCGACGAGATATCCGGACAATCGTTTATCTCGACGACTTCCTCCTTGCGAACCAATCCAAGGACGATCTTTGTCGACAATCGCATCTTTGGCCTTTCATCTGCCCCCAGAATGTTTTCAACCCTCACAAATTGGGTAGCCCAACTACTTACTGCTGCGACGAGATATCCGGACAATCGTTTATCTCGACGACTTCCTCCTTGCGAACCAATCCAAGGACGATCTTTGTCGGCAATCGCATCTTTGGCCTTTCATCAGCCCCCAGAGTGTTTTCAACCCTCACAAATTGGGTAGCCCAACTACTTACTGCTGCGACGAGATATCCGGACAATCGTTTATCTCGACGACTTCCTCCTTGCGAACCAATCCAAGGACGATCTTTGTCGGCAATCGCATCTTTGGCCTTTCATCTGCCCCCAGAATGTTTGCAACCCTCACAAATTGGGTAGCCCAACTACTTACTGCTGCGACGAGATATCCGGACAATCGTTTATCTCGACGACTTCCTCCTTGCGAACCAATCCAAGGACGATCTTCGTCGGCAATCGCATCTAGCAGTAGATATCCTACAATCTTTGGGGTGGTATGTAAATCTCCAGAAGTCAGTGCTCTTCCCCACTCAACAATTAGAGTACTTGGGAATCGTTTGGGACACGCATAACAATTGCAAATTCCTTTCTTACCGGAAGCAAGAGGCATTGTGCCACTCACTTCGAGCAATACTGACTTCTCGAAAATGGTCCTTAAAACTGGCGGAAAGTCTCCTAGGAAGACTAAACTTTGCCAGCTTCATGGTCGCCTCCACTGCAGACAATTGCAGATAGCGAGCAGGCCACTGAAGCACCTGTCACCAAGAAAGTCTTTCTTACCGGAAGCAAGAGGCATTGTGCCACTCACTTCGAGCAATACTGACTTCTCGAAAATGGTCCTTAAAACTGGCGGAAAGTCTCCTAGGAAGACTAAACTTTGCCAGCTTCATGGTCGCCTCCACTGCAGACAATTGCAGATAGCGAGCAGGCCACTGAAGCACCTGTCACCAAGAAGGTCTTTCTTACCGGAAGCAAGAGGCATTGTGCCACTCACTTCGAGCAATACTGACTTCTCGAAAATGGTCCTTAAAACTGGCGGAAAGTCTCCTAGGAAGACTAAACTTTGCCAGCTTCATGGTCGCCTCCACTGCAGACAATTGCAGATAGCGAGCAGGCCACTGAAGCACCTGTCACCAAGAAGGTCATGACAAATGACCGAGGACAGCTTACAAGTAATAGAGTGGGGGATAGGGAATGCGAACGAATCAAGTTCCATCCACAGGGAAACCTGCGAACGTTTCTTGACAACAGATGCGTCAGACTAAGCTTGGGGAGCAACTCTGGACGACTTGATGCTGTCAGGACAGTGGACCGTTCAAACAAAAGAAGCGGCACTCCAAACGAAAAGAGTTGTTCGCTGTTTTCACAACCCTGCAACGCACAGCGCACGACCTTTCTGGCTCCGAAATTCTGGTACAATCAGACAACAAGACAGTAGTCGCCTACATCCGCAAGGAAGGGGGCACCAGATCCAAAACACTCCTAAATCTTACCCGAGATCTGTTGACTCTGGCAGGCCAATGGGAAATCTCGCTAACAGCGCAGTACCTACCGGGAAGATACAACGGAGACGCGGATCACCTATCAAGAGGAAGATCCCCTCCAGAGTGGCATCTTTTATCAACAGCAACGAAGGCCATTTTCAATCATTTCGGAGTACCAGATATAGACCTGTTCGCATCCACGACGGCACACATGAGTTCAACTTACGTATCCAGAGACTCCACAGACTCATGCGCAATCTTTCAAAACGCGGAAGAGAAAAGACTGCTCCTGTCAGGATGGAGAGCTTCCACACTCAACACATATAAACCTGCTTGGCAAAGATGGTGCCGCTGGATACTGGCGGAAAATACCCATCCCAACACATCATCTCCTAATCAATTGGCAAGGTATCTAGCGCAACTGTTCATAAACAAAAAACTGTCATACAGGACTATACTGGTACACAAGTCAGCCATCGTAACCTTCTGCAACCCAATGATGGAAAAGAATCTCAGCTCAGATTTCCTAGTGAAACATACATTAAAAGCCATAGCAATGGTAAGGATTAACCCTCCTAAGTCCCCTGTGTGGAATCCGCAGATAGTGAAAGACTGGCTAGTCAGGAACACTCCTCGTTCAGATTCTCTCTATGAAGTTGCGTGTAGAACAGCAATCTTACTTCTGTTATCCTCAGGAAGAAGAGTACACGATCTGACCTTGCTAAATATCACAGAAGGAAACATTCTAGACGAAGGCACATCAATTGTGTTAATTCCATTTGTTGGATCAAAAACAGATACACTTCTGGAATCCAAGGAACACAACGTCAACCCAGTCTTCTGGATAAGGAAGCTGATTGAACTATCACGCGAAAGGAGATCAGGACAAAATATTTATAACCTGTTCATCAGCACCCGAGGACAAGTGAAGGCAGCTACAAGAACAATCATAGGAGGATGGGTAAAGAACACGCTAAAATCAGCAGGAGTAGAGGCCACTCCCGGCAGCACACGTTCAGCGGTCGCATCACTTAATTGGCTGGAGAACTACCCAATAGAAAACACTTTCAGAAAATGCTATCAGAAAGAGATGTTGAAACATACAGCTCCAGAAGATCCCTCCCTATTTCAACCAGTTAATATCAAATAAAGACGTCCCCGGTCACCAGGAGATAATAGACAGATCTCTCATAATATGGACTCCAGACATCTCTCAGAACACATAATGGGGGAGTTTTACCTACCATTAAAACTCTTATTATGTTTCTATAGATGTCTGGAGTCCAGGTAACCCCTACCTGGTGTATTATGAGCTTTATGACAAATGGCCACCGGTATATGGGGGAACTGGAAATAGGGAAACAGGAAATGGGGAAAAAGCGATCATAGAGTAGAAAAGTGCCTAAAGTGTAAAAAAGTGCAAATCAAAGACCCAGGAATAGACTAAAAAACCACATAAAAGGGAAAAAGTGATTGTTTCTCTCATAATATGGACTCCAGACATCTATAGAAACATAATAAGAGTTTTAATGGTAGGTAAAACTCCCCCATTATGATGCTGGTTCACATAACATTCCTACATATTTTTATGATTAAAGCATAAATAAATAGATAATGATTAATTGTTGCGTAGGCCACTAATCTAAATAATAATAAGATTAATGCATTGAATATACTAGAATATATTTCATGTTTCTACCGATATCTGGAAGCACGTAAATTGGACCTTTCTGACAATGTGTATAAGCCTATAAAAGGAAGCATTTTACTTGAGAGATCCAGAGTTTGCCCAATCAGCGAAACATTCAAGAGTACAGTGATTAACCATATTTTGTAAAATAAATTTTGTTTTAAAAATAAATGTGAAAGTTTTAAAGTAAATCTAAGTAAGTTGTTTTTATTTTTTAAATAAACCCTAAAATATTGTTTTGCTCATGTCTGCGATGGGCTTTTCAGTGTGATGATGAAAGTGATGGTATGTAGGTGAAACTATCTAAAGTTAGGAGATAAAAAAATAAAACAAATTCCATATTAGATAACTTTGATATATTATGTTCCAATAACGGTTTCACAAACAACCCGTTTGCATCATCAGGTGGCCTGATTAATACTAACTAGTTAAGATACAGAATCAGACGTTGAGAGTGTCATCGTTTGAGGGTTTGGACAGTTTGTTTGCAAAACCGGTCGTGGAACATAATATACTCAAAGAAATCTACAACAAGTTTGTTTTGTTTTTTACGAGTATCTTGCAAAATGAGAAAAAACAAAGTGGATACCTCTACAATAAATGAAATTGACTAAATTTGGTTAATGAATTGTTGTTTTGGCTATTATGGATGTGCCACTCACAGCATGCGCCTGCCTGGCTTCCTCTATGTAATGGGTGGTGAGGATGACAGTCTTGTTGCCGTCTCTCGTGATCTGGATGAGATGGTTCCAGATGGACTGCCTCAGCAGGGGATCCACTCCCACGGTGGGCTCATCCAGGATCAGCAGCTCTGGGTCGTGCATGAGGGCAACGGCAAATGACACGCGACGCTGCTGACCACCACTGAAAGGTAAACAAACCAGACATTAGAAACATGACTGTCGTTCTTATGAGGTCCGCATATGAATTGACATGGACTCTGAATATTAAAAATATCCATCAGCTATGTGACGTCACCCATAGGAAATTAAATATGGAAAAGAAATTGGCACATTATAATGCAATTTTACAGATACGCAGGTGTTATAGCCCGGTTGATTGCTAAGTTTGTAGAGTGCTTGCATTCCATGAAGAGAGTTGCATTTCTGACAGAAATGATTTCCCGCTTTGGTGTTTATTTCAAACTCCAAAATAAAATACTGGCAAGGCTTACTCAGCCTTCACAAGAAATGAGTACAGGCCCCTTCGGAACCTGGGAAACCCCCACTATTACTGTGGTATTAAGTGGTCGACGTTTTTTGTAAAATTAAATACAGTCTACTCCCCACATGCGGCTCCTTTGGGAAGAAGGCATAAAGAAGTTACACTGTATGTGTACCTATAGCTTAGTTGCATTAATAATAATAATATTAGAATGATTTATTTGGTGAACGCTGTTTTTGTGTGTATCACACCTCAAGAGCCTTCTGCAAGCTTGGTCGTCACTGTAGAAAGGGCCAATTCTCAAGCAAGACCCAGTTGTTGTAAGGTTAGATGGACCTTTTTGTGACCGGTCTTTGGTTAAAGGTTTATGAATTTTTCAACTCAGCGAAGAGCACATTCGAAATATAAATGGTAGGTATATTTTTTGTGCTCCGCCGGGATCCGAATCCACAACCTTCCATTTACGAGTCCAAAGTGTTGCCACTGGACTACGGACCGGTCCAAGATGCCAACGACACGCGGTGTACCTGAGCGGTAACCCATCCAAGTACTATCCGCGCCCAATGTTGCTGAAATTCGGTGATCTATGGGAACCGGTGCTTTCAACATGGTAACGTCGTTGACAAGATCAGATTAGATGCGTTTTCATTTCATTTTGGAAGCTAGGCTTCTATTTTTTATTATTTTTTTTTTTTTGTTAGCTTCTATGTAGACAACCTTTCGGTATTTTTTGTTCCTTGACTCATAGGTTGGTATGAGGATGACCCTCCATGCTGTAAAAACTTTGTTGGTTCACATGCAGCATGTGTACTAAACGCGAACTTAAGTGTCTGTTTGTGGGCGTGCATCAAAATAATTATTACAAGCCTTACCTAAATGTCAATAGTTATGTACCTATATCTTTTGGAACTTAGATAACCTACAGCAGGGGTGGCCAACCGGTCAATCGCGATCGACCGGTCGATCGTGGCTATTAGTCAAGTCGATCGTGGCACGGCAAAAAAAATATGTCGGGGCTCGAGCAGACTCGAAGGAAAGTCGGCCGCGAGAACATTAAAAATCGACTAAAAATTGAACTATGCTGTTTCAATTAAGGTTCAAGAAGTATGTGATTGGTAGATCGCACAGGGTTTCGTCAGGAAACAGTAGATCTTGGATCTAAACAAGTTGGCCACCCCTGACCTATAGATTATAGAATAATAAATGGCTTGTAAATATTAAATGACACCTAAAGATTCAGGTGTTTTAAAATACCTACCTACTTACATCAATAACAAAGAAGAAAATTATAGCCATAAAATTGAGCAACTCTTGGAATACAAAAGGTCATTTTTACTTGAAATTAAGAAATGTGACCTTGCAGGAAATGGCGAGAGATTTCTCGTTGCGCAAACATTTTCTGCCAGCACTGTCTTTTCTGCAGACGGCAGAAGAAAGTGACGGATGTATGGGCAAGAGTTGTGATGTAATGTCATCTCTCTTGTATGGAGAAAACCAGTTGCGGTAGGTATAAAGTAAATACGTGTCATTAGCGATCACGCCATACTTAGCCGTCACTTACGAACACACCTACATTTTGCTTTATGTCGTCGAATTTAAAACAGCGTTCGAAATTCAAATACTTTTTGACGTTTGGAAATAATGCCATTAGACTGGTGCGTGATTTTTTTGCATTGAAAATAAACACACATTAGGTAATTATGTAAAAATGAACTCGGAGCAAATTTGAATTGACAACATTTTACTTGGCGTGCAAATGTCACACTTCTATTGGAGTAGGTACGGTCCCAGACCTATTATTCCGTTTCATTGTTATTGGTTTATAGGTTGGTATGAGGCTGACCACCCCAACTGTTAAAAATGGTTTACTTTGACAATGCCACCCTTGTTTCAAGCAAAGTCGGCAAACGTTGCGGGTGTAGGTATGTTCATTTTAGGTTTGGATCTTAATTTGTACACATACATCATTTGTATGCGCGAACTTACACGTGTCTGCTTGCGGGCATGCATTTTAAATGAATTTTAAATTACAAATAAACTTATAATTTGAACTGAAAATGTATTTAATTTTACAGAAAAACTGGTTCAAAGCAGTACCTGCTTAGCGCAACTCCACCTGCCATTTTTATTTCAAACAGCATTTCTGACTGGTTCTAGAAATACGGTTGCACAAAAACCAGCTAATATTACCGAAATTGCTAACCATGCGAATATAAAAATATAATATAGGGAAGTAATATTAATAATATTATTGGTAAACAATAATTATTTCATGTCTGTGGATTTGTAGTCCCTAGCTGTATGATTAGACGCACCATATTTCTGTTCATAATCATTGATACAACGACTTTGATATGATTATTCGCTCCATATTTTTTCTCTTCATTCTATATCTTCTTTAACTGTATCTGCTGTCAATATTTGTCACCACTCCATTCACGTAAAAATAGTGACTTTTTCGTAATTCAATTGAAATTCAAATATCAATAAAACCTTTTACCATTGATTGATTAGAAAATTGTATGAAAATGGAACTTTTAGCTGATAGTGTAACAATCAGTCGGCACATAAATTGAGCTAGACAAATTTTTGACGTCACTCGGCTGGGTTGCTAGGGAAAAGGCAAACAAATATGTTGCTATTGCTTACTACGGGCCGTAATAGTATACAAGTGCGCTAATTTCCCGCCGAGAAAACAATAGAAGAGGAACATTCCGAAACTCCCTTGGCAAAGTGACATCTAAGAAACTAGGGTCGTTATCAAATAAAATCTGAATGCAAAGTGCCATTTGACGTCACATTCTTTTTCAGATTAGCTGATCAAAAAAATGGCATTGTGCTTCTGCCAAAGCGCTGTCTCAGGTTATGCAACCCTGTGACCTTGTTCTTCTGTGACCTGGAGCTCGTCATCCCTCAATAGGAAAATTTCACAATTTTTTCTTGTCGATTTAAATTCCTTTTTATTTGATTATCATAAAACTTCTGGAAATTATATTTTTATTTGCTTTTTTTACAAAGTTATTCATGTTCAACAAAATTAAGTTTAAATGTACGCACCAAAACGCTCTTTGGATTGAATTTTTGGCTGTGACGTCATTTTCTTCATTCATCTTTCAGCCATCGCAATACTAGCAGCGTTGTGGATTCAAGAAAATGACGCCACAGAGGCTACAAATTCCGTTGATGGATCGCATATCCGTTTCGAAACCGGTCAAATTTTCCGAAAGTTCTTTGTCAGATGTAAAATCAAAGAATTTCATTTTGGACTTGAAATCAAATAATATGCTTATCGTAATTTATTAAAACTAGGGGCGTTGCCCCTGGCTGCTACGCAGCCCAACCCCTTAACATTTGGTGAATGTGTATATTGCGCATAGTTTCCTCGCGTTAAAATTCGGAAAACTTGTAAAATAAAAACATACAGCCTTTGTTAAAGAAAATTGACCACCCATAGTTTAAAAAATGGTTCACTTTGCAGATTTTAGCTGTGTGTCAGGGAAGATTGGCAAGAGTTGCAGGGCTTATATTAATTTGAGATTGGGTTTTTATGTTGTAAGTCAACATGCATTATGTGTAAGCGCGAACTTATAAATGTCTGCTTGTGGGAATGTATTTAATATGAATCTCGATTGGTATGTATCTTTGCAACTTAGATTATAGAACTTAACAAAATAATTTCCTTGACTTACAGGTTAGTATGTGGCTGACCACCCATACTGTAAGAATGGTTTACCATGAAAATTTTATCTCTGTTTGAGGAAAAGTCGGCAAGAGTTGCAGGGCTTATGTTCATTTGAGATTAGTTTTTTATTTTGTAAGTCCACATGGGGCATTTGTAAGCGCAAACTTATACCTGTCTGCTTGTGGGAATGCATTTAATATGAATCTCAAATGGTATGTATCTTCACAACTTAGATTATAGAACTTAACAAAATAATTTCCTTGACTTATATGTTAGTATGTGGCTGACCACCCATACTGTAAGAATGTTTTCCCATGAAAATTTTATCTCTGTTTGAGGAAAAGTCGGTAAGAGTTGCAGGGCTTATGTTCATTTGAGATTAGGTTGTAAGTCCACATGGAGCATTTGTAAGTGCGAACCTGTCTGCTTGTGGGAATGCATTTAATATGAATCTCAAATGGTATGTATCATTGCAACATAGATTATAGAACTTAACAAAATAATTTCCTTGACTTATAGGTTAGTATGTGGCTGACCACCCATACTGTAAGCAATGGTTCACCATGCAAATTTTATCTCTGTTTGAGGAAAAGTCGGCAAGAGTTGCAGGGCTTATGTTCATTTGAGATTAGTTTTTTTATTTTGCAAGTCCACATTGGGCATTTGTAAGCGTGAACTTGTAGGTACCTGTCTGCGTGTAAGAATGCATTTAATATGAATATTAAATGGTATGTATCTTTGCAACTTAGATTATGTAAAGAAATACACAAAATAATTTTCTTGACTTATAGGTTGGTATGAGGCTGACCACCCATACTTTAAAAAATGGTTTACTTTGCAAATTCACCTTTGTTTCAGGGAAGGTTGGCAAGAGTTGCAGGGCTTATGTTCATTTGGAATGAGCTGTTATGTTGTAAGTACACATGCAGCATATGTAAGCGGGAACTTATACATATCTGCTTGTGCTGTAAGAATGGTTTACCATGAAAATTTTATCTCTGTTTGAGGAAAAGTTGGCAAGAGTTGCAGGGCTTATGTTCATTTGAGATTAGTTTTTTATTTTGTAAGTCCACATGGGGCATTTGTAAGCGCGAACTTATACCTGTCTGCTTGTGGGAATGCATTTAATATGAATCTCAAATGGTATGTATCTTTACAACTTAGATTATAGAACTTAACAAAATAATTTCCTTGACTTATAGGTTAGTATGTGGCTGACCACCCATACTGTAAGAATGGTTTACCATGAAAATTTTATCTCTGTTTGAGGAAAAGTAAGGTAAGAGTTTGTTTCAGGGAAGGTTGGCAAGAGTTGCAGGGCTTATGTTCATTTGGAATGGGCTGTTATGTTGTAAGTACACATGCAGCATATGTAAGCGGGAACTTATACATATCTGCTTGTGGGAATGCATTTAATATAAATCTTAAATGATATATATCTTTGCAGCTTAGATTAGATTAGATTAGAACTTATACATGTCTGCTTGTAAGAATGCATGTAATATGAATCTCAAATGTTATATATGTTTGCAACTTAGATTACAGATTGAAATCCATTTTTATTTGGCTTTTTTTTTTTTTTAATTTGCATGAAATAAAAGAAAATGTAAAAAAAACTTTCACGTTTTGCCGCTAGATGTCAATATTGTTCCATACATTTTCAGTATGAACAAACAGATTTTTTGCTAAAAGTTTTCATACATTTGTAAACACACACGCGAAAGCTCGCAGCATTGCAGCATATATACAAAAATTAATTTGCCATAGGTCATGAATGTGTTTCATCTGCTGTGATGGCATTGGTTTTGAAAATCGAAACTTGACGACGAAAGACGACGACGAAGGGCAATATAATAAAGGATTACACACTTTGTACCAAATTCCTTACTATTGCAAATATACCCTAATATGTAAAAGGGGAATTTTTCTCATTTATTTTGCGACTGAAATACGCCAATATTCGCCTCTCTTCTACGGGGAATAACCTCGACATTTGTGGAGACTAATTAATGTAAATGCGTCTTACATTTTGAGTAGACAGTGTGATACAGTCGACCAATACATATTATGGTATAGTATTATTGAGACCGCTCGACTACTTTCTAATGGTTTGCTCAGCGGGTTTGATAATAGCGGTTAGCGCTCATTGCGAAACGGAAAAATTAGCACATGCCATAATAGCGCATGTGTATTACGCATTCATCAACAAAAGGGTAAAAATATTATAACTGAGTATCTACAGGTCCGTAGGTCCGTTGGACCGGTCCGTAGTCTAGTGACCCGTGACACTTGTAGTCTAGTGACACGTCTGACCCGTACATGGAAGTTTGTGGGTTCGAATCCTGGTGGATTTTCAGATTTTCTCTTATATATTGCCTACCTATAAGGCGCATGTGCATGTATGGGATGCACGCCTCTGATTTTAAATATCTACATAAATGAATATTTGGATTCTAAAAAGGGCAATTAAAAATATGATAAAAATAACATTCAGCCACAGGAGATACTGAAAATTCTTCCCAAATAACAAGAGGTCTACAATAGTAAGACAGCGATGGGTCTGTTACATACCTGAGGTTCTTGACGAGTCTGTTCTGGCTGGGGAGGTCCAGGAAGTTCAGCAGGAACTGCAGGCGGTCTCCTATCTCAGGAGTCTCCATGCCGAAGATCCATCCGAAGTACATCATCGTCTCCCGGATGGAAAACTCGGCGTACAAGGCGATCTCTTGGGGCATATAACCAACTCTCTTTCCAGGCACTCCAGACCCTGGGAAAAAAATAGTTTAAGATCCTCGATAGTCTATTTTAATAATCCAATGGAACAGGAACATGCATGACCGGTCCGTAGTCTAGTGGTTAACACTTCTGACTCGCAAATGGAAGGTTTTGGTTGCGAATCCCGGCGGAACACAAAAAATATATCATTTTTATTTTCAAATATGCTCTTCGCTGGGTTGAAAAATTCATAAACCTTTACCAATGACCGGTCACCAAAGGTCCATCCAGCCTTACAGCAACTGGGTCTTGCTTGAGAATTGGCGCTTTGTAGCGACGACCAAGCTCGTAAAAAGTCCGGTCGATAGCTCAGTTGCTAGAATGCTTGCATTCTATACTGAGAGAGCAAGGGTTCGATCCCCACCGAGGGTGTCAGAAATGATTTCCCGTTGCGGTGTTTATTTCAAGCCCAAAATACCGGCTGAATCAGCTGACTCAAGGTTGACTCAGCCTTCACAAGAAATGAGAACCAGCCCCTCGAGAGCTGGGAAGCCCCCACCTCAACTGAAGTGATTGGTGTAAGGCCGGCGCCCTTACGGATTAAAATAAATAGGTCCCGAATCACCACATGCGACTCCTTCGGGGATAACGCAGGCAAGAAGTTACACTATACGTGTAGCTTAGTTGCGTAGTTGCGTAAGGTTGAATGGCAAGACCAAAGCCAAATCGTACATTGGCATATTATTTGGTATGCGACAGTCCACTAATCACACAAAATTGTTTATTTTTAAATGTGAGATGGTGAAAAGAGATATGTTTAGATACCTTTAGTTCCAGGTTTCCCCCCCAACACCCATATCTCCCCGGTGTCCAGCCTCCGTCTGCCGACTATACAGGACAGGAGGGTGGTCTTGCCGCAGCCAGAAGCTCCGAGAAGTCCGTAGCTGTAAAATAACACAAATATTATCATCAATTATCGAGTTATTAATAATAATAATAATAATAATAAGTGTTTATTCCAGCTTAGTCATGTGGAGGGTGCAATACATGACCAGCCATAAAAAAAATACATCGATTAAAAAAGTACATAGCAAAATACAAAAAAAATGCAGAAATAATGAAAATATTTGAGGAAATATATTTAAAAAAAACAGAAAAACCAAATATATTGTTAAAAAATAGTAAACAGTGAAAGAAAAGAGAATTCATGATCATTGTACTTTGGAATAGCAGGAACATATTAAACTGGAAAGAAAAGGATAGGTAAGCTTCAAGTTCCTTGCCCAATGACGCCATATGCCCAACTCCCATTTCAGGCCTCTGATTGCTGCGATCAGAGAGTTTTCGCTGGATTCAATTCTGTCTCTGAACCCAGCCATTCGGGTTCGCAGCAACCCATTCCAGGAGGGTAGTTGAGCCGCCACAAACATCCCACTCGCACTACAGCTCTTCCGCAGTCGTAGCAATGCTCTATAGCCCATAGTCACACCACAATACAAAAAGATAGTGAAAAAGATAGTTAGTCCAGTGAAAGATAATGGTTTGCATAGTCGTCACAACAAAGAGTTCCATGGCATCTCCAAAGAACGCGATGTGATCAGTTCTAGCCATTGACATATAATACAACCGGTCCGCAGTCTAGTGGTTAACACTTCTGACTCGTAATGGAAGGTTGTTGATTCGAATCCCGGCGGAGCACAAAAATATACCATTTATATTTTCAAATAAGCTCTTCGCTGGGGGAAAAATTCATACACCTTTCCCAAAGACTGGTCACTTAAGGTCCCATCCAGCCTTACAGCAACTGGGTATTGTTTGAGAATTGGTGCTTTCTACAGCGAGGACCAAGCTCGCAGAGGGCTTTTGAGGTGTGATAAACACAAAAACAGCGCTCACCAAATAACTTATACTAATATTATTATTATAAGTGGATTCGAAACTGGTTTACGGCACTGAAGCACAATATGAGACACACCTGTCAGCTTGACCTGTCAAACTCAGGAGAGTACTCAATAATCATTTGAAATCCCGGGTTTTCTTGCTTTGCCCATTCTGTGTCTCGACATTCAATAATTACACATGCCATTTGTAATCTAAGTTGTAAAAATGTGTTACATTTAGGATTAATATTAAAGGCATGCCCAAAAACATATACATTCACGTTTACACGTAGTAAACTTATAACATATATACTGATATCCCAAAAGAACAAAAGCCTTACAACTCTTGCCGACCTTCCCTGAAACAAGGGCGGCATTGGCAAGGTGAACTATTTTTACAGTGTGTGTGGTCATGGTGGAGAGTGTGGTGGAAAGACAAGTCAATAAACTTAATGGAATTACAAGAAAATACAGGATTTCACATGGAAAAACGTGACTTTTCAATTGTTGTTTTTGACAGGACTGGGGACTACTGTGCCCCAAAGTATGTATTTTTATGTAAATATTAGAATAGGTATTAGCTATAACTATGCAATAAGAATCCTCATAAATATGTGTGGGTAGGAACCATTGAATGAAATACTTGAAGCATCTAGAAATAATGATTACTACGTACCTATTTGAATCTGGAACTGTCTAGCAAATATAATTCTAGATAGTACTGTTTTGAAGAGTATAAGAAGGGTGCAAGTTGCTTGCAGAGAGAGTATCCTACGAGCTTTACAACTATATTGAACCAAAACCAGTGAACAGAAACCAAGTGCAATGGAATAATCGAGACTATCTTTGTGAAAATAAATTATTAAAAGTGTAAAATAAACAACTGTATAACAAGACCAGTATTTTTAATTGAACTTTTTTTTAATTGACTTTTGGAACCCTACATTCGTAACAGTATGAATGCCGTGTTCTAGTTTCTACTCCTCGCTATTATAAGTCAATGGAAACAGCTGATCTTTGTTGTTTTTTTTATTTGCACGTTCTTCCATCTGCTTTGGTTACAAAGTACGAGTATACAGGTCACATAATGGTTAACATGCATATTTTTATAAAAGGTGAGCCGTAATCAGTGATTGCATGTACCTATTTGAATAATTGCAGTTGGTTTGCGCAAATTATGACTTAATTAAAGGTTGCACTTAGAAAATATTTTCCACTGAGGTTTTTCCAGTCGTCGATACGATTTGTTCTTGACTCTAGGGTCGAGGTTTTTAAGTACATACCTTTATCTTTATTTATTTTTTATCTTCTTACACATTTAATTTCATCTTAGCTGTACCTACCTAAAGTTTTTTTTAAATAGATTTGTGAGATGTGTAAAAGGAATGCAATTAACCAATCCATTTTGTCTGGCCAATTGTCTTCATGCGAAAGCAGAAGCTAATGTGCATCTGTTAAATCAGGATCGAAATTATGATCAAAAGAGCTAGGCGTGATTCGAACCAATGTTATTATGTTCCAAATACGCTAGTCAAGAACAGCGACTTGACTTCCTCGACCATAACACCGACTTGGATCGGATTCGGAGATAAAATCGGATTATTCCTTGACTTATAGCTTGGTATGAGGCTGACCACCCATACTGTAAAATATGGTTCACTTTGCCAATGCCACCCCTGTGTCAGGGAAGGTCGGCAAAAGTTGTGGGGTTTATGTTCATTTCAGGTTTGGATTTTATTTGTAAGTACACATTCAGCATTTGTAAGCGCGAACTACACGTGTTGGTTTGGGGGCATACATCTGAGAGCTTTAAATGAATATATCCTTGCAACTTGGATTATAGATTATAGATATTATAGATTGTATGGCGAGAGAGCGAAATAATGGAACCAGCAGAGTGAGAATAAGATAAGAGTATGAATGTTGAAGAGGTGAAAGGACAGAAAAAAGTGGAGACGCATCTGCGGAGGTATTGGCCACTCCCTTAGAGTAACGGCGGCAAGTAATGGGTACACAGTAGCATATGGATATGAAGCTTGGACAACGAGTGACAGTTAATTGAGTATTATATGCCCTGTGGAAATAAATCACTTGAGAAGTATAACAGGAAAAACTGTAATTGATACCTACATTTGTTGTGCTCCGCCGGTATTCAAACCAATGACTAATTTTCATTTATGATTCCGAAACGTCAACCAATAGACTGCGGACCAGTCTAAAAAATCAAACAATTTCATGAGCACTTCCTTATAATTTAGTTCACTTACTATGATAAGTTACTCGCAATAAAACTTGTTATCCACGATTTCTCAAATCAATGAATCAGGAATTCCTTGACTTATAAGTTAGTTTGAGGCTGACCACCCATACTGTAAAGCACGGTTCACTCTGCCTATGTGTTTCAGGGAAGGTTGGCAAAAGTTCCAGTGCTCATGTTCATTTGAGATTTGGATTTTTATATTGTAGGTCCACATGCGGCATGTGTAAACGCGAAATTATACGTGTCTGCTTATGAGAAATGAATCTTAAATGTAATATATTGATTGATCGATGATGGATGATTTCTTTCCTGTGACGCCATTTAATGATCCAGGACCATCTCAAGGGCGCCATGGCTTCTGAAAAAAAAAACAGTGTCTTCAGTCCCTTTCTGAAGGTGGTGGTAGGCTGATTTGCGCGAACACCGACGGGCAAATTGTTCCAGGCAAATCAAGTTCCAGCAATATCTTTACAATTAAGATTATAAATAGATAGATAGCACTAATTTAGTTTTACCTTTAAGGTGTCGAAATGATGCGATAGGAATACGTGAGAAATAAAGTCTTCAGCATTTAGCAAGACTCTGTATTGTTAAAAACAATTATCCAAGATGGAGGTCACTCCAAAAGAGAGAATATTTTTGTAATGATTCAACATAAAAGATAATGCTGTGGTCTGTGTGGATTTTTCCGATTGAACGTTGTGTTTATCCTTGGACATTGTAGTGAAACGTCGGATTAAGTATTCGCTGTTTACGTTACAATCTAAAATTTGTTACTTAAAATTCCGTTTGATTTTTAATAATTGGTTTTGTTTTTAAAATTGATTTTTTTATTTTTATAATTTAAGCTGTCGAGGTCATAATGTAGGTTTTTTGTAATATCTGAAATGCAATATTTTTATTCAAATATAACTTTTAGACTATTGTTTCTTGGCTCATATATTGGTATGAGTCTGACCACCCATACTGTAAAAAATGGTTCACTTTGCAAAATGTGCCCCCAGTTTCAAAGGAAGGTCGGCAAAAGTTGCGGGGCTTATGTTCATTTCAACAATTCAAGTAAAACCTGTGCGGCACCCTTCTAGGGTGACATAGACCCCTCAGGCCTTTTAAGAATTGGGGATCCTCATGCACAATCTATAATCTCTATAATCTAAGTTGCAAGGATATATTCATTCAAAGCTCTCAGGTGTATGCCCACAAACAAACACGTGTAGTTCGCGCTTACAATTCCTTAAATAAGATTCCAGAAAAATTAAATTGTGTGTTGGATGTTGTAAGTCCACATGCGGCATTTGTAAGCGCGAACTGATACGTGTCTGCTTATGGGAATGCAATATAATATGAATCTTAAATGTGTCATATCTTTGCAACTTAGATTATAGATAGGTAGAGAAGTGGCAATAAAAAAAACTAAAATCTGAAAACAAACAGAAATCCTTCTTTGTATAAAAAGATGATAATATTTTAATGAATCATTCCCCATTTCGGCATTGAAAAAATATTATAATACCTGCTTATATTATTTTATTTAGGCTGAGAATATATTTAGAATACAAGTATATAAAGTCATTATTTATTCACAATTTTTGCGATGAATGGAAGCAGTTTTTTTGGCAATTGCGAAATTTTGACATTGACAGATGACGGACGCTTTTATATGGGAAGACTGAATACGTTTATGAAGAATGTTCTTTCTTTGGATTTGTAAGAAAAAATATTTACACTGCAAATATTAAAAAAAACAAACTATAATATATCCATAATCTAATTTGCAAAGATAAACTTATGTAATCAATTCAGATTCTATAATAATCTATAATCTAAGTTGCAGAGATATATTAACATTTAAGGCTCTCAAATGCATGCCCACAAACAAACACGTGTCGTTCACGCTTACAAATGCTGAATATGTACTTGCAGATAAAATCTAAGCCTCAAATGAACATAAGTCCTACAATTTTTGCCGACCTTCCCTGGCACAGGGGTGACATTGGCAAAGTGAACCATTTTTTACAGTATGGGTGGTCAGCCTCATACCTACCTATAAAAATCTAAAATTAGCATAAAAACTGCAACTTTTTCCGCCCTACCCTGAAACATTTGTGGTCGGTAATAAAATAGTCGCCACTGATCAGCATGCAGTCACCAACCCGTCTGGCAAACGTGGTGACTTATCGCTAACTCCTTCCGACTGAATATCGAAATGACTAATAAACTCTGAACAGGAAGGTTGTGTCGCTGGCTTGTGTAAATTTTGACGAATATATGGCGTGTTCAAAAAACCCACGACTTTAATTTCTGCAAGTTGTACCTAGTCCTCTCCAGTGTTTCTCCTTTATTCGTGATTCCCACCCCGGCCCCGTCCGGATTCCTACCAGGATAGAAAAAAAACAAAGACAAACCGGGCAAAATTTGCTGTGTGTAAAAAGACTCTAAGGATCGTTTATATTGTATAACTGTCTTCTTATGTAAGGTACTCGAATATGATTATTTTTATAGTTGATAATGGGCACTTTGTCAAAGCTAACAATGCCAGATCTTCTAAAGATAAGACGATGACAGCGAAGGACCCATTCAGAACAAGGATTATGGCAGAGGTGAACAACTTGCAAGGATTGCTCATCCCATTATGACGTGCAATAAAAATAAATGGCCGACAGCGCTGCAGCCTCAATGGCAAATTTTATTACGCCATTACAGAGACATCAAGTGTATTGTTTACAATTATATAATACTGCAAGAACGAGCCACGCCGAAAAAGTGTGCAAAAAAAACAAGTAAGATACACATCTAGTGGGACTTTTTATCACGTTATCACCAAAGGGGTCGCATGTGGCAAGTGGAACTTATTTATTCTCATAGGAATTCTCCAACCTATTTAAGGTTTATGAAATACTGGAAGGTATAGCGAAGAATGTTAAAATTTGAATTCTAATTGTACTAAGTTTTTTATTCAATTATGTCAGTGATGAAGACCATATTTGGACGAAAGTGAATAAAATACAGGTTGATAAATGGTCCAAGGGCATTACGAAGCCTTCAATCAAAAAAAAATATTGCAAGTTATACCTCTTTAGCAACTCGGTAAGGCATGCCACCGTTCAGTAAAGGAATAATCTTGCGAAGAACCAGAAGTCATCCAAGAATTTCAAACTTTCATGCAATGAATTGGCTCATGTGTTTCGCCTCATATTCACAACTCAAGGATGGTGACCAGTAGATACAAATGGCTATCACAATAAGGGACTGTGTGTACAAGAGGATGACGACCAGCAGAGACAAATGGCTAGCACACAAAGGAACTGTCTTGACAAGAGGATGGAAACCAGCAGAGACAAATGGTACGTACAAGGCACTGCCTTTATAAGAGGACGGCGACCAACAGAGACAAATGGTTTGAACAACAAGGCGATGTCCTTACAAGACGATGGAGATAAGCAGAAACAAATGGTTATCACAAGGTACTGCCTTTACAGATGATGGCGACTAGCAAAGACAAACGTCAAATAAATATTTGCTTGGTGTCGTTTGATTTGTTTTTGTAGATACCTACAGCCTTAATGTTTATTTATAATCTTTCTAATGCATGTCATACTCTTATATAGAACCACCTAAGATAAATATTGATTATTTAATTATATTGTATCTGCACATAAAGAGTGTTTACCGCAATCCTCCATCATTAGTTCAAGTGTTGTTTGTTTCAGAGATGTGGTTGTGTGTAGAGCTTCAAGGTGACAAAATTATAATAGTCAGTGTTAAAGACAGTCATGGCCAAATGGTGGCATACAGGTCAAATATGGACACTGTAAGTATTATTTACATATCCTCGATGCATAAAATAAAACGCATGGGGCATTTAAAGCTAATATGACAGAGATAATGACTGGGGAAAATCCTTTTTAGAATCAAACTTGCTGTAACTGTAGTTCTGTCGCCATTCCGCTAGGGGTGGCCAGAGCCCCTGTAGAGCCGCCTCTATTTCTTCCTATCCTTACATACCTCTTTAAATTCATACATTGCTTCTTTTACATTCACTTTGTATATCCCATTCTTTCGCAACTTCCTCAATCTGATCACTCCATACTTTTCTCAGTCGTCCCTTACCTCTATTTTCTTTTACACGTCCTCTATACTTTGTCAGTCTATCATCATTCATTCTTTCCACATGCCCAAACCATCTCATCACATTCTTTTGTACCTTCACTTTCACATCCTCTTTCAACTTGCATTCTTTCTTTACCCATTCATTCCTAACTATATTCTTAAGAGTTTTTCCTGTCATGCTCCTGTCAAGTTCCTTGACTTATAGGATGGTATGCGGCTGACCACCCATGCTGTATAAATGGTTCACTTTGCTAATGTCACCCCTGTTTCAGGGAAGGACGGCAAGAGTTGCAGGGTGTAGGTATGTCCATTTGAGATACGTTTTTTTATGTTGTAGGTTCACATGCGGCATGTGCAAGCGCGAACTTGTACGTGTCTGCTTGTGAGAATGCACATAATGTGAAGTTCCAATGTAACATATCTTTGCAGCTTAGATTAGATAAGATGCTTCTCAAATTGAGCGTTGATTCTTGTCGAAAGATAAAGTATACTGTGATTTTTAATCTATGGTGTTCTTTCGCAAGCGCCAGCAAGCTCCGACTTGGATTGATATTCAAAGTGTAAGGAATTTAGCAGAATAGCTCTTCTGGTGTTAAATGGCTGTAAGCTTTTTTTTAGACTTAAAAAAATGGATGAATAGACAGATACTCACATAGTGCCTTTGGCGACGGTCATATTGAGGTTGCTAAGGACTGGACATGCGTTCTTCTTGGATCCATACGATTTGAAAGCGTGCCTGACGCAGACTGCCTGCTGCCGTTTGGTCCAAACCTGGAAAATAAGTTAAAAAATAAAAATAGTGTTCGAAATATAAATTCAAGTTCAAATATTTAAATTTGGAATAAGACATCAAATTTTAAATGCAAATGTATATAAAATTTCTAAATAGATGGTGCTATTTCCTACATAACAAGAAAGAAATGTAGTGGCGTTATACTGAATGAAAAAGACGCACTCATCGCTGCCTTAGTTCTTGTTTATCGTATACGCCATTGAGAAAATTTTACATGAGCAATGTTTGCATGTGTACTGGACCGATGTGTCTTATGAAAACAAGAAATTTATTTAAAAAATAAATATAAAATAACTCTCACATTATCGAGTTTTACGGTTTTTCTTAGCTCAGATTGTGTAGAATTTGATTCATAAGACAATTGCATGAAAAAGTCATATTTGACAAGATTGGCGTAAACGATAAACAAGAACTGGGGGAGCGTCATGTCAATCGTGTGGGTAGTTTTATCTGTCAGTTTAAAGTCATCTGAGCAAACGTTAAAAATACCGAGCCTTATATGGAAAATGCTAAGCATGTAACCTAATTAATAAAAAACTTATAAATTATATTTAACGCATATGATGGTATGAGGCTGACCACCCATACTGTAAAAAATGGTTCACTTTGCCAATGTCACCCCTGTTTCAGGGAATGTCGGCAAGAGTTGCAGGGCTTATGTTCATTTGAGGTTTGGATTTTATTTGTAAGTACACAATCAGCATTTGTAAGCGCGAACTACACGTGTTTGTTTGTGGGCATACATCTGAGAGCTTTGAATGAATATATCCTTGCAACTTAGATTATAGATTATAGATTATTATAGAACGCATAGGTTACGGTGTTATTCTCAAACAACAAAACCGCAGCCAAACGTGACTTTTCCATACAAAAAAAGATGATCCGCAGATCAGCAATGGATCAAATGTTTTGTGAACTGTACCCTGAGTACGAGTTGCAAAACTTGAGTAAAGTAAAGTTTACCTACCGTTTTTGTTTGTTTGAACTTGATTTTCTTTATCACTGTAACTCTTAATAGCTAAGACCATAAAGTGTAAGAAACAAAAACGGCAGATTTTGGGAAAAGTCACTCTTTAATACTTTCCGTAAACTTTACTTTACTCAAATTTTGCAACTCGTACTCAGGGTACAGGAGTACAGCATCTCAAGTATAAAAAAGCATTGATGCAAGATGCCAACGACACGCGGTGTACCTGAGCGGTTAGCGCCGGTTACCCATCCAAGTAATGTCCGCGCCAAGTACTTTACTTACAAATAAAATCCCTCCATCGCGTAAATAGAAAAAAAACTATGAAAACTAATTCACTCACTAGGCGTGGTGTTGTATCTTCCATACATATTACCATTTACACGCGATTGAAGGGAGTTTATGTTTTATACTCGGCGGGAAGTTTAATGTATTAATTGCTTGTATTCCTTGACTGATGGGTTGGTATGCGGCTAAACACCCATACTGTAAAAAAAATGGTTCACTTTGCCAATGTCACCCCTGCTTCAGGGAAGGTCGGCAAGAGTTGCAGGGCTTATGTTCTTTTGAGATTGGTTTTTTTTATATTGTAGGTCCACATGATGCGTGTCTGCTTGTGGGAATGCATTTTATATGAATCTCAAATGATGCATATCTTTGCAGCTTAGATTTAGATTTAGATTTAGTACAGTATTTTAAGTGACCTCACACAGCTGCTACCAACATAAAAAAGTAAAAAAATAAACGTAATTACGAGTGAATCACAGTTAGCAGAGACTACTGTAGGCAGATGGCTTGGATCAGTTATTCTTAACCAGTGGTTTGCGGACTAAGAGTGGACCATAAGAGACTTTTAAGTGGTCCGTAATGGGGATAAGAAAACATAAAAAAGTGACCAGGAAATATAAACTTTGGAAGCCATCTACAATTTTCGATTATGACATTAGACGATTCTTCGCTCCCCCAGTTCTTGTTTATCGTATACGCCAATCTTGTCAAATATGACTTTGTCATGCAGTTGTCTTATGAATCAAATTCTACACAATCTGAGCTAAGAAAAACCGTAAAACTCGATAATGTGAGAGTTCTTTTAAATATATTTTTAATAAATTTCTTGTTTTCATAAGACATATTGGTCCAGTACACATGCAAACATTGCTCATGTAATTTTTTTTCTCAATGGCGTATACGGTAAACAAGAACTAAGGCAGCGTATTATCTAAATCTAAATCTAAGTTGTAAAGATATGTATCATTTGAGGTTCATATTAAATGCATTCCCACAAGCAGACACGCATAATATCGCGCTCACACGTGCCGCATGTGGACCTACGATATAAAAACCCAATCTCAAATGAACATAAATCCTGCAACTCTTGCCGACCTTCCCTGAAACAGGGGTGACATTTGCAAAGTGAACCATTTTTTATAGTATGGGTGGTCAGCTTCATACCAACCTAAATGTCAAGTAATTACCTTTACCAAAACCGGTCACTAAAGGTCCATCCAGCCTTAAAGCAACTGGGTCTTGCTTGAGAATCGGCGCTTTCTAGAGCGACGACTAAGCGCTCACCAAATAAATCATCCTAAGATTATTATTATTATGAAGTTTTTAGAATACGTTCTTTGACTTATAGGTTGCTATGAAGCTGACCCCACATGCTGTAAAAAATGGTTCAGTTTTGCTACTGCCACCCCGATTACAGGAAAATTCGGCTGGAGTTGCAAAGTTAATTTTCATGTGAGGTTAAGTTTATTTTATAAAGGGTTCACATGCAGCATGCGTTAGCCCGAACCTATACATGTCTGCTTATAAGAATGCATGTGAGGTTTAGTTTATTTTGTTAGTAGGTACACATGCGGCATGTGTAGGCGCGAAAGTACACGTGTCTGCTTGAGGGCGTGCATTAAATGAAACTCTTTTCAGAAAAAAACACATTCTTTCCGGATTATTTACGGGTTACTGGATAAACCTTGTGAGATCTTTTATAAAATATATCATACCTACACTAATGAATTCCGATCCAGTGCTAGTTAGAACAAAATATAAACACACTGGGCAGAATGGACAGAATTCGTCTAGTGTGTAATGGCCATATGACTTAAAAATTAACAATAATACATTGTTACAATTAAGCAATAACATAGAATTTCTCAAGCGGAAAGTGTTAAATATCTAGGTATTAAAATAGATTCCAGAATTAGATGGAAGGAGCATGTAGAAACAACTATTGAAAGACTAAGGAAAATTTACTATGTATTCCGCAAAATTAGAGATATTCTAGAGGTAAAAACTTTGAAGTCTACCTATTTTGCGCTTGGACAGTCATTGATGCAGTATGGAATGGTCGGATGGGGCGGCACATTTAAAACAACACTCGAGCCTCTTAGGGTGGTGCAGAGAATGGTTATCAAAATAATGTTAAAGAAGCCTTTCGACTATTCCACATTGCAATTATATCATGACTTTCCGGTGCTAACAATTGACCAATTGTATAAGAGAGCGGCTCTCTACCAAGTTCATAAGGATTACTTTATCCACGGATATAATCCGGGGGATATTGTAATCCCGAGTGGTAGATCGCGTAGAGAGTCGCTTCTAATCAAAGTTCCTAGAAAGAATACAGCAACCGGCCAACATCACTACGATTATTTGGGTGTAAGGTGGTACAATGCACTTTTTTCCAGGTATAAGCATGATAAGCACGCAGATCCTAGGGCCATTAAGTACATGATCAGCAAATATTTGAAAGAGGTGTAAATAGTTGAGTGTTTATATTTGATTGGTTTTTTGTATATTATTCTTATCATTATTATTTTTGTTATTTTTTTCATATATCTACATGTGTGTATATATGTATAATTCCTATTCTGTATTTTCTATTTAAACATGTTACCTCTTTATGTTATTTTATTTTATTTTTTGTCTTTCTGTTTTTGCTGAGTAAATGACTAAATGGTGTATATATTATTTTTGTTTTTTATGATTTTTATCTATTAAGTGATTAATTTTAAGTTAAGATAAGTTGGAATCCTCCCCAAAACACAAGCTATGCTTACTTTGGGGAGTATTTATTGTAATTAGATTTTTAAAATTTATTTTTATTGTAATACTTTGTACATATTGATAAAAAACAATAAAAGACCTTATTATTATTATAGAGGAAAATAACTTACTGCATTAATACATACTATAGCCGACATTTGTCTCAGTCCTGTCAAACGTTGCAGTGGTGTAATCATACGAAATAAGGCCATTTGGTCCAAATCCATTTTGTATTTCGACACCCAATTATAGCACATGCCATAATGTCATAAATAATTCATATTTTCTTCTCAAATTCCTCAATTTTAGCGATCACAATATTTATAACGTGTATTATCTGTCAACTTTAGCTATGTTCAGGTCCGGTAGTCAACATTATTCGCAATAGTACCAACATTCTAGGAACATTTTTACATCCGCCCGAGTTTTTTTGTACACATGGAAATGCAACTGCGAAATTCTTTGTTCTCTGTCTTACTAATGACTATTTTCGTAAGTAAGCTTAAACAGATATATAATGTATATTTTCGTTAAAATAATTTCTAGTCCACAGATATCATAAGTGAATGATTGTTACACTCTACTAGTAAGGTTTTCTTCTTGTTTATACTTGTTAATTTGTCGACGTGCAAGTCAGTGAACACAAAAATTAGTCACGATGGAAGTTGAAAAAAAAGAACAGAAAAACCAACTCAACTTTATATTACAACTCAACACAGCGTTTACTAAAAAATGTACGAAAACCTAATAGAGCTCCTATTGAGCGTTGAAGCTTCAATACATTTTGCTTAAACGCTGTGATTGAGTTTAGAAGTAGTATAATTATTATTCTTACAAAGGGTAATGGAAATAAAAGACATTGGGTTTCATGGTTTTTCAATTGATTTCGTGTCACGACTTTCTCACACTGGCATCTGTCAATCATATAGCTGTATACAAGAGAAGTCACGTTTTTGTAAATTTTCACTTAAAATTCAGATTTCATTATATTGTGTAGAAACCTACTTGGCTTTAACTGAAACGTCAACTAAGCTACGCATACAGTGTAACCCATTAACGCGTTCACACCAGATGGGTTGCATGTGACGATAGTGGAAGTTATTTCTTTTTTCAGGTTGACATCCTTGTTGTTCCTTGACTTATAGGTTGATATGCGGCTGACCACCCATGCTGTAAAAATTGTTCACTTTGCCAATGTCACCCCTGTTACAGGGAAGGACGGCAAGAGTTGCAGGGTGTATGTCCATTTTAGATTTGGTTTTTATGTTGTAGGTTCACATGAGGCATGTGCAAGCGCGAACTTGTACGTGTCTGGTTGTGAGAATGCATGTAGGTAATGTGAATCTCCAATGTAACATATCTTTGCAACTTAGATTAGATTAGACATGGGAATCCTCCACTTCATAATGTCCCCAGGGAACTGGTACTCATTTCTTGTGAAGGCTGAGTAGACTATTTTAATTTGGGTTTGAAATAAGCACTGAAATGGTAAAACATTTCTGATACCCTAGATGGGATTCGAACCACAGTTCTCTGTGTCTTATGAATGCTGGAAATGGATTTTAATAATATTTAAAATAACAAACTTATTTGTTACAATTCACATGAGCTTTTATTATTTTTAAACACTACCGGTTTCGGGAGAAGCAATACCTCCCATCTTCAGGTGTAAATATAAACTAACATACAAATACAATACATTATGACGTGAGGATTTGAATCCACTCAATAATAATGATTACAATCAGGAACTGTCAACCATCAAACTAATAGCCAGCAACAATGGATATGAACACAAACTAATAGACAAATTACTTAATAATAAAAAACATAAAATACTTACCAAAAGATATCTGTACTCTGGACTCGATAATAATATCACAGAAAATAAATACTGGAAAAAAATTGTATACACAGGCCCATTATCCACCAAAATTTCAAAAATACTCCCCACCAATATTAAGCCCGCGTTTTATACAAATACGAACTTAAAAACTATCCTCTTTAACTCAAAAGATAAAATAGACTACATGATGAAAAGTGGAGTTTACGAGATCTCTTGTGGAGATTGCGATCTGAAATATATAGGTCAAACTGCAAGAAACCTTAAAACTAGAATTCAAGAACACCGCCGTTGCCTAACAAGCAACGGTCATTCTGAATTCGCCAACCATATAATAGAGTCTAACCATTCCTTTCATACCCACACACTAAAACTCCTTCACTCCATTCCCTACAAAGGTAAAATCATGAATAATTTTGAAAACCTAGAAATCCAAAAAAATATTAATTCAGTAAATAACCTCTTAAATAGTATTATATTTCCTAACACTTCTCCCCTACTTTCTATGTTTCCTACTACACCCCGCCCACATAACACTCCCCCCCCTCCCCCTCAGTAATTCAAATCCTCACGTCATAATGTATTGTATTTGTATGTTAGTTTATATTTACACCTGAAGATGGGAGGTATTGCTTCTCCCGAAACCGGTAGTGTTTAAAAATAATAAAAGCTCATGTGAATTGTAACAAATAAGTTTTTTATTTTAATCTATTAAAATGAACTTTCACGAAGTAACTGCCAAAAACCTAGATAATTTAAAATAACTCTCACATTATCATGCTTTACGATTTTTTTTTAGCTTAGATTGTGTATAATGTGATTCTTAAGACAATTTCATTGAAAAGTCATCTTTGAATCTAATCTAATCTAATCTAAGTTGCAAAGATATGTTACATTGGAGATTCACATTAAATGCAATTTCACAACCGGACACGTACAAGTTCGCGCTTGCCCATGCCGCATGTAAGCCGACAACATAAAAACCAAATCTCAAATGGACATACACCCTGCAACTCTTGCCGTCCTTCCCTGAGACAGAGGTAACATTGGCAAAGTGAACCATTTTTACAGCATGGATGCATGGATGCAGCCGCATACCAAAAAAAAAAAAAAAAAATTAGGCTGATTTATTTAGTGAGCGCTTTTTTTGTGTGTATCACACCTCAAGAGCCCTCTGCGAGCTTGGTCGTCGCTGTAGAAAGCGCCAATTCTCAAGCAAGACCCAGTTGTTGTAAGGCTGGATGGACCTTTTGATGACCGGTTTTTGGTAAAGGTTTATGAATTTTTCAACCCAGCGAAGAGCAAATTTGAAAATATAAATGGTATATTTTTTGTGCTCCGCCGGGATTCGAACCCTCGACCTTCCAGTTACGAGTCCGAAGTGTTACCACCTGGACTACGGACCAAGTCAAGGAACATACACGACAAATGACATGTTATGGTATCAAATGGTAGATACGCCAAGCAAGCACATTGGGGGTGATCTATCATCGACCGACGTTCAGTTTTAGCGGTGTAGGTTCACATACAAAAAAATGTAAATAGGTGCAGTGGTCCTCGCAGGTGCAACACTGCCAATTATTTGGATCGTGACTTCTGCATTGTCGGCTCTTTGTTGTGGAATGCCTAACAGCATGAACTGAGTGCTATAGAGAGTACAATGTTTATTTAAGTCAAAGTATACTCAAAGTATTACAGTAAATTCAGAGATAAAAACTTAATAAAGTAAAGTATGAGAGTCAAGCAAAAGTCTAATTTTTTTTTAACATTAAGGCCTATTATTTTCAACGTTAGCATAGCGACTTTATGCTGAATGAGAATAAAACTCTTATGCCAACCGTTAGGCTAGTTTTTTTTATTAGCTTAAAGTCACATACATGGGCTGGAAGTCTCATCACCACGGTAATTCTCACCTACCGAATATCGGTAATATTTGTATGAATACTTGTCAATCCAAGATGGCTGCAACTGAACAGCTGATTTGTCTTCATACACATATTGCTGATATTCGGTAGATAGGAATTACCGTGGTGATGAGGCTTCCTGCCCAGCCCAGCTAGCGTTGAAAATACCGGGCCTAAAAGTAATTGTTTGTGTTTTGGGTACTCACTGAGCTCTGTTGGTTTTGTAGCGCGGGTCTAAGGGGGGAAATTTTGGCGTCCATCTTGTTTTCCTTGGCGTCGTCCAGCCCCGCACCCCCCGCGGCGCCGTTCATAGCTCCGCCCTCTCTGCAACAACAGACATTCAAATATTTTAAAATGGAACAGAACGAAGATTGAAGACAGCATTCAAATATTCGAAAATGGAACAAGAGATTTTTTTTAAAACTATTTAAAGACATCATTCAAATGTTTGAAAATAAAAGAAGATAACAAAGTTCAAGAACAGCATTCTACATTCACAACAGACATTCAAATATTTAAAAATGGAACAGAACAAAGATTAAAGACAGCATTCAAATATTCGAAAATGGTACAAGAGAACAAAGTTTAAAGACATCATTCAAGTAAACAAAAGTAGAACAAATGAATACAGTTAGAAGACAAAATTCAGATATCGGAAAATGAAACAGGAAAGCCAAATTTTAATTATATTGTTAAGAGATTTTCTCAATGACTGGCATTGGTTCTAGAATAAAATAGAGAAAACGGTATTTGGACGAATTTTCAAGTAAATAATGCTATTTATAGAATAAAAGTGAAGAAAAATCCGAAATACTACTTAAGTAGTATAGAAAATAAGCCGGCAGTTTAGGTTTTTTTTTCGAGAATGAAATACAAGAAAATGACATCTATTCTCTCTCTTTTCATACATTTGTATAAACGCAACTAAGCTACACATATAGTGTGCTGTGCCTGCGTTATCTCCGAAGAGATTTCATGTTGCACTTCGGAGCCTATTGATTTTTACGGGTAAGGCTAAGACCTCACGCCAACCACTAACGTGTAAGGGGGGGCTTCCCAGCTCCCGAGGGGTCTGATACTCATTTCTTGTGAAGGCTGAGTAAACCTTGCCGGTATTTTATTTTGGGCTTGAAATAAACACCGAAACGTGAAAACATTTCTGATACGCAGGGTGAGATTCGAACCCTAGCTCTCGGAATGGAATGCAAGCACTCTACCAACTGAGCTATCGACTGGAAATTTATCATTATCAAAATCATCTTAGTTTTACTGCTTTTGATTCCATACGAAATATATATTTACAAACGAAACCAAAAAGTAATATTTAAAAAAAATGCTGAATATTTTAAATCGATAGTAATGAAAAATGTACAATTAATAAATGTTTTGATAAATTTTAAAATATAAATTAAAAAAAAACTGCTCCTACTAGGTCAATAAAACGTCCTTGTGCCATTTTTATTTATTTATTGAAATACCCACCCACTTCATAAAACATGCATTTGCGGTAGGTTGAAAATTTTTCATTAAATGGCAACTCGTTATTGTCTATTGAATAAATAAATAAATGAAAAAAACGCATAGACAATGAGCGGTACGGGCTGACAATGTGATTTGTTTAGCGGCCAGGTAGGTGCACTGGTAGGTATTTATTCTTGAAAATGCATCGCGTGCCAATTATTGAAAATAAAAAAAATTACAATTGATGCATTGTTATAGATTTAATTCATCTTTTAATGATGTTTATTTTTTTGCAATGTTTCCCATGTTGTGGTTTAAAACGGAAATAAAAATTAAGTTGCCGTAGGTACTGCAGTTTTTTGACGGCTGAATGGGCTCGTAACACTTTTGAATTTGGAACTTTGTTCTCAGCAAGCAAACGTCAGTCTTGCATACATTTTCTTAGAGGAATAATAACTAATAGAAGAAGAGAGTCACTCTGACGTCACTACCCACAAAAGGGGCGTGACTTTCTTATGCAACCATTTGTAGTTGGTACGCCTGTACACAGGTTGTGCAACTTTTATCTCGCGTGTCTATGGTGGCTACAAAACTATAATTATTCTTGACTATGGTCTGCTTCGATTGGCCCAGCTAAGAAATACGTCTTTCTAGAAACAACTATAATTAAGTAATAAGTATAATAAAAATGAATTTAATCTGCAAAATAAAACTATGTTTAAATAAAGGTTGTATGTTTAGTTCCTTGTGAAACTAATAAGAGTTTTTAGTGTTTTATTAACTTATAAAAATTATAATCTTTACCTTTTCGTATTCATATTTATTTTATTATAACTAATAATTTATTTATTCGATGACAATGCGTTAAAAAACAAGTGAAGCGAAAGAAACGAATGAAGCATTTGAGAAGCATGACAGGAAAAACTCTGAGGGATAGAGTTAGGAATGTATGGGTAAAGAATGGTTGTAAGTTGAAGGAGGATGTGAAAGTTGAGGTAAAAAACACATTTTCAATCAAAAGAGCGTCCTTTTTGCTTAAAACGATCTGCATTGTCCCAAATACAATTGGAAAAGGTTGTTGCATTATATTTTCCAATGAATTGATTAAAGCAAATGAAAATATATATTTTGTAAATCTTACTTTTTAAAATACTAAAAAAAAACATTATATCACTGCATATCTCACGTATGCAATCTTTCTCCATCGATTACAAAAAAATATATATTGATACCCTCTCTTCAATAAATCAAAAAGACTTGGTTGAAGGTTTTTCTTTTTCGTTTTTATTCTCTTTTTCTCTTTTCAGTACAAGTTACAAACAGAACCGGTCTTCGGGCCAACAGGCCGACAAACCTTATGACAAATTATTCCCTTTTTATTACAATAAAACACAAATTTTGTTACAGTAATTTTGGCTCGGCCGGTATCTTGCCGAACGCCGGCCAATCAGCGTGTAGGGTTAAGTTTTGTCAAGGAGTTCGACGGATGGCGAAATTCAGGGCCTGCACAAAAAAGTGTGCCGTATCAATTCCCACCATCTTCTGTTGACAAAACTTAACCCTCCTTACGCTCTCAACCCTTGCCACAGAATTTTCACCCCTGGCCACGGTTCCTTCATCCTTTTCCTTCTCTTCCGATGTTCGTGGAGAGGTGGTGCGCGCTGAAGGCGAGGCGTCGTATCCGGCGGCCTCGTGTACTGCTCGATCGGATCCTCCTCCTGCTTGTCGGGCGGTAACCTAAGCTGATCTGGGTGCACGCCTCTGCTGGTGCGGGGTGGCTGTTTCCTGGCCATCCCATGGCTCTGATTCCTCTTCGAGCCGGAGTCCTCTAGCACGAGTTGTCGTCCACTCTGCACCTCCATGCTGACTGGTTTCAAGTTCCTCTTGATCGTGTCAAACGTCGAGTCTTCCACTTCACACACTTGCGGGTGGGATTCGCGTTCAAAGTACAGCTCGTTCTCCAAAGAGTCATCTTCCATGTCTCTTGGCAGCGCGTCTGCCTCAGGCTCTGCATGGCTCCCATTCTGACCAGGGCAGAAGTGGCTGAATTCTGAAACTTCTGGAGCCAGTGTCTCTTCCACACGTTGAGACTCCTCGACTGCTCTCAGAGTGTCCTCAGGAACTTCTGCGTCCCTCAGAATGCTGACACTTGCATGCTCCGGTTCACCTTCATCCTGGCTTGATTCCGGTTGCGAAGGCTTCCCCTCACGGTCGGGGCAAGACCGGTCGAGATGTGGCCCTGAATAGTGCCAGTATGTCCGTGCGGTCTCTTGCTCGCTACCTGGCCGTAGCTGCCATGCCATTGGACGCTTTTTCTGGCCTGGTGACTGCCTTTCAGTCTGATGGTGATAGGCTGCTGGCTGCCAATCCCCTTGCCGTCGCCCTTCTTGCTGATGAGATCCGATGCTGCCCCTGCTTTCACAGCCTGCCGCAGCTGCGAGAAGCTTGCTCCAGGAGGCGCTGGCGCTCTGAAGTCTCGCCTGGCACTGCGGCAACAGGAGGTCCATGGTGTGCTGGATGACCTCCTGCTCCGAGTGCGTGCTGCAGAAGCGCTTGGCCAGCGCTCTCTTCCTCAGGATGAATCCCATTGCCTCCTCCCCGAGCTCCTGCCGTCCATAGAGGTACAGGAAGTGGCCTCTCTCCCTCCTTGACTTGCTGTTGAATCTTCCCTCCAGGGCACATTCAACCTCCAGCCAGTCTGTCACTGGGAGCTCCGCCATCCAGGCAGCCGCTTCCCCCTGCAGCCAATCCATTGCCCACATCACCCATTCGCTCTCTGGGGTTGCGTTCTCCTTGAAGTACGCCAGGGCTGACTCCAAAAATAGCCCTGGGTCTTCCTCCGGCTTCCCCGAAAATGGCATGGGGAGCCGTGCCACTGGCGTCCTGTATTCATTGACTGAAGCTCCCTGCTCCATCAAGTCATCACAGGGCCGCGCAGTCTTCATTGTCTTGCTTCTGGTTCTTTGTTGGGCGCCACAAGTCAGTCCTCCGGTACTTGGGTTGTCACTTTCCAAGTGACTTGGCCCCACGTTCGCGGCGTCAATTGATACCCTCTCTTCAATAAATCAAAAAGACTTGGTTGAAGGTTTTTCTTTTTCGTTTTTATTCTCTTTTTCTCTTTTCAGTACAAGTTACAAACAGAACCGGTCTTCGGGCCAACAGGCCGACAAACCTTATGACAAATTATTCCCTTTTTATTACAATAAAACACAAATTTTGTTACAGTAATTTTGGCTCGGCCGGTATCTTGCCGAACGCCGGCCAATCAGCGTGTAGGGTTAAGTTTTGTCAAGGAGTTCGACGGATGGCGAAATTCAGGGCCTGCACAAAAAAGTGTGCCGTATCAATATATAATGTCATGTAGGCAGCCGGTTTTGTGGTTCCATATTTGAAATCTGCCGCGCCGATCGCGACGGTCCAATCACATGAGGAAAGAAGTGACATAAAAGTAGTCGCACAGCGCGCAAAAGTCGGTCAAGGTATCGGGACACATTTCGCAAACTTTTCTACCTACGATGCGAGCCATCTAGAATAATTAATTCTTTATTTTTTATACGCATGTCGACACCAGCCATCGCAACGTGTATTTAAAAATATTAAATTGGCCTTCAAAATATATCAAAAGATTTTTTTTGGTCAAAACCGTAAAACAAACTAATCCATTGTGAGTATCTTTTTCTCCTTTTAGAGGTTGGAAATAATCATGGAATCTTATACTTTTTTAGCTTTTACATTAAACAGAATTGAAAATATTGCCCCCTTAATAACTGAATAAGTTGTCTAATCTAATCTAATCTAATTGAAGTTGCAAAGATATGTAACATTGGGGATTCACATTACATGTATTCTCACAAGCAGACACGTACAAGTTCGCGCTTGCGCATGCCGCATGTGAACCTACAACATAAAAACCAAATCTCAAATGGACATACACTCTGCAACTCCTGCCGACCTTCCGTCAAACAGGAGTGACATTGGCAAAGTGATTTACTGATTTGAGAAATCATTGATAAAACATTTTATTGGGTGTAACTTCTCATAGTAAGTGAACTAATTACACAGAAATACTCATGACTCGACTTTGAAACTACAGGATTTTCACAATGTTTTAGTCTTTTCTCTAGAAAAATAATAGAAAATAGGAAAAAAGGTGCATTTAACTGAGAAACCCGTGTTAGCTTGTTACTTATTCAGTTTTACCTTTGAGGTATCGATGGATTATTTGTATATAAGCAGCAATTTAAGCAAATATTATCCTTCATTATATGTTATCCTTTATTATATGAGGCTGACCACACACAGATACTGTAAATAATGTTGCTGTTTGCCTGTTTCAGAGAAGGTCAGCAAAAGTTGCAGGGTAGGTAGTACACATGCAGCATCGTTAAGCACGGACTCACACAACTACATTTAATAAATATCTTAAAAGTAAATATATTTTTGTAACTTAGATGGTAGATAGATTACTACTCGAATTTTACCCCTTTCACTGGTAAAGTAGCCTTTGAACATAAGATATATTTACACTCGTAATGAAGCCAGTCTTACAGCAATCGCTTCACTTAAAGTAGAGATTCACCATACAACCATTGAGGAAGGTTCTACTTGTAAATAAAGAACCGCGGGTGGAAGTCTCGACGGCCGTCGGTAGATCTTACCGAATCTATATGAAGATAGGACGGAATAAAATATGGCGGTGCCTGAACAGCTGATCGTTGTTTCATAAAAAATGGATCAACTGTTGGTACGCCGCCATGTTTTATTTCCCCCTATCTTCAAATGGTTACGGTATCTAAGATCTATTGACGGTCCTCGAGACTTCCACCCCTTGGTTTTGTATAAAGCATGTTGGAAATAAAATTAGACTGATTCGTTAAATATGAATCATTAAATAACCACAACGATTTAAATGAATTAATTAAAACCAATGCGAGAAGTACAGGTGTGTAATGAAATTAATGGAAGAATTAAAAATCTGAATTATTATGTAAATACGGTATTAAAATAAGGATAATCCTTCTACCATGACTAACACCTTCGTTAATCCATATTTATTTTTATTTATAAATATTTTCAGACTTAAATAAGGCAATCTATAATCTTAGTTGCAAAGATATAGTAACATTTAAAATTCTGGTCATATTCTACCTGAAGATGATTAACAGATCGAAAGCGTTCGTATTTATTCATTTCAGTAAAGTAAATAAATTAGTGAAAATAAAATAATGTTTCATTAGAATTTTTGGTTGTATAATGTTTTATAGAAACCAATTTAAAATTCATATTCAATGCACGTTCACAAACAGACACGTGTAATGCTGCAACTTTAGCCGACCTTCGATGACATTGGTAAAGTGAACCATTTTTTACAGTATGGGTGGTCAGCCTCATACCAACCTATAAGTTAAGAAATTAAAATAATAAATAACAATTGACCGGTCCAGGTGGTAACACTTCGGACTCGTAACTGGATGGTCGTGGGTTCGAATCCCGACGGAGCACAAAAAATATACCATTTATATTTTCAAATTTGCTCTTCGCTGGGTTGAAAAATTCATAAACCTTTACCAAAGACCGGTCATCAAAAAGTCCATCCAGCCTTACAACGACTGGGTCTTGCTTGAGAATTGGCGCTTTCTACAGCGACGACCAAGCTCGCAGAGGGCTCTTGAGGTGTGATACACACAAAAACAGCGCTCACCAAATAAATCAGCCTAATTTAAAATATTTAAAATACTGTAAAAAATGGTTCACTTTGCCAATGTCACCACTGTTTCAGGGAATGTTGGCAAGAGTTGCAGGGCTTACGTTCATTTGAGTTTGGATTTTATTTGTAAGTACACAATCAGCATTTGTAAGCGCGAACTACACGTGTATGTTTGTGGGCATACATCTGAGAACTTTGAATGAATATATCCTTGCAACTTAGATTATAGATTATAGATATTGTAATTTTTGAATATATTATATATTTGTGAAAATAAACAGTGGTTTAAAGTTTAAAAAGGTGTTGTTTAATTTAATTAAATAACAATAAAAAAAACATGAATTTTCAGTGTTAATACACAAACCAAAAAAATAAAAAATATACAGCCTAATTTTTTTTTTTTAATTTTAACCTGTTGAAAAAAACAACTACAATGTTGAAAATTAACATCCAAACCCCAAATGAACATAAACCCAACAATTTTTGCCGACGCGACGTTCGGTGGCATTTGAACATTTTTTTTTACAGTAAAGGTGATCAGCCTCATACCACCCTAAAAGTTAAGGGATACAAATAACATGTTGCAAAATACAAATACAATATTTTGAATCCAAACCTCAAATAAACACACACCCTGCAATTAAGGCCGACCTTCCCTGAAACAGGGGTGTCATTGGCAAAGTGAGCCTTTTTTTTACACTATGGGTGGCCAGCCTCATACCAAACTATAAGTCAAGGAATTCAGCATCATGACCCAAAGGCTTCATATGATATCCCAACAACAGTCCATTCTTTGAGACGCTCTCAAAGCTCTGTAGTCTTCTCTTTATCAGGTCAACAATAATTTAAGAATCATTAACTAACTCATTAATAAATTATTTTAACAATCTAAATATATAATAATAATAATAATAATAATAATAATAATATGCGTTTATTCCAGCTTAGTCATGTGGAGGGTGCAATACATGACCAGCCATAAAAAAATAATACATCAATAGAAAAAGTACATAGAAAATTACAAAAATGTAGAAACATGAAAAATATGTGATGAAATATATGAGAAAAAAGAGCAAACAAAATATATAGTTAAACAGTGAAAGAAAAGAGAAATACATGGTCATTGTACATTAGAATATCAGGAACATATTAAACAGGGAAAAAAGGCTACGTAAGCTTCAAGTTCCTTGCCCAATGACGCCATATGCCCAACTCCCATTTCAGGCCTCTGATTGCTACGATCAGAGAGTTTTCGCTGGATTCAATTCTGTCTCTGAACCCAGCCATTCGGGTTCGCAGCAACCCATTCCAGGAGGGTAGTTGAGCCGCCACAAACATCCCACTCGCACTACAGCTCTTCCGCAGTCGTAACAATGCTCTATAGCCCATGTTGTAGCAGACTCTCATCTCGTTCATGCTTTGTGCTTTATAGTCACACCACAACTCGCTGGTGTATTGTTGCGTACATAGAACGAGGAAGAGCCTGTTTTTAACGATATCCGAGCATTGTGCGAACCGCCGGGCTAGCATATTAGCTTTCCTGCAGTGCGAGCGTAGTTGTCGTTTGATGTCATTGTCATCAGTTAATGTTTCATTAAGCACGTGGCCTAAATATTTAAACTCTCGCACTCGTTTCATCTCTCTGCCATTGACACTGACTGAGGGTACATGAAGGTTCCACCCCTTTGGCTTGAACACTAAAACTTCGCATTTTTTTTCATTATATATTAGCCGTCTTTCATTGGCGAACTCTTCACAGACTGCCACGAGCTTACGCAGCCCTGCCAAGGAGGGTGCCATCAGCACCATGTCGTCTGCATATGATATAGAGTTGATGAGCTTTCCATCCATGAAGCAGCCCACCCTAGTATTTATCAGCCTTTCATGCAACGGGTCGATATACAAATTAAATAAGCATGGTGAGGATATTTCACCTTGCTTGAGGCCTCTTTTGGCTTTAAATTTGTCCGATATAGCTGATCCCCATTTTACTCTATATAAAAGATGGTTGTTCAATGTTTGACACATTTCCCCAACCTCCTTCGGCAGGTTTTTGACCTCCTGTAATACATTTTGCATTATGTTGTGACTCACCGTGTCGTATGCTTTTTTCAAGTCCATGAAACATGCATATATGGGCGTTTTCTTATCATTATACCTCCTGACTATATTTTTCAGTACAAATATCGCCATTTCAGTACCAGAGCCACTTTTAAATCCAAATTGATTATCGGATGTTGTTAATTTCTGATTGGCTTTCTCCATCATGATAGACTCTATGAGTTTAGCTGCTGTCGTGGCAACAGCTATCGGCCTGTAATTGTCTATTGACATTATGTCAGCATTTTTGTTTTTTACGATTGGACAGATGAGTGAGGTGCATACATCATCCGGTAGATATGCATGTCGAAACATCGCCGTGAAAGCCAAGGCCCACAGCAGACTAACTTTGCAGTGTGCGGCCTTCACCATCTCAGCCGTGACTCCATCCACCCCAGCTGCCCTATTGCCCTTGAGTCTGCGAATGGCACACTCAACTTCACTTACATTGATGGTTAGGTTGCTTTCGAGCTTATCATTGAGATACGCCTTGTCATCACCATCTTTATACAAGTCGTTGTAATGATTTTTCCAGAGGGCGCAAATTTCTTTTTCACCTGTAACTTTGTTTATAGTCGTTGATATAGTCGATTTCACCGCTTTCATTCTATTGGTATGTTTCCAGAATGATTGAAAGTCTGCAGTTATCATACTTTTAGTCATCGCATCGGCTTTAATCTGGTTCTGGTTAATGCGCACTTTGCGCATATTTTTTTTAAATAATTTACGCGTCTCAACTCTTTTTTGGAAAATAGGTCCACTATTAACTTTCCCAGATTGAACCCACTCCAAAAAGGCCTTTCGTGCTTCCTCATGTGACTCACGGACATATTCATTCCATCCGGGTGTGTTCCTCGTCAAGACATTATATGTTTTCCTTCGGAATATCTCTTCAGCTGCCTGCTTGAGTGCATTCACCGTATCCACATAAAATGCTTCAATTTCTTTTCTATGTGCTTTACAATTTATGCCATTGCATTTGATCGCTTCGTACGGGATTTCGATGCCTTGACATAATTGTTCAGTTCGTTGGGTATACTGCAAGATTTTACCTTTTGAGTTATCCCACTTCACTTGAGGTTCCTCTTTAATCTGTGCATGAGTCATCGTTCTCAATATGCCTTGCATGTCTATTGTTACAATCAGTGGATAATGATCCGACATTTGTAGGTTTGTGTCCACATTTATGTTGAGTATGCTCGATTGAAAGTTAATTGATGTTACGCAATATATAATGTATAGGGGTGTCAATATTAATAAGTTATTCAATTAATTCATAAATGAAACAGATGGGGGCTCTTAAGTTGATTGTTTTATTTTCATTTATTATGGACAACAAGGTACTGCCTTTACAAGAGGATGGCAACCAGCAGAGAAAATTGGCTAGCTCAACAAGGCACTGCTTTTACAAGAAATTCAAAAACAAATGACCAAGCCAACAAGGCCCAATGAAAGAGATGTCAACCAACCTTAAATAGAATAGAAACATAGCGAAGAAATCTGCGTTTAAATAATGCAAAGCATCTTTTAATTGATGGCCGGTTAATGATAAACTAAGTTGCAAATATAGCTGTTGACATTCGTATAAAATTGTGCAGCCTTGGTCTACAAATTATGGTAATGGATTTAAATAATTAGCTCAATGTCAATTAAAGTTTCCAATAATACAGAGTGTCACAACACTAGCGACTAGAGATGATATGGATATCCGGTTGTTATCCGGAGTTTTCTATATCCGTCATCCGGTTTGATAAAGTTCGGTTTTAGTTCGGACAAACCTTGCGGTCTTTTGTTATGTATTTGCCTTTTCTAGAATGCAATTAACCTTTCATCCCTTTTTGTTGTTGTTTATTATTTGGTGTAGAAAACCTCCCATCTTATTCCAATACTCTGGAGATATCGTCCCCTTAGTGCTAGTATGTCTTATGCCCATCAGAGGTAATTTCACATGAGCAATGTTTGTATGTGTACTGAACCCATGTGTCTTATGAAAACTGGAAAGTGAATTTAAAAATATGTTAAACAACTCTCAAATTATCGTGTGGTACGTATTTTCCTATCTCAGATTGTGTAGAATGTGATTCTTAAGAAAATTTCATTGAAAGATCGTTTTTGAATCAGATTGCAGATAAGCCAAATACGTCCTGAGGGACAATTTGGACTCGACCATGGATTCGGCGTCAGAAGAGCCCATTTGTACATTCAAGTCCTCATGATGATATTTCGATCTTGGGAATGTGAAAAAGTTATATGTTACTGCAAGGGCGATTTCTGAATTGACGCGGCGAAATAGAGGGTCAAAAAAAAGGGATGTTTGAAGGAGTTAATACTTTTTTGACATGCACGTTTGGGGGTAGAAAATTACAGGTGTACGGACCTGCAATGACACAACGTCACCATGAAAGTCCTAGAAATGAGGGTCTCTCAGGATCATTGTGATGTGATTTTGAATTCTTTCCGCGGTCTTTCAAAGCTTTCTTTTCAGTTCACTTTACAGTCGGAGAAACAGAAAAAGTCACATAATTTAGAGAGAGATAGGAGATCTCAAACGATACATTTCCATTTTGCCTTTAGCATATTTTGTGCCTAGACCAGTCAAATTCACGGCTGAATATTTTATTTTGTTCAATATATCATCAATAAACAAATATTTAAATCAACGAAAATATTCTTTTCTTTGAACACTGAACACATGCAGGACGGCAAGGGCTAGATCCCCACTGAATGGGTCAGAAATTTCGGTTTATCATCAAAATAAAATACTTGCACTTCAAATGAAGTGTAAGGCCGCCCCCTTACATGTGAAAATAAATGAAGACTACAAGAGTAACAAGGCATGTCAGCAAAAATAAAAAAATAAGTAGTTACGTAAGAAAAAAAGTAAAATCTAGTAGCATATGCTCTGCAAAATTTGTAATGCAACATCAGTCGCTATAACAGTTTATGGCGGTATTTCCGGTTAATTGTGACAGGCAATACCCATGATTTCAAATGTATCATTTTGATCTACTCATAATTTTCTTCAAATGACATTCCTTGTTCTTCGTAGTCTTCAAATAGTTTCCGGTCGTAAAGTGTGACTCCTTCGGGGACAACGCGGTTAGAAGTAGCACTTTATGTGCAGCTTAGTTGCGATTACCACCTTTGTCAATGCAAACCGGCACCGGATCATCGCAAGTGTATACATTGTTTCCATCTCTACTGTTGACTTGGAAACATGTGTAAAGGCATGCCATTAGGTCCCATTATACCTTCAATGTAATTGAATTGTAATAAAATGATTGAGTTTGCATAATTTAATGCAACAAGATGTAACTTCCTCTATTTTGTTTACCTGGACCCTGAGTACGAGTTTTTTCACTTTACTCGAAGTATTGTGTATTCGAGAAAAATGTATGTGAACTTGTAAAGCACCCCTGGAAAAAAAAGTTTCGAAACTTGTTTTGCCAGGGGGTTTGAAAATGTTTGCAATCTCACACCAATCAGTTAGTTAAGGAAATCAGCCATTTTCAATAATTTTGACACAGGTTAAGTATGAGTCATGTAGAATCAATAGCGGTCTACAATCTATAATCTATGTTGCAAAGATTTATTACATTAAATGTATTCCCACAAGCAGACACGAATAAGTTCGCGCATGTAAACCTACAATATAAAACCCAATCGCAAATGAAAATCAGCCCTGCAACTTGTGCAGACCTTCCCTGAAACAGGGGTGATATTGTCAAAGTGAACCTTTTTTAAATCTAGGATTTTGTAAAAAATGAAATAAATATCTGGAAATCATTTATCATCTCCATACATTTCTCTCCTTTTTTTAGATTGCCGGCTTTGGTTCTATGAGACTCATTAATGTAAACACAACAAATTTGTGTATTTCTACTGACAAAATACCGGCAAAATTGAATTAAACGACAAAGAAGTATGTAAGGATAGAAAGAAATGGCGGTTGATCTGTGATGTTGGCGGCTGGGGTTTGTTAAAGTGAAATTGGTTTTTGTGATTTAGTTTTTTATGTCAATGTATAGGTATATTGTTGTTTATTGATTTTAAAAATGTAATTTGTCATGTATGTTCCTTGACTTATAGGTTGTTATGCGGCTGACCACCCATACTGTAAAAATTGGTTCACTTTGCCAATGTCACCCCTGTTTCAGGGAAGGACGGCAAGAGTTGCAAGGCTTATGTTCATTTGAGATTGGGTTTTTATATTGTAGGTCCACATGCGGCATGTGTTAGCGCGAAATTATACATGTCTGCTTGTGGGAATGCTTTTGATATAAATCTTAAATGATATATATCTTTGCAGCTTGGATTGGATTGGATTGGATGTCAGTTCATAGTAAGTTGACCTTTAAATTATATATACACAAACACTATAATTGCAACAATAAATTCGGTGATTGAAATAATTTTTCCTAGTAGTAATGTTTTCTCATTAAAAAGGTCGCATGTGAGTAATATTGCATTGCGACATACGCCCGTCTGTTTCCGAGTTGAAATTCTTTCCACGAATAAGGCCAAGGCTGTGTTGCGTTACACCCAGAAGAAGAAAGTGGCAAGTGCCATACGTTGAATAATTTTTAATAATATTTTGTTTTATACAATTTTATATACTTGTTCATTTTGTAAGTTTAATCGGTCGTAGACTAATGGTTAAGAAACAAGATGCAAAACTGAATGGTAGGGGGTTCGATTCCTAGCGGAGCTCAAGTTTTTTTCTGTGGGATGAAAGATTCATATACCTTTACCTAATACCGTTTTCAAAGGTTCATCCAGCTTTGCGACAACTTAATATTACTTGAGGAATTGCCGCTGGCAAGCTATGACCAATCAGCAGACTGATCTTGAGGTGTAGTTAAAAAAAGCAGCGCTCACCAAATAAATCAGCTATTTATTGATTAGTTAAGTTGGTATGAGTCTGACCACCCGTACTGTAAAAAAAGGTTCACTTTGCTGATGTCGCCATCCAGTTTTGTGAACTTATAACACAAAAACACAAATCTGAAATAAATATATACTTTGCAACTTTTGCCAACCTTCCTTAAAAAACCGATGAGATTGGCAAAAGTATATATTTTTTTTACAGTATGGGTGGTCAACCATATACCAACCTATCAATCAAGAAACACATGATAAGTATTTACGCAAACAATACACAGGAAAAACTTGAAAATCAAACACCCTTGATATGTCTCAGGTGAAAAAATGAAAAAATCAACATAAATCTTCCTCATATGACGTCAGAGCAAGTAAATCTCGACGTCATGTATAATTTTTGGCCATGACTCGATTAAAAATGTCAGAAACCGTTATAGTTGTTATTCTTATATCTACTTAGTTTGTCGATAGTTCAGTGGGTAGAATGCTTGAGTTGCATGCTAGTATGCAAGGGTTCGATCCCCCCCACGGGTGTCAGAAATGATTTCCTGAAAATAAAAATAACATCCCTTGAAAGAAATGAGAACCAGCCTACTTAAGGACTAGAAACCCCCAAATGAGTGGTAGGCGTAAAGCCGGTCCTCTTACTTGAGAAAATAAATAGTTTCCACACTCATTCGCGACCCCTCCCGGATTATATTTTCTTATAATAAAAACAGAGATACTTATATAATAACCAGTTGGTTTTAGGACTTAAAAGTTATTCTCAAGCCATTAATATGACCGAATAGCAAAGCATTAACCTTTCTAGGAGATTTATAAGACCTAAAGGCAATTTTCACAACCTAGGACGACTAAAGTGGTTACTTGGGAATTCCCATCGTGAGTTGAGGGATTGGCGTATGGCTGGCTTCCTTACGTTAAAAATAAAATGGGTTCCACTCTTTAAATGTGACTACTTCGAGAACAATTCGGAAGAAGATTTTGCAGCCTATACGAATTACTCAACCCTGTGTCTGTCACTTTGAGAGTGGAGCCGAAACTAGTTTACGGCATTGAAGCTAACAATGACACAAAGCTGTCAGCCGGATCTGTCAAACATGGACTTGTGAAAAACAACAGAATACACATTAATGAGAAAATCTTATGTTTTCTTGCTTTCTCCGTTTTGACACCCAATAATTACATATTCCATGATGTTTTAAAATAAAAATTGACAAATATTCACCGACCAAAACAATTAAACTTAGTCGTACAAACATATCATTTCTCACACTTGCCCTTCAACAATGAAGTCACACTCGGTGCATTTTTGTTCTAAGCCAAAATTAAGGAAGATGTAACGGGTATTGCATCTAAATCTAAGCTGCAAGGATATGTATCATTTGAGATTCATATTAAATGCATTCCCACAAGCAGACACGCATAATTTCGCGCTCACACATGCCGCATGTAGACCTACAATATAAAAAAAACCCAATCCTCAAATGGACATAAGCCCTGCAACTCTTGCCGACCTTCCCTGAAACAGGGGTGACATTGGCAAAGTGAACCATTTTTTACAGTATGCGTGGTCAGCCTCATACCAACCTATAAGTCAAGGAATATATATTTGCCTTAAAATATTTTCAGATGCTTTGTATGATAACTTTGTCACTTTAAAAAAAAACGAGATCTCCGGCACAGGGGTGGAAGTCTCCACGACCGTCGGCGTCGGTAGATCTTACCGTCCTTATTTGAAGATGGGATGGGATAAAAAATGGTGGTGCTTGAACATCTGATCGTTGTTCCGTATAAAATGGATCAGCTGTTAATACACTGTCATGTTTTATTTCGTCGTACCATCAAATATATACGGTAAGAGCCCGTTCCCACTTGTCGGGTGTCGGATCCGTATACTAATCGGAGGTTCCAGTGGCAGAACATTATGTATGGAGCTATTCACACTTGTCGAAAACCGATTTGGTCCAAAAATGTTCTGCCACTGGAACCTCCAATTGATATACGGTCCGACAACCGACAAGTGGGAACGGGCTCCAACGAGAGACTGAGACTTCCACCCCAAAAAGCATTGGCTTCTTGTTAACCCCTGTGTTACTTGTTAACACGTATTTCACGCTGAGTGCACGCACACTGAGCACCGCCTTGTACGCACAGCGCCGGTGTCGCAACACTGAAGTATTTCTCTTCGCGATGGGGAAACAGCGCGCTTGTGCAACAAGCAACGCCCGATGAAATCCAATACAAAACACACATATCGTAACCGGACTCTACACTGCAGTACTTGCTGTGTTTAAAAGGTCCGCTTATATTTTTAAATTTTTTATTTTAGTAAGGAACAAGATATCTGGTTTAAAAATCGCACAAGTTACGCTCAAGACGAGATACATCGTTAAAAAATCTAAGAAGCTTCGCTCAAGACCAGATACAATGTCTAAACAAATCACTTGAACCACGCGGAAGATGGATTATTATTTATTACTCGTATCGTTGTAAAAATGTGCAAGTTACCAGTTGCGAAGGGTGCCATACAAGCCGGTTCCCATCGGCTTCCCTTTTAAAATGATGTAACAACGTAGTTAAAAAAATATAGGCACAAAGTAAAAAATACATTTAAAACCAAAAAAACAATACGTATTTTTTCCCCATTGAAACCATGCAGTCTACTTTATTATCATTTTTGCCTCATTTTAAACGGGAAACTGATAAGATCGGCTTGTATGGCACCCTTCGCTACTGTAAGCTACATTGGATACACAAGAAAATTATACTGTCAAAATAAGCACATGTGCTACGTTGAAAATGAGATCCATGGTTGAAAAATTGCGGAAGCTTCGTTGAAGAAAAGATCTATTGTTTTAAACCTCATGAGCTACGCTTAAGAAGAGATATATTATTGTTAACAACTGTAGAAGCTACAAGGAATACGAGATGCATCGTTGAAAAATCACACGAACCAAGCTGAAGACGAGATATATATTGTTAAAAAGCTACGCTCAAAACAAGATACATCGTTAACAAACCGTGCAACAATAGATATTGTTAAAAAGCACAAGTTAGCTGAAGACAAGATAATAATGCTATATTTTGTATTGTTTGTGTATTGACACTGTGAAAATTCAGATTGATTTTTTAGAATCAAATTCCAATTAAATTTTTAAATTTTATTGTACCTGACGGCGAATGTTGATCGAAAACGTTCGTAAATATATTAATATTTAACAAATTAATAATTGGTGAAAATATACAGCGTTTCATTGGAATTAGATTCTAAAAATTAAAATAATAATAATAATCATGCTGTTAAAACAATCGATCGAGCCACGCTGGAGACAATAAACATCGTTAAAAATATCGATAGAAGTATCTCACATTGATTCACCTTAAAATGATGTCAACACGTAAGATAAACTCTTAAACTAAAGTAAATACTTGCGCTAATATCAAGGAGAGAAAACATCACACAGACTACGTGTGACGTCATTTGTTCACTCGTAAAATTAATATTTAAAAACGCATTCTAGGAAGTCAACTATTTGCGTTTTATGAAAAAACATTAATTTTCTGACGCATTGTCTACCTGTTGCCAATTTCCGCCAATTTAATGTGCGCCATTAAACGTAAGTAAATAATGAATATACGTAAGAATTCTACAATGTGTACAAAGTGGCATTAAGATACTCAATCGACTTATACTTTAAACACTATATCAGAGAGGATGGCCTCTTTGTCCCTGTATTAATCGCAACGCAAAACGCAGCTAAGCTACACATAGAGTGTAACTTCTTGCCGCGTTATCCCCGAAGGGGTCGCATGTGGCGAGTTGAACCTAATTATTTTTACAGGTAAGGGGGCCGGCCTTACGCCAACCACTTCAGTTGAAGTGGGGGTTTCCCAGCTCCCGAGGGAGCTGGTACTCATTTCTTGTAAAGGCTGAGTAAACCTTGCCGGTATTTTTATTTTGGGGTTTGAAATAAACACCGAAACGGGAAATCATTTCTGACACCTTCGCGCTCGGTGGGATTCGAACCCGAGCTTACGGCATGGAATGCAAGCACTCTACCAACTGAGCTATCGACCGGACTATGTACTTTAAATACTTTAAGCACTATATCAGAGAGGATGGCATCTTTGCCCTGTATTAATCGCAACGCAAAACGCAGCTTAACTACACATATAGTGTAACTTCTTGCTGCGTTTTCCCGCATGTGACCGCATGTGACGAGTTGCAACTATTTATTTTTACGGGTAAGGGGGGCGGCCTCACACCAACTCCTTCAGTTGATGTGAGGGTTTCCCAGCACGCGAAGGGACTGGTATTCATTTCTTGTAAAGGCTGAGTAAACCTAAAGTAATCCTGAGTAAAGTAAGCCAATGTCACCCCTATGTCAGGGAAGGTCGGTAAAAGTTTGTAGTGCTTATGTTCATTTGAGGTTTGGATTTTATTTGTAAGTACACATTCAGCATTTGTAAGCGCGAACTACACGTGTTTGTTTGTGGGCATGCATTTGATATGAGCTTTAAATGTTAATATATCTTTGCAACTTAGATTATATAGATTGAGTACCTACCAAGAGCGTTTTTCATCGTTTCTTAACCTTTGTTAGTACATATTTAGATTATTTAACATGACTTGCAGTTTTACAATTTTTAATGAGTAGGTACATGACAATTTGAAATTATTCGTTGCCTCAAAAAAGAAAATCAGGCTTTTACTGCTACCTCAAGAATTGAGTCCACGAATGAGTATTGCAGTACACTTAAACTTTGATCGCGAGGTTTTAGTGTTGACCGTTGCTCTTAAGAAATATTATCATAATATAAATACAATCATTCCGTTTGTAAGAAAAACTAGTTGATGTAGGTATGTTAAGTGGATTGTACATGCTGAAACAATTTTATACTTAGGTAAACTACAAGATTTAATTCCTTGACTTATAGGTTGGTATGAGGCTGACCACGCACACTGTAAAAAATGGTGCACTTTGCCAATATCACTTCCAGAGATCAGCTTCCAGAAAGGTCAGCAAAAGTTGTAGGGTATATGTTCATTTGAGATTTGGATTTCAATTTGTAAGCACACATGCAGCATTTGTAAGTGTGTAACGTGTCTTTTGTGGGCATGCATTTATTATGAATTTAAAATGAGAAAGCATTTATTTCCCCTCGAGTACATTCGACTTGCTATCAAGAGGACACTGTTACAAAATTGACAAGACAAAAACCACAGAGAAATGAGAAGGATGAGTTAGGACAAAGAGGTACAATTAGGTAATAACAAAGGCGAAGCAGCAGGAAATTTATGTATTGACCAAACTATAAGAATTACAATTTTTATGTTAATAAATTTCCAAGGTGTCAAGGGCAATTAGTTGTCTGCCCTTGCACTCTGAATGGAGAACCCTGACACCGTCATTATTTAAATTTTAATAAATATCTTTGCAACTTAGATTACAGATATGTTAAACAACCGTTATTTCAGTTTAAAGTTTATAATAAAGTATTTATTAAATTCAGAAATATAACAAGTCTTTTCATGGTAAAATCTCAAGGCAAATAAGGGCCCTACCTCACCGGGATGCCATGGCGACGTCGCCGGCTACGTAGCCATGGCTACCTCTGGCTACCTACGGTCGCCAAATGGAGTAGCCAGTGGCGACCCTCTGTCAGTTCAGTTCTCCCTCGTATCGAGAATGGACGCTTCGTGCATAGAAGAAATCGCACTTATTTATTATATGCGTCGCAAAAAGTTTACAAAGAAAAAACCTAAGAAGTTATGGGTCCATCCTTTTATATCAGATCGAAGTCGAAGTGGTGTTTTTTCAAAACCACCGTCATCTCGTCTTTTTCTTTGAATAAATTAACTACTTCGTTCCAACGTTTTATTTTTAAATTACGATCGGAACAATTTTTTATGGCGGAATCCCATAAACATGGTCGATTTTTAATTTCTACAATGAATCTTTTTGTATTGAAACTCATTTTGCGTCCATCTTGGCGGCTGGTTGGACACTGAGTGAGTGAGCCGCAGCTTGCTCGTGTACATGTTACTGGCGACGTCGCCAGGTCGCCACGGTCGCCAGTCTCCACACAGGGAGCCGACAGTCGTGGCTACGCTTCCAAATTGGCGACGTAGCCAACCCGTCGCCAAGTGAGTTACCTGTCATACATTGTAATATGAATTGTTTGGATACGTAGCCGGCGACGTCGCCATGGCATCCCGGTGAGGTAGGGCCCTAAAGGTAAAAAGTGAATACCCAAATTTTGAAACATTTTAAAGCTTTTTGAACAAATAAATGAATTTAAGGCGTGTTATAAAGCTAAATCTGCCAATTTTGTTTCTTACACTTTATGGTCTTAGCAAAATAGTTAAAGTAATGAAAAAAATCAAGCATGTTTATTATTTTGTTATCTTAATTATAAATCTTAAACTAAATATATAACTTAAGAATTGCCACCACAATTTTTTTTTTAAAAAAACGCGTTTTTTTACATTTTTAGCTTTTTTTTCGTGTGTGCTGTATTTTGGATTTTTTTTTTTGCTTTTTACTTACAGAACTATACATTGTTTAGGTTCAATAGTCAACATTTTTTCAATAATGTCAATAGATTTTGAGTAAATATGGAAAAACTGAAACTACTAAATGAATTAAATTTTAATTAAATCAAAGAACACAGTTTTTCCAGATTTCCTCAAAAACTACTGATATTATTGAAAAAATGAGTTGAGTATTGAACCTAAACAATGTATAGTTCTGTAAGTAAAAGCAAAAAAAAAAATCCAAAATACAGCACACACGAAAAAAAAGCTAAAAATGTAAAAAAACGCGTTTTTTTAAATATTTATTTGTGGTGTCAATTCTTAAATTATATATTTTGTTTAAGCTTTATAATTAAGATAAAAAATTAATAAACATGCTTGATTTTTTTCATTACTGTAACTATTTTGCTAAGACCATAAAGTGTAAAAAACAAAAACGGCAGATTTAGCTTTATAACACGCCTTAAGATTACGCGGAAAAGACATTGCACACTCGTTTTAAGGTTGTTGATATTTGATATTATATTTTTCCAATCATTAACGTATCTATTGATGTAGCAAGACGCAGGTGTTAAAAATACTCGAGCATAGTTGATGTCAATCAACGATTCGTTTTTCAATGTCCAGTTAAATACTCGAGTATTTTTTTCATCCAAGTATTGATTCAAGTACAACTCATCAATAATGATTCATATGGATTTTTTACCATTCATATGTCATTTCCGTCATCAAAAAATACTTGAGCCATATAGAAAATTAAAGACCTAGGATTTTTTTTCAAAATGAGATTCCTTGACTTATACATAGGTTGGTATGAGGCTGACCACCCATACTGTAAAAAATGGTTCACTTTGCCAATGTCACCCCTGTTTCAGGGAAGGTCGGCAAGAGTTGCAGGGCTTATGTTCATTTGAGATTGGGTATTTATATTGTAGGCCCACATGCGGCATGTGTGAGCGCGAAATTATGCACGTCTGCTTGTTCAAATGATACATATCTTTGAAACTTAGATTTAGATTTAGATTAGATATGTCATTTCCGTCATCAAAAAATACTTGAGCCATATAGAAAATTAAAGAGCTAGGATATTTTTTCAAAATGAGGTAAAGGTAGGGAGATACAGATAATTTCGCCACCTTAAAGGTATTACTGAAGAAGTGCTGATAAACTTATTTGAGAAATCACGGATAAAATATTTCATTCGGTGAAGTTTCTTATAGTAAGAAGGCAGTGTTCGTGAAAAACTTCTAAACCACAAGATTTTCACACACTTTTAGTGTTTTCCTTCGTAGAAAACAGGAATAAATGTGCATTTATCTGAGAAATCCATGTTAGCTTAATATGTCACTTATTCAGTTGTACCTTTTAAGGTACTGATATGATGAAAATACATTTTCGGAAAATACTAGATCGACGCCTTTGATTCTGTGCGACATAAATATTAATGAATTTCATGTTTTTTTTTTACCTATTTTAAAATTGTTATTATTGCGCCAATTGAAAGTCCCATCCTGTTGAAAGGTTTTAAAATATTACAAGAAAAAAAGTATATAGTTCAATTTCTTGAGAGCTGTTTTTTAGGTTACCACACCTCAAAAGTCCTCTGCAAGCTTGTTCTTTGCTTGTTGCTTGTTCTCTAGAGCTCCACCTGAAATAAAGCTCTTTTTAATTAAGGATGAATTCGTATTCCTTGACTTATAGGTTGGTATGAGGCTGACTACCCATACTGTAAAAAATGGTTCACTTTGCCAATGTCACCCCTGTGTCAGGGAAGGTTGGCAAAAGTTGTGGGGCTTATGTTCATGTGAGGTTTGGATTTTATTTGTAAGTACGCATTCAGCATTTGTAAGCGCGAACTACACGTGTTGGTTTGTGGGCATACATCTGAGAGCTTTAAATTAATATATCCTTGCAACTTAGATAATAGATTATTATTATTATAGATTATAGATGAATCAAATGAATGAACCTTTATGACCGGTCTTTGATAAAGGTACATAATTTTTCCAACCCGGCGATAAACATTTGTGAACATTCAATGATTTGAGCCACGCTGAGAATCGAATCAACTACCTTCCGATGACCAGCCTAGAGCCTTAACCATTTGTTCAATTGCGTTGTGAAAATCGATAGAAAAGCCTAAATGACAGTCCCACCCTATTGAAGCCTTTTGAGGTATATTTGCCGAAAGACGACATTTTTTTGTCATTGCGCAAAATACCTTAAGTCAGAGTATATTCCTAATATTTTTTTATTCCCGAAAAAGCAGGTTTAAATTTTGTTAAGGCTGAGTAAGCCTTGCCGGACAGTCTTACCATTCAGCTATGTAGTGAAATGTAATGTAAGTGTAACTTAAAGTTGCAAATTCACAAATATTTTATTGATTTCTTCCAAAATTGAATGAATACATTCTTCAAATAGCGACAGACAAAACCTGTTTATTTTTACATATAAATTATTATGTCCAAAATTCGTGGGTATTAAAAACATCCAAATTTCAAAATCTGCGATAGATTTCAACATATTTCGTTAATCTATAAAACACGTTTCTGAAACCAGATGGCGAATTGTTTAAAAACATAATTAAAATTCATCAATTCTTAAATTAAAAAAAATACATATATATTTGACTTTATACAAAAGTGGTTTTGACCTCAGAAATGTGTTAACTAACGTATAATAAAACATAACCGCATGAAATGCATACTTAAATGGTTAACGCTTCGGACTCGTAATCGGAAAGTAGTGGGTTTGATACCCGGCAGAGAAAAAAAAATTAAATATGCTCTTCTCTGGGTGTAAAAATGTATCTGCTTCTACCAAAGAATTGGCGCTTTCTATAGCAACGATCAAGCTCACAAAGGGTTGAGGTTTGATTCACGCATAAACAGCGCTTACCAAATTCTCAAGCAAGACCCAGTTACTGTAAGGTGTGACGCACTTTTGGTGATCGGTCTTTGCTAAAGACAGACTTTTTTATTCCAGCAAATAGCATTTGTTTTTGAGAGCTACATGATATTATTTGTTGTCCTCTGCCGGGAATCGAACCGACGACATTTCGTTGTCTCGGTGATCTTTTTGAAAACCCCGATCCCACAATATTTTCCAGATGGTGGTCTAATGTGATATTTAATCAAACAGCACTGGTCCGGTGCCCAATGGCCCGGCTGGATTTAAAATATATATATATATATCAAATGTATTATTACAAACTATGGATTCATTTTGCGTGAGCCTAGGCACGCTGCTTGGTTGGTGTGTGTGTGACGTCTCTGGTATAGTCTAAAACAATTCTCTTGTACCATATATTATGAAAGTATCTACCATGTTCTCGAACATGCAAAAATCGTCTCTGCGGCACATATAAATACGAGCAAAGATTCTGCGGTGAGACAGAGTCGCAGTAATCATTGGAACATTGTAAAGGTAGTTTGGGCACATAATACCGGTTATAAAAATGTCTAAACTGCGACTTTCACTTAAAGCTGTTGGTGTGAGGCTGACCCCATTACCCGTAAAAATAAATAGGTCCCGAATCGCCACATGCGACCCCTTCGGGGATAACACAGGCAAGAAGTTACACTAATAACATATAATATTATAAGAAGTATGCTCAGACCATGATTCGGATACGAGTACCTATTGCATGGAAAAACATTTTTCGCAATTTCCATTCACGCCATTACAAAACTTGTCTTTTGCAACGTTTGCATTCTAGTCCATTGTTTCAATTTTAAAAAAATATCTCACAGAGTTTTAGGGCAAAGAAATAAAAACTAAGTACATTAATTATGTGCTGCCGTGAACTTAAAGAAATCAGGGTTTATAGGTTTGTTAACATGCTATAAAAAAATCACGTCTAGACAGGTGATTAAATTATCTCCAATCTTCGATATAAGAGGCTAAAAAGTAGATAAAACGGTAGAATTATCTTAAATAATTTAGAAAGGTTAATAAATTTCTGCTTAATGTTTGCACTGCGCCGGTGATGTTACCGTCTCCGCAGACGATTGTTAACTGATTTGTGCAAGCGGCTATCGCTGTTATATATACCCTTTGACATTCCTTAAATTTCGATGAAGGGTTGAACATTTGCTACAGTTCTGAAGATAAGAAGAATAACGTATGGAATGGACTACGCACAAATTTTAAAATATAATGTTTTTCCTGGTGAGAAAACGTCATTTGTCTATAGGATCTTATTAAAAAATAAAATGAAATATTTGTTTGCCTTTTTCGTTGCAACTCGACCGTGTGACGTGATTTTTTTGTTATCCATAGAAAATCTGCGGACTCCATTATTTAAGAAAACAACTACTAGAATTATTTTGTAACAAGAAAATTTAGAGATGTTCACAAAATACACATATCGATACCTTAAAGGTAAAACTGAATAAGTGACATATTAAGCTAACATGGGTTTCTCAGATAAATGCACCTTTTTCCTATTTTCTACGAGACAAAACCCTTAAAATATATTAAAATCACATAGTTTACAAGTTTTTCATGAGCACTTCCTTATGTTTAGTTCACTTACCTACCATGATAATTTATACTCAATAATACTTTTTATCTACGATTTATCAAATCAGTGAATCATCACTTACCTACTCAGTCTTACCTTTAAGCTGGTGATATGTTCATAAAATGAAAAGCTGTTCATGAATGCAACACGTTCTTCTATATAATAATTTCTAAATAAATTTTGATACTAAAAATGCAAGTTTAAATATTATTTTTCTTTATATGGGTTCAATGTTGTCATTTATTACTACAATAACTTTTATACGATTTTCTATAAACTACGCTACAATGACAGAGCAAATCATTTCAATATGGCGTACGCAGTTAACATTTATTATGCATCAACCCGGCGCAAACAAACGAGCATGAAAATTGCCTTATTATTGTCAAACAAAGTGTCTCTACCTGTACCTGGAGTATTAAATTTTGTGTTTTCACTCAACCATTAATGAATCTAAGTTGAAACGCTCACTAGATGCGCTTTTTCAAATTTCATATATTTTAGGGAAACTATTATGGTTAAGTTTATTGTACATTATCTTACAAACTGCTAGTTCAGTTCAGCATGAAAAATGACCAGCACGTTTTGTATGAATATTACATAAATTGCGCATCCAGAGAGCAAACTGACAAGCTCAATCTTTAGACGTTTTATTTGAACATTAATAAAAACAAAAAAATATACGTAGGAAAATGGTAAAAGCGTGAACGTATCTGATTAATTTTATAAGGAATTTTAAGCGTTAAGATAATTATTTTATTCACACCAAATTTTATTCTTATTTTTTATTTAAACAAAATTGTAACGTCAAACAGCCGCAAACTAAGGACCCTAGTCACAAAGACATGTCGCACGTTTAATAATAAAGAGCAATAACTCAAAAAACATTAATTTTGGGAAATAACGTTTGAAGTTCAGACATCCAGTACAACTTGTATGGGATGAAAAAGGCGGCCGATGTTTTATCTCGGTCATATTCGTCCAAATTGAACGGTTGTCGCATTCTACCTGTTCTTCTCGCATTGTTCTTGCGTTTTATTACAAAATCTCGATTTTTCCAATTTTCGAGTAATTTCTCTTTATTATTAAACGTGTGATGTGTCTTATGCCCGCCGATAAAAATATTCTACTTTCAAATTTCTGCTAGCCCATTTGCGTTTTATTTTAGACATAACCATAATTACGAAATTGCGTTATCAAACAAGATCTGTCACTGCTCCTGATGATGCCTTTTAAGGCGAAAACGTTGGAGCATAAGTAATAAATAATAGTGCATTGCAACTGTGTGTGTGTTTTTTTATTTAAATAAATACAATGGACTTTCACAGTGTGAACCACCAAACCCTAACAAATATAAAAGTCCAAAACTAAAATGAACATAAGCACTGCAACCCTTTCCGACCTTCCCTGTAACAGGGGTGGCATTACCAAAGTGAACAATTTTTTTACAGTATGGTAGGTCAGCCTCATACCAATCTATATGTCAAGGAATACAAACAATTAATTACAGTTAATGATGATGATAAGGATGTAGAATCCATCTTTCCGGGCTTGTAGACCATGTTCAATAATTCTTTTGTAGGCTGCTTTATTCTTTTTGGAAGGCTGCTACGTTTCGTCAGTAACATACGACTGACTTCTTTAGGGCTTGTAATTAGACTGATCTATTACATCAGTCTAAGTACAAGCCCTGAAGAAGTCAGTCGTATGTTACTGACGAAACGTAGCAGCCTTCCAAAAAGAATAAAGCAGCCTATAAAAGAATTATTGAACATGGTCTACAAGCCCGGAAAGATGAATTCTACATCCTTATCATCATCATCTGAAGCCGGTCATGAAAGCCTAAAAACTTATAATTACAGTTAACTTTATTAAACTAATCATCACTGAATTAATAAATTTCTGAAACAAATATTTCCAAAATTTAAAGTTCTTGTCAAAAGTGGAGTTGATGATATTTTGTCCAACACCCCATTTCATTAGTATGTAACATCCGTTCACTCAGTATTAATTTCCTTCAGCTTCTGGGTACAGTAGAAAAAACTGACAAAGATGGATGTGTCATGTATGTAGAACAAAAGACGGCGATCTAGGATATATTTAAGAATGATATAAGCACATGGAAGTCGTGAGAAAATTATTTCCTATGATATCGTTACGGGGCTATTCTTAGACATTTTAGTCGTTGGTTGAGCCCACGCTTTGACAAACTAATGATGCATTTTTTGTATGAAGACCTGTCAATCCAAGATGGCCGCAAGTGAACAACTGATTTATCTTCATACAAATATTACCAAATTCGGTAGGTAAGAATGACCATGGTGATGAAACTTCCAGCCCAGGCATCATTAGTTTGTCAAAGTGTGGGGACAACCGACGACTAAAATGTCTAAGAATATCTCATGCACCAAACTCCAATCAGAGAAAAACAAAAGTAAGTGTGATTTCTCTCATCAAATAAAAATATGGTTGCATGTACGTAAACCAGCTGATGTACATCATTTTTCCTGTTCAAATTCCATCATTTTGATTTATTACCCAATTTCGAGAAATATTAAACCGAGGTCCTTACCAGAATCAAGCAATCAAATTTGACGTGTCGACCAAATATTGATTGAACAAGCAACAGGCCTTTAATATTTATATATCCGGTCGATAGCTCAGTTGGTAGAGCGCTTGCATTCCATGCCTAGAGCTCGGGTTCGAATCCCACTGAGGGTGTCGGAAATCATTTCCCGTTTTGGTGATTATTTAAAAAACTGAAATAAAATACCTTATATACATTTGATATTTGGGCTTTTTATGTTGTATATATAAACATGCAGCATATGTAAGCGTGTCTTTACACATGTCTGCTTATCGCCATGCATTAGATATGATTCTGAAATGTCAATGTATCTTTGCAACTTGAAGAGTTTTGTCAGATAAGGAGTAGGAAATACACCATAGCTTGCGGAGGCAGGATCGCTATTACTGAACAGACCTAACCACAAGTAGGACGTATAAGTGTATCTGCCGCGCACTCCTCCATCCATCTTTTTTGAAGTGAAATAAAAAAAAACCTTTAAATGATGCGTTTTAAACCGGTTTGTATAGCCTTCAGAAGGGTTCTTTATTATTCCATACATGGAAGAAATAAAATGCAATATTTTTCCCCTCGAAGATGCAGTCAGTAACCTGCTTGAAGGCTAAGTTGACCTTTTGGAATAAAAACAAGAAGATAATAAATATTTCCTCTGCGAAAGATTTTGTCAGATGCACCTATAAGTACATCTACATAAAACGTTGTGCCCGAAAGAGTCGTATTTGGTGAGTGGAATTGTTTATTTTCACAGGTTAGGACCCAAAATTACACCAACTCCTTCACATGAGTGTTGGGGACTCCTTGCTTCAGAGGTTTACCGATGTTATCATGTCTTGTGCAGGCTGAGTAAACCTAACAAGTATCTGTATTTTAAGTATCTAAATTTTAGTTTAAAAAAATATACACACATCTTTACTCTTTGTGTATCACAATCTAAGCTTAGAAAAAACGTAAAACACAATAACGTGAGAGTTGTTTCACTCTTTTCAAAATCAATTTCCAGCATTCAATTTTTTTTTTTTTTTTTTAAGAAATCCTGTGCGGGAGACTCCCTAGATTCTAAAGACTCTAGGGGTCTATGACACTTGTTGTAGTGCCGCAGAGGTGTACGAGCTTGGTCGTCGCTACAAAGCGCCAATACTCAAGCAAGCCCCAGTTGCTGTAAGGCTGGATGGACCTTTGGTGACCGGTCATTGGTAAAGGTTTATGAATTTTTCAACTCAGCGAAGAGCACATTCGAAATATAAATGGTATATTTTTGTGCTCCGCCGGGATCCGAATCCACAACCTTCCATTTACGAGTCCGAAGTGTTGCCACTACGGACTACGGACGGGTCCAAGGTCCAATTCATTGGTTCATTTTGCCAATTGCCCTGCGGGAAGGTCGGCAAGAATTGCAGGGCTTATGTTCTTTTGAGATTGGGTTTTTTATATTGTAGGTCCACATGCGGCATGTGTGAGCGCGAAATTATGCGTGTCTGCTTGTGGGAATGCATTTAATATGAATCTCAAATGATACATATCTTTGCAACTTTTATAGATTTAGATTTAGATAAGACACATAGGTTAAGTACACATAAAAACATTTCTCATTTGAAATTACCTGTAACTGTAACTCTGTCGCCATTCCGCTAGGGGTGGCCAGAGCCTCTGCAGAGTTGCCTCCATTTTTTCCTATCCTTACATACCTCTTTCAATTCATTCATATCCATCACCTTTTTCATGCATTTTCTTCTTTTACGCTCACTTTGTATATCCCATTCTTTCACAATCTCCTCAATCTGATCACTCCATACTTTTCTCGGTCGTCCCTTCCCTCTTTTTCCTTTCACACTTTCTTTGTATACATACTTTGTCAGTCTATCATCATTCATTCTTTCCACATGTCCAAACCATCTCATCATATTCTTTTGTACCTTAACTTTCACATCCTCTTTCAAATTACATTCTTTTTTTACCCATTCATTCCTAACTCTATCCCTCAGAGTTTTTCCTGTCATGCTTCTCAAATGCTTCATTTCCACCGTACATACTTTACTCATTTCGCTATCGTCCACTGTCCATGCTTCACTTCCATACAACAAAGTCGGTAACAATATGCCATTGTGTACCGCCATTCTCAGATCCATCGTCAATCGCTTGTTCTTTGCTATTCTTCCTATTGCACCGACCACTTGTTTTCCCTTGCACACCCTATTCTCAAGTTCTCTTGTCATCTTTCCATTCTTCTCAAACATACTTCCCAAGTATCTAAATTCATCCACAACTTCAACTTTCGTACCATTCAACAAAAACGTGCACTCTTCATTTTCATCCGTTCTGTCAAAAATCAGTACTTTCGTCTTACTTGCATTAATTTTCAACTTGTTCACACACAGAGCATGGTTCAGATTAGAGAGCATTGCCTGAAGCTCTGCTGCTGAATCAGCAATTAGTACTGCATCATCAGCATAAAGCAGAACTCCTACTTTTCTCTCTCCAATCTGTATGCCATGCCCTTCCAGATTCGCTTGTTTAACACAATGATCCATAATTATATTGAATAACCACGGGCTCATTATGCAACCCTGTCTCACACCCTTGTACACATTAAAATACTCGCTGTATTCTCCATCCACCCTGACACACGCCCTGCTATTTAGATAGATGGCGCGTATCGCGTTCAGAAGTGCTTTATTCACACCATACCTCTCAAGCACACACCACATCATACTTCTATCCACCGAGTCGAAGGCTTTCTCAAGATCTACGAAAGCCGCGTAGACCTTTTTGTTTACGGCTAGCTGTTTTTCGACGATCTGTCGAAGCGCGAATATCTGGTCTACGCAACCTCTTTCCGGCATAAAGCCAGATTGTATATCTGAGACCCTCTCCTGGGTGGATAATCTTACCCTATGGATAAGAATCTTGCATAGCACTTTACCTGGCACACTAAGAAGGCTAATCGGTCTGAAGTTACGGCAGTCTTTTTTGTCACCTTTACCTTTGTAGATTGGCACAATGACCGCCTCTCTCCAGTCCGATGGAACCTCCTTGACACTAACACACAATTCGCAAAGCTCTTTCATCCATTCAATTACACATTCTCCTCCCGCTTTCATCATCTCAGGTCTCACACCATCCACACTTGCAGCTTTCCCATTCTTTAATTCCTTTATGACCTTTCTTACTTCTTCTTTCGATATTTTCAAAACATTGCCCTCATCATAATCTCCTTTCACAGTTAAATCACATTCTTCTTCACCAAAAACCTCATTAAAATATTCTTTCCATCTCTTTTTTACATCGTCTTTATTCCACAGAATGTCTCCGCCTACATTTTTGATTCCCGGAGTTGTGGACCTACAACTGTCGTTGTTTTGTCTCACCCAGCTCCAGAACATCTTTTTATTGTCAGAGAAGTCATTCTGTGCTCTTTCACTCAATTTTTCTTCCATTCTTCTCTTACTCATTTGAACTTCATTCTTCGCTAGCCATTTTTTCGCCTTGTATTCAGTCTCTAACACTTTATTCTTTCTGTCATTAATCCATTTTAAATAACTCTCTTTCTTCTCTTTCACTGCTTGTTTAACCCTATCATTCCACCATTCATTGCCTTTTCTATGCCCAATCGTAACTTCACCGCATACTCTCTTTGCGCTTTCGACCAAACATGTTTTAAATGTTTTCCACATTTTTTCTACACATGCATTCTTCACAAGTTCCTTGCATTCATCCGATTTCAAAATCTGGCTTATTTCAGCTTCAAAATCATTCCTGACATTTTCATCATCTAATTTTTCCACTTTCACTCTTTTCATCTTAATCACTTTCGTTCTTTTCCTATCTTTTACTTCGCCTATCATTACTTTTGCACACAAGAGATGATGGTCTGAGCCCACGGATATACCTTGGTAGACTCTGACATCTCTTATGGCACCTCTCATACATTCTTCCATACATATGTAGTCAATGACTGTGCGAGTATTTGGCCCATACCACGTATATGTGTGCACGTCTTTATGCTTATACCAAGTATTTGATACAAACATACCATGCTCCACACACACGTCAACAAGCCGTCTCCCACTGCCATTGATGACACCCCTTCCGTTTGGTCCTATTACCCTTTCATACTCTTCCTTTCTTCTACCCACCCATCCGTTCATGTCACCAAGCAAAATCACCTTTTCTTCTTTGTCTTTCATACTGATTTTATCGTCAAGCATATCCCAGAATTCATTCTTAATCTCCATACATTCTGAATCTACTGGCGCATAGCATGCTATCAGTAGAAAATTCGTTCTATCGTACTTGATCCTTACTAGGAGAATCCTAGGGGAGATCCATTCATAATTCCTGATATAGCTCTTCACACATTCACTAAAAATCACACCAACACCCTGTCTAGGACATCCATCTTTCACACCTGAGTAAATGAACAAATTTCCATTACTCATAACTTTCTCTCCTTCACCTTTCATTTTAGTTTCGGTCACACATAAAATTTTAATTTTTCTCTCATTCATCTCTTTCAATAGTTCTTCTTCCTTATTTTTCATACCTCTTACATTCAAAGTAGCAATAATCCATTCATCTCCTTTCTTACGTCTGCTTTTACCAGGCCACAGTGGTTTCCCACTGTACCTGGCAAAGCTTTTGGCAACCCTGCAGGGGCCATCCGACACTCCTCCAACAGTACGGCGACCGGGATTGTCAGCCCCAGTGCGCCTTCGCATGACTATCTCTCATATAAAATAACTTAGATGGTAGCCAAACTAGTGAATAACAGTCAAAGAATAAAAAATAATAAAAATAACAATAAATCAAACAATAAAAATATTATAACAAAATTAAATTGAATAGGTATCTACTTATGTCAAATTAAAAAAAAATAATAATAATAAAAAAAAAATAATATTTAAAATAATTTTAAAAATGAAGTAATGTGGTGTGGTGTGGTGTTGTCCTCTCCTCTAAGTGCGGTATCTTGGGGTGTCTCCAAGCAGGTGGGGCTGATGGCGCTGACGTCTGGACCTCCCGATGTGCTCCCGATAACCCGCGCTGACATCTGCCTCTCGCCATTGTCGTTCATCTCCAGATTACTTGTACTCTTGGGCTCCCTAGGGTTCCTGCCAGCGCACCTCTGGGGCCAGATACGCCACCACTCAGTCTAATGCTCATGCAATCTTTCTTTTACGGCGCTTTACGACATCACTTTTGTATTTTTTTTAAATTAAAATCTTGTCATAAGCATGTAACATAACCTCAAAGTGACATTTATTTGTAACACCAAAACAAACCGGTATAAATTCACAGAAACAACATCTCCCACACTCTATTTCTTCAAATGAACTTGATTTTTGTGTTTTGTGACTAAACATTCAGCAAAGAACAGTTAGTTTTATTTATTTTTAAGAGATAAAAATTTCTGAGTGTCCATGACAAAAATTATTCCTCTGTTGGACATACTAGATAAACAAGCACTAAAATGACGTATGGGTGACGTCACATAGTCAAGAGCTTTTTCGATTATACGAAGTCAAAAATCACTTAAAAAAATCAATTTTGGGAATAAATAACTGAGTGTATGTTAATTTATATTCACAATTAATGCATAGCATTAATTTTGAATACAGGTGTCAGTATGACAACAAGTTTTTCCAAGGTATACTAGTTTAAACTTTAAAACCGCTTTGCCCATTTGTCTTTAACTTTTTGACTACATATCTCCATGGAAATCCTTGAAGCGTCTTTTAAAGGCTCGGCTTAAAATGTCTGAAGGTTTTCTGCTTAAAATAATATCGTTTACATGTGAAATGAAGCTCTTGTTGCAAAATTGTTTCATTTGACCGTCAAGTTGCGCGTTCATGGCATTGAGACGACTGTTTGCAATAAAATTTATGTTTAAAACGACGGTCAGATTTTAAAACGAAAAGTAAAATCGAGTCCTCCTTTTAGATTTTTTTAAATTTGATTTCTATTACAACTAATTAATACTTTTATGTTAAAATGTTAATGATGTTGATAAAATGCCAAACAACAATACAGGTATTTATGTAACATTTATTTTTTATAGAAAAGAACAGAATTTGGATATTTCATATGAAATTAAATTTACAAAAAGAAGACGGGGTTTTATGCAATCAATAAATTATTTCAATTCAAAATATGTATTTTCATACATTCTTTGGATATTTTAACTTACTTCTATTAAAAATAATGCAGAATTAAGCTTTGATTATAAATTGTTGCATGAAATATTTGTAACATTGATTCTTATTTTAATTACAAAATTAATACAATATAGATACAGATGTAAAACAAATATCTTCATATTTTGTATGATGGCATGTGTATTTAAATAATTAATTTAAAATCAACAATTAAAATATATTATATAGTTTTGAAAATGATTTAAGCGTCTAAATTAAATACGACTGATTATTTATTCATTGTTGCCAAACAAAAAAAATACATACGCATGTTTTACAAAATAGGGAGGTTAACTACTTTGGCGAGAATATCTTGATCCAAAAAGTGAAACCGAACCACGCATGCGTGCGAATGAAGGTTGTTTTTAATTTTGATATTTTTTTTCTTCTTCATATTTAATCACGTCAAAAACAACCAGCGATAATTTTTTTTTTTAAAACGATATGATTCACACATAATTAAATATTAAACTTGAATAATAAAGTTTAAGGGTTCTTGTGTTGACACTGTAAAGATTCATTTTAATTAAAATTTGAAAAACTTTGAGTTTTATTTTTTTTAATTTTTATTTGAATAATAATATGATACCAAATAATAATAAAAATGTATTTGAAAGAACAATATGATAGGAAATAAAGAAATATACAATTTGAAAAAAAAAAGATGATACCTACCTAATAAAAAAATATTAAATTTGAAAAACAATGTAAGACACAAATAATAAAAAAATATAAACTATCTTTACTTCGCCGTGCTAAATTTTTGTGTGAAATTGATAACAATATTATCTTTTATCTTATATCGAATTATAAAATCAAAAGCTAAAATTATATTTCCAAAATTTAGTTAACAAATTGCAAAGTTGTAAAAGAATACAACGTAAAAAAATATTTAACCTTGTTAAAAATACTTGTAACACTCGGTAATCTTCGTAATATCATGTGGCAAAAATTTAAATTACTATTGAAATGATATTAAAAATCAAACTTATCGAAGTAACAAAATAAGATTAAATAAATAATAATGTAAAAATAAAACATGTTTTTATTGACGAAGCGAGTTGTTCGCTTGATAATGGTGCGATAACACCGAAAGCGCTCGAGGGAATAAATCAACTCGTGGAGATTTTTTTTTTACATTATTAATTTAAAATGAATCTTCACAATGTAAAAAAAAACAAAACTTTTAAAAGTAAATGATGCCAAGAAATTCATATTTAAGACAACATGAGATGAAAAATCAAAATGGTAATATGAGGAATATAAAACCAAGTGACGAAAAATAAATACATGCAATAAAAAAATATTTTTACTTACGTTAAGAGCATAATCCTGTATTCCCAAGTGATAAACTTTTACTATTATTTCTCATATGAAAAGTCCAATTCGTTCAATGTATCACAGCTTTCGTTTGTTCTTGTCCACTCACAACACTTAAATAAAAATTACAGAACTAAATCACAGATGTCGTTTTTATTTTAAATTTTTATGACTAAACACCCTTAATGTAATTTTTAATTTTTTGTCACAAAATTGGCATTATCCTTGAGTAAAAAGAAAACACAATACTTTAGGAAACAACAAACCACATTTTTGTAATTGTACATTGAAGCTTTCACGGCCGGTTCTTGTTGACACAACTATCACTTTTTTCGGGTTATGTAGCCGTGGTCTGGTAGATTCTTTCCAAAGGCTGACGTTGTTTCTAGTACAGCAGATCCTGTAAGAAGATCACAGCGACTAGCCAACCGCTGATAATGCCCATCGGAGCAATGGGCGAAACTGTCCGGAAAGAATCAACCAGACCACGGCTACATAGCCCGAAAAAAGTGATGGTTGTGTCAATGCATTTTTTTTATGTTTTACAACGTTAGCTAAAGTGACTTTACAATAAACAAAAAATAAACTTGCAAGATTATTGTAAATTTGTGTTTATTATTTAGCATAAAATAGCTAAGCTTTCGTTGAAACAACAAGCCCTTTGTCACGGAAAGGTAGTTTATACACATTCTTAATTATAAAATGAACGTTCAATATTTCAATTCCAGGCCACTATAATCCATCTATAATCTAAGTTGCAGGGATATATTACATATGAGGTTCATAATACATAAAATCCCGACATAAAAAAAACTAACAACATACAATCCAAATCTCTAATGAACATACACCCTGAAACTCTTGCCGACCTTCCCTGAAACTAGGGTGACATTAGTAAAGTGAATCGTGTTTTACAGTATAGGTGGTCTGAAACATATTAACCTATATGTTAACAAAACTAATTTAAAAAAATATATTTATTAGATCAAGAAAAAAATATTTAATACGTATAGAGGACTGAAGGATTTACAGCGGTCCGTAGTCTAGTGGTAAAGGCTTCAGACTTGTTGTCGGAGGGTACACTAATGATAATTATTTTACGGATAACTTTTGAAGTAATGTAAAGTAAATGCTTAAGTTACTCGTGTTAAATGGAACACACGGATGTGGTTTGAGTAAAGTGAAGGAAATTCCACGTCTAGTTACTTTGCTAATTAATGCAATTGCTCTGAACACTTGTGCAATACACTTCTGCAACTTAAATTACAGATAAATTGCTCCCCCAGTTCTTGTTTACCGTATACGCCAATCTTGTCAAATATGACTTTTTCATGTAGTTGTCTTAGGGGCTGTCCATATATTACGTCATTCGAATTTAGGGGGGGGGGGGGGGTCTGGTCTGCGGATGATGGTAAATGATGTACGAGTCCCAGAAGTGACGTCGTTCTTGTAAATACCAATTTTTACACAATATCCAAAATAGTATGCAAGTAATGTAATAACTTTTCAAATTGAGTGTTCTAAAAATTATTTATTAATATTTTTTGAATCACATATTTAAGTAATGTAACATTATTAATTATTAAGCTCATCCATTATTACAGCAAGAGGGGGGAGGGGGGTCATTAGATAATGACTATAGGATGATTGTAGGGGGGGGGGGGGGGGTCGAAAATCGGCCAAAATCGATGACGTAATTTATGGACGGCCCCTTATCAATCAAATTCTGCACAATCTGAGCTAAGAAAAACCGTAAAACTCGATAATGTGAGAGTTTTTTTTAAATATTATTTAAATAAATTTATTGTTTTTATAAGACACATTGGTCCAGTACACATGCGAACATTGCTCATGTAAATTTTTCTCAGTGGCGTATACGGTAAACAAGAACTAAAGCAGCGAAATGCTTACTCTATCGTTTTTGTATGCCTTAATAATCAAGTTCCTTTAATTAATGCTAATATTAGAAGGATTCCTCGGCTTATAAGAAATTATAAAAAATAAAAAAAACACTGTAACTGTAACTCTGTCGCCATTCCGCTAGGGGTGGCCGGAGCCTCTGCAGAGCTGCCTCCATTTTTTCCTATCCTTACACATCTCTTTCAATTCATTCATATCCATCACCTTTTTCATACATTTTCTTCTTTTACGCTCACTTTGTATATCCCATTCTTTCACACAGAGTTTTATTTTCATAAATTGAGTGTTTACTTCACCTCAAGTACTTTCGACTTGTTCACGTCATTATCAAGAGGACACTGTTACAAAATTGACAAGACAAAAACTATAGAGAAATAAAAATAATGAGTAACGACAAAGAGGTACAATTAGGTAATAACAAAGATGAAGCAGCAGGAATTTGAACATTGAGCAAACTATAAGAATAAGAATTTTTGTGTTTATGGATTTCCAAAGTTTCGAATTCCTCGACTTATTGGTAGGTATGAAGATGACCACCCATATTGTACAAAATGATTCACTTTGTCAATGCCACCCCTGTTTCAGGGAGGGTCGGGAAAAGATGCACGGTTTATGTTCATTTGAGGTTTAGATTTTAATTTGTAAATACACATGTAGTATTTGTAAGCGCGACCGTATCGTTTGGGAGGATGCATTTAAAATGAATTTAAATGTAAATAATCTAATCTAATCTAATCTAAGCTGCAAAGATATATATCATTTAAGATTTATATTAAATGCATTCCCATAAGCAGACATGTATAATTTCGCGCTAACACATGCCGCATGTGGACCTACAATATAAAAACCCAATCTCAAATGAACATAAGCCCTGCAACTCTTGCCGTCCTTCCCTGAAACAGGGGTGACATTGGCAAAGTGAACCAATTTTTTATATTATGGGTGGTCAGCCGCATTACAACCTATAAGTCAAGGAACATCTTTGTAATTTAGATTATGTATTATAGATTACTTTGTGAGCGCTGTTTTTGTATGTATTACAACTAAGAGCCCTTTGCGAGCTCTGTCGTCGCTATAGAAATCGCCAATTAATATTCAATAAGACCCAGAAGGCAGGATAGAGTTTTGGTAAATATTCTTTAAGATTTTAAATGACAGTACGGTCAAATGTATTTTTCACCAAAACGAAGAGTAAATTTTTTTTACAAAATAATGAGTTTTTTTTTGTTCGTTTGGAATAGAACCCATTACTTTCTGATGACGAGTCTAAAGCGTAAGACGTAATCACAAGACCGGTCCAAACATGTTTGTGTTATCTAATATTTGCCATTTTAATTTACGTAGATAAGATTTTATGTAAAAACTAAAAGAATTTATCAAATTTTAGATCAAAAATTCATAAAGTATGCATTGACGTAACTATGTGTTCATTTTTCATCACCGTCTCGTATGAAATGCTATGAAATATTTGAAATTGTAAATTTAAATGTTGATTAATCCGGTTTAAGCGTTGGGCAAGATTCTAATCATTGCATAAACCCGGCTGCGAGCCAAGTTTTGCTTCCACGACAAGATGTTCACAGATAGAATGTCCAACGACGAGATATCCAACGATCATTTATGAGCAGTGGACATTCTGTCGATGGATGTTATGTCGCGTGGGATTTTGTCGCGTTGATATTTTTTCTGTGAGCATTATATCGGTTGACATTCTGTCGTGTGGACATTGTGTTGTGTGGACATTCTGTCGTGTGGACATTCTGTCGTGTGGACATTCTGTCGTGTGGACATTCTGTCGTGTGGAAATTCTGTCGTGTGGACATTCTGTCGTGTGGACATTCTGTCGTGTGGACATTCTTTCGTGTGGACATTCTGTCGTGTGGACATTCTGTCGTGTGGACATTCTGTCGTGTGGACATTCTGTCGTATGGACATTCTGTCGTGTGGACATTCTGTCGGTGGACATTAATAATTATAATATGACAATGATTTATTTGATGAGCGATATTTGGTATGTGAATCACACCTCAAAATCCCTCTGCAAGCTTAATCGTCGTATAGGGATGCTAGTTGTCAAGCAAGACCCAGTTGCTGTAAGGCTGCATGGTCCTTTGGGGACCGGTCTTTGGTAAAAATAAATATGAATTTTTTAACCCTGCGAAGAGCATATTTGAAAATTTCAATAGTTTATTTTTTGTGCTCCACCGGGATTTGAGCCCACAACCTTCCATTACGAGTCTAAAGCGTTACCACTAGACTACGGGCCAGACATAAAATTGTGTCGCTTGGATATTTTGTCGATGGACGTTCTGTCAATGGACATTTTGTCGTGACGCGCAACTTTTTTATTATTATTATTTAACGTATGAAATTTTTGAGAAAAATTTAAGCATATTCACCGGCGCATTACCGTAGACAAGGTACCGTTTTTTCCGGTAGAGTTTCAACATTTTGTTTGTTTATTATATAACACCTTGAAACAACTTTTTAAAAAAATGGGTCGCGAGCATAATATATTCAATAAGAACGTATATTTGATGTTCTATAATCAAGCTGCAATGATATATTTTTAATATCAAGATTCATAGTGAATGCATGCCCACAAACAAACACGTGAAAACACGCTCGAAGACATCATGCATTTTTAATTGCACGGTAAGACGCAAACCTCAAATTAATATTATAAGCCCCGAAGCTATTACCGTCTTTCCCTGAAACCGGGGTGGCATTGTAAAAAGTGAATCAGTTTTTGATGTATTTGTGTTCAGTCTCAAACCAACCAATAATTAAATGAAGAAGACTATTTTAGAAAAAATCAAACCATTCAAAAGACTGATACTCGTAGCTTACACTAGATGAAAGCTATTTTATGTTTTTTTTTGTTGTTTATTATCATAATAGAGTCGAAATAAAATAAATGGGGAAAAATTGCGATGCTACCTTAAGGGTTTGCTATTGAAATGGCATTCAACACTTCATGATTGGGTTCTAAAAACCCTGAACACTTAAACCTTTGACGTCCGAAGGAAATTTAGAATGTTCAGATTACAATGTGTGGCTTTCAAGAGTCAAAAATGTTTTATTAATGTTTTTGAACAAATATGCTCGTTTCCTTTTTTAAAAATGAAACTCAAATAATGCATATTTTTACGGTACAAGAGATTCTTCAAAATAGTTGTCATTTTTTTCAGTTTTAAGCTAACTGATGTTTAGACATCAACGACTGGGCAGTGCTGAAACTGAAAAAAAAACATCTAAAACTAATTTTACCTCGGTACTCAAATGAATCTTACAGAAAGCGTAATTTTGTCGATTCCAAAGCTTTTAAAAGTGAACACAGCTATTAGTTAGTTTACAAAAATACTTTGTATACCAGCTTTAGATTCTCGTGTAAATTCTTGCAAAAAAAAAAAACGCAACTAAGCTACACATAAAGTGTAACTTCTTGCCGCGTTATCCCCGAAGGATGTGGCGAGTTGAACCTATTTATTTTTACAGATAAGGGGGCCGGCCTTACGCCAGCCACTTCTGTTGAAGTGTGGGTTTCCCAGCTCCCGACTCTGGTACTCATTTCTTGTGAAGGTTGAGTAAACCTTGCCGGTATTTTATTTTGGCGTTTGAAATAAACACCGAAACGGGTAATCATTTCTGACATCGTCGGTGGGATTCAAACCCGAGCTAACGGCATTGAACGCAAGCACTCTACCAACTGAGCTATCGACCAGACAAGCCGCTTAAACAAGTTGTTCCATTATCAAAAAAGATCTATTCACAATCACAAGACAAATATTTGAATGGTTATTCCATTCAGTGTTTTTACAAAGCACAAGCTAAATTAAAATAAATACATACACTTCTCGCATGTCAACTCAAGATGATACCTAATAGATTGGTAAAAACCGTAGATTTGGAGATTTTGTTTTTGAAAGCATACGTGCGAGAGACGCCGGGGAAACCCGTCATTATCCGCGAACAAGTTAATTGAGGTCACACAAGAATATTGCGAAACAGATCTGTTGAAGAATTATTGAAATACTGAAGCACGCTCGGTGCCTTATGACAGGTCGAAAACTGGCACGATTGGGTTTCAAACTAACACGAAAATTCAAAATTAAAAGATCACACAACTCACTTAGAAGATGCTTAATCTATGGTAAAAATAAAACAATCCGCTAATTGAGAGAGTTTAATCAATCAAAATTGCTAAAATGTCACCAATAAAAAAATATAAAATAACTCATTTGAAAAAAAAAAAAATGTTAAATCTTCACCGAAAGTAAAAGATCACACAACTAACTGACAAGTTGCTAAGTATACACCTAAAAAGAATTGCTAAAATGTCACCAAAAACAAAATATACCCTAACTGTTTTGAATAATGTTTCATAGTAAAACTTCACCAAAAGTAGAATAACATAAAATTGCTAAATCAGCAACTAAAACGTTATTTGACTTATAGGTTTGTATGCGAATGACCACGCATGCTGTAGAAAATGGTTCACTTTGCCAATGTCACCCCTGTTTCAAGGAAGGACGGCAAGCGTTGCAGGGTGTATGTCCATTTAAGCTTTGGGTTTTTATGTTGTAGGTTCACATACGGCATGTACAAGCGCGAACTTGTACGTGTCTACTTGTGAGAATGTAGGTATATAATGTAAGTCCCCAATGTCTTTGCAACTTAGATTAAACAGTATTAGATCAGATTAGAAACAAAAGATGATATCACAATGGATGGAGTATAAGAATCACTCAAAGGTCACCAAAGATCAAAATGTAAAATAAATTATTTGAATATTAAAATTTTACCAAATGTAAAATAAGTATCATGAAATTGCTAAATCAGTACCGAAAACAAAAGATGATATAACAACATAACTGATGGAACGTAAGAATCACTCAAATGTCACCAAAGACAAAATTAATATGGCACAATCGATTGACGGAAGACTCAATTTGCGCCAAAAACAAACAGTGACATAACTGATATTTGAGTTAAAACACCATTTTGCGAGGCCGTAAGAATCACCTTATAAAACTTTCACCAGGCAAGGTTTGCCAATCGATACTCGATAGCTGTTATGTACGACACCACGAGTATAAAACAATAGTTAAAAACTTTACCATAACGTTTAAGTAAAATCTTTTGAGAAAATCAGGATTCCATGATAGAACCATGGAGGAAGTATTCACTTATATTTCGATGGATAGAACGGTACAGTGTTAAAACGAAAGATGACATAACGACATATGACAGAATGGCAAATGACAGAGCGCCATATGACATAACGACACATGACAGAACATCACCATGACAAAACATCACAGATGATTGCCTCTACAATTCAATTAAAAATTTCGGTACATCAGATTGACATGAAATCATAAGACTGACAAAAATTTACAAACCTACAACAGAACATACCATAAGCGGCGCATGAAAAAACATTGGCATAGTGATCTATTGTCATGTGATGTACTGTCATTGTGATGATCTGTCATGTGTCGTTCTTTCATATGGCATTTTGTCACTGTGCCGTTCTTAGCCTGTTACCGAAGATCAGATAGTACCTCTACTGAGTGTATTGGTTTTCTTGTATTTTTACGGTTGAGTTAAAACTTTACACGCAGTTTTATTCTATGCGGATCTGACATTTCGTCCCCCCAATGCTTGTTTGGCTTATCTACCATTTGTTCCAATTATGACCTTTCAATGAAATCGTCTTAAGAATCCCATTCCACACAATCTGAGCTAAGAGAAATATGCAAAGCACGATAATGAGAGAGTGTTATTTAATGAATTATCAATTAATAATACCCAATAACATCTGTTGAACCAGTTATGGTCAAAGCGGTGATCGAACCAACGTTATTCTATTCCAAATACGCTAGAATGATCAGCCCACTTGGCCCCCTCGGCCACAACACCGATTGAATTAAATTTCCAGTTTTCATAAGACACATTGGTCATGTGAAATTACTTCTGTTGGAGATAAACCAAAGAAGCACGCTAAATTTAGCGTGTTGAGAGTACCTATGGGCAATTAGAATCAAATGTTTACTCTATGATGTACCTATGTTGTTTGTTACATCACCTGTGAAATAAAATTGACGTCATCTCTAGCACTGCCCTTCGGATTATTAACGCATTAAAATTGTTACGAATATGTAGTTGTGTGTTGTCTGTGTGAGTTCATAATAAAGTCTGTGAAGTTTCTCTAGAAATAAATAAGTGTTAGGGCTGAATGGAACGTTGTGGGTCCGAACCCGGTTGAGCACAAAATATATACCATTTATATTTTCAAAATTGCTCTTCGCTGGGTTGAAAAATTCATAAACCTTTACCAATGACCGGTCACCAAAGGTTCATCCAGCCTTACAGCAACTGGGTATTGCTTGAGAATTGGCGCTTTGAAGCGACGATGACCAAGCTCGTAAAAAGGTCGAAAGCTCAATTTGTAGAATGCTTGCATTCCATGCCGAGAGCAAGTGTTCGATCTCAAGGATTACTCAGCCTTCACAAGAAATGAGAACCAGCCACCCCGGAAGCTGGGAAACCGCTGGATGTGAGGCCGGCCCCCTTACCCGTAAAAATGAATAGGTCCCGAATCGCCACATGCGACTCCTTCGGGGACAACGCAGGCAAGAAGTTACACTATATGTGTAGCTTAGTTGCGTTTTTTAGGTTTTTAGGTTAGTTTGATATGCGGCTGACCACCATGCTGTAGAAAATGGTACACTTTGCCAATGTCAACCCTGATTCGGGGAAGGTCGGCTAGAGTTGCAGGGTCTATGCTCATTTGAGGTTTGGGTTTGTATATTGTTCTACACGCAGCATGTGTAAAGGCGAACTTAGACGTATTAGGATATATAAATGTGACAGCGCCTAAGAAACTTACAATATTTATTAATTATTTTTCAGCTGCTTTATTTGTGTTCGAACCGCTAACCTTTCGATAAAAAATCGGTAGTTTTAACCACTGAGTCACAACAGGAAACATTAAGGCATGCATGAGATTGCAATTTTCAACGTGTTATTTGGAAAAACATAAAATTAAAAATACGTAAAAAATAATTGAAAAACTAGATTTTATTGCATGGTTATAAAATGCACAATAAACTTTAATAACGATTTTAAGCGCTTGATTTGAAAAATAAACAAAAATTATGAAAAAAGAGTTCACTTAATTTTTTATGTTTTTTTACTTGTAAATATACTAAATTTACTAATTTGCAATTAAATTTTTATTATTCGTAAATAAGTAAAACGATAAAACATGTAACAACAACACGGTTATTCACAACACATTTAATCCGTATCTAAGCCATGGATCATCGTCTTTTTTATGTGAAAAATTCACGTTAGGTTGCGGTTGAGCCACGAATTTTCTGTGTGTGAATAACGGCGAAAGAGCTTAGGTAGACTTTAATGTTTCTCGAATAATAAGTTTTCATGAGTTTAAACACACCTTACGCAACTAAGCTACACACATAGTGTAACTTCTTGCCTGCGTTATCCCCGAAAGGGCTGCATGTGGCTATTCGAGACCTATTTATTTTTACGGGTAAGGAGGCCGGCCTGACACCAACCACTTTCAGTTGAAGTGGGGGTAAATATTTCCAATAATAAATTAGGGCAAATCTTGCACTCTTTACTGATGATGTATAAAATATTAGTCGTATGGAATCAAAGCCACCATTTGTATATAGCGCCGTTTGGTGGCACCAGCCACCCCAATGGCGCTATATACAAATTGGCATTGTTCCTTGACTTATAGTTTGTTATGCGGCTGACCACCCATATTGTAAAAAATTGGTTCACTTTGCCAATGTCACCCCTGTTTCAGGGAAGGACGGCAAGAGTTGCAAGGCTTATGTTCATTTGAGATTGGGTTTTTATATTGTAGGTCCACATGCGGCATGTGTTAGCGCGAAATTATACATATCTGCTTGTGGGAATGCATTTAATATAAATCTTAAATGATATATATCTTTGCAGCCTAGATTAGATTAGATTAGATTAGATTAGGCCAATTTTTTTTTAAAGGCAGAGATTTATGATATTGTAAAAAAATGCGATTAATATATGTAGGAAACAACAAATTTCCAAATATTTATTCCATCTTCGAAAAACATCCTAAAGTACAGCCTTTGGTTTTGTATAAAACTAATAATATGCATACCATAAACGTACATGTGTTTAATTGCCAATTAGATTAGGAAATAATAAAATAAGTTTATTATTCTTTACACAACACTTCAGCAAATAATTGAGTTCCTACTTTTGATTCAAAATATTATCTTTAGTAAAACAATATATAAATTTTGTTAATTATTTTCGCAAAAGTAAATGCTTTTTTTTCTTTACTTTATCAACAAAAAACGTAAATATATGTATTATAATGATTAACATTTAATACTAATTAAAAATAACTTTTTTTTACAACACATAGTTTTATTTTCACATTTTTTTGAGTAAATTGCCTCAAAATAAAACTATGTGTTATCTAAAAGAGTATCGTTTTAATTAATATTTAAAATGAATTTTCACTCTATAAATGCACAAATTTAAAGAAAAACACTTTTATTATTAACAAAAAAAAATCATTTAAATTAATTAGTACAATTATTTTTCTTCAGGATGGTTAAAAGTTAAAACGAGTAGGGTTCACACAAAAACAAAAACTTGGGTACACAAACTTTTTTTTTGACGGAGGCTCGTTCACACGAAGCGAGTGGTTCGCGTTGCGGTCGACTGAGTACTGGCGAGTGTAGCATTGGCACACAACTGGCCAGTAAGCTTTTTGCCCAGAGTTGGGACAGAGGCGAGTCTTGCCTTGCGTTGCCTTGGTTTGTGATCGACCAGCCACAGTCTACACTTCGTCCCCCCAGTGCTTGTTTGACTTATTTACCATTTGATTCAAAGATGAAATTGTCGTAAGTATTTCCTTATCTTAAGTATTGTATAGTAATTCCTTGACTTATAGGTTGGTATGAGGCTGACCACCCATACTGTAAAAAATGGTTCACTTTGCCAATGTCACCCCTGTTTCAGGGAAGGTCGGCAAGAGTTGCAGGGCTTATGTTCATTTGAGATTGGGTTTTTATATTGTAGGTCCACATGCGGCATGTTTTAGCGCGAAATTATACATGTCTGCTTGTGGGAATGCGATTAATATGAATCTTAAACGATATATATCTTTGCGGCTTAGATTTAAATTTAGATCACATTCTGTGTAGAATTTGTAAAACATCATAATTCGACAGTTGTAATATAAATATTTTAAAAATAAATTTCCACTTTGCATAAGACACATTGCTGTTACTGTTACTGTATCCTGTCGCTGTTTCACTAGGGGTGGCCGGTACCTCCGCAGATACGTCTACACTTTTTACTGTCCTTGCATACCTCTTTCGTCTTTTTAACATTTATCACTTTCTTCATACATACTCTTCTCTTATTCTCACTCTGCAGGTTCCATTCTTTCGCAATCTCACCTAGGTATTTGGCCCAGTGCACATACAAACATTGCTCATGTTGAATTACCTCTGATGGACATAAGAGAAACAAGCACTGAGGGGACGAGTTGCTGCTGTGTGTGTTGAAAAACAATTCAATAATATCAATTTTTATGTGCTAGAAATGTTTAGTTACTAAGTCGGATGTTTTCTTTCGTATCCTGTCAGTAACATTGTCAAAATATTGCGTAAATCTCCCATCGATTGCGTAAATAAAAAACGTATGGAATAAACGACTGCACTCCTAGAGTCACAACAGTACAATATACATATTTTACATTACGAATGTAAAACCACATTACGCTTAAAATCAATCAAAAATCGTTAATCGTTTCGTTGAAATAGTTTTCAGATATAATAAGTTGTCCAGTCGATAGCTCAGCTGGTAGAGTGCTTGCATTCCACGCCGAGAGCTCAGGTTCGAATCCCGCTGGGGGTATCAGAAACGTTTTCCCGTATCGGTGTTCATTTCAAACTCAATAATAAAATACCGGCAACGATTACTAAGCGTTAACAAGAAATGAGTAACAGCGACCTCGGGAGCTGGAAAACCCCTTATTTAACTCAGGATGTTGTCGTAAGGCTGGTCTCCTTATCTGTAAAAATAAATAGTTGCCACATGCGACCGCTTCGTGGAAAACGCGGCAAGAAGTTAGAGCTCGTTCCCACTCGTCGGGTGTTGGATCCGTATATTCATCGGAGGTTCCAGTTGCAGAACATTTCGGACAAAATCGGTTTCCGATAAGTGTGAATAGCTCCATACATAATGCTTTGCCACTGGAACCTCCGATTAATATATGGATCCGACACCCGACAAGTGTGAATAGCTCCATACATAATGTTCTGCCACTGGAACCTCCGATGAATATACGGATCCGACACCCGACAAGTGGGAACGGGCTCTTACACTATATGGTAGCGTTTTATATATTATAATAAGTCAATGCTGATCGCTATATACACAGAATGATTATGTGTCTGACGAATAAAATGAGATATCGTAATGGCTGGTCACAAACGACGCGGGTAATACAAATGAGTCATTGCGCAGCGCTCGCGCCAGTTGCGTTTGAATTAATTGTGACGAGAGCATATTTTATTGAGTCACAGTTGCAAGAAGAATTCATTGATATGTAAGAATGCAGATTATACAAAGAAAACCAGAGTCGGGACATTCCAAATTTCCTTCTCGCGTTGACGTCACAGTCTAGGTGACTATGGTGCAAAGCGAACAAAAACAAAATTGCTTTTGAGTAGCTTTCCGGGATCTGTTGCCTTGGACTGTGGGAGCTGAAGATTTTGGACGTACGATGGGCTTCTTCAGCGTGAAAGTGAAAAGATGAAGATGACATTGATGAGTCTGTGAACACCTTTCATCAATATCATCTTTATCATTTCACCAACATTGAAAGTATGCATGCGTGAGAGAGATCTATAATCTATAATTTATAATCTAAGTTGCAAGGATATATCCATTTAAAGCTCTCAAATGTTTGCCCAAAATAAAACACGTGTAGTTTGCGCTTACAAATGCTGAATGTGTACTCACAAATAAAATCCACAACCTCAAATGAACATATGCCCTACAACTTTTGCCGACCTTCCCTTACACAGGAGTGACATTGGTGAACCATTTTTTACAGTATGGGTGGTCAGCCTCATACCAACCTATATGTGAATAGCAAAAAGGCATGCGTCCACGAATGGTTTATGGCTTGCGTTCGTACGAGTTTGTTAGAAAAGGATAACAATGGGTGACAGATATCATCGACAGTGAGGGTTGTCAGCAGTGTTAAGACAAGTTGGTACAACAACCGCGTCAAAAAACAAAAATGAAGCAATGTCAAAGTGACAGCGTATTAAAAGAAAATTGTACAATTTTCTGCAATATCCTTAGCGACAATATCGCACATGATTTTCAAGTAAAACATCACAAAAATTCGCTCTCCTTTATTTATTTTTACTTTGTTTGCATATCGCCCCCCAGTGCTTGTTTGGCTTATGTAACATTTTATTCAATGATGACCTTTCAATAATTGTCTAAAGAACTACCTTCTAAACAATATGAGCTAAGAAAAAAATGTAAAACACGATAGTGTGAGAGTAATTTTTAGTATTTTCAAAATTAATTTCTTGCATTCATAAGACACATTGTTCCAGTACACATACAAACATTGCTCATGTGAAATTACCTCTGATGAGCATAAGACAAACAAACACTTAGGGCCTGTTGCACCAAACTCCAGTCAATATTTTACTGCTTGATTCTGGTAAGGACCTTGGTTAAATATTTCTCGGAAGTGGGTAATAATATGATGTAATTTAAACAGGAAAGGTGATGTGCATCAGCTGATTTACATTTATCTAATCTAATCTAAGTTGCAAAATATATGTTACATTAAAGATTCACATTATATGCACTTTCACAAACAGACATGCACAAGTTCGCGCTTAAACATGCCGCATGTGGTTCTACAATATAAAAACCCGAATCTCACATGGGCATACACCCTGCAACTCTTGCAGACCTTCCCTTAAAAACAGGGGTGAAATTGGCAAAGTGAACCATTTTCTACAGCATGGGTGGTCAACCGCATACCAACCTATAAGTCAAGGAACATACACAACAAATTACATTTTAAAATTTTTATGTAACCAAAATTTTATTTGATGGGAGAAATCACACTTAATTTTGATTTTTATCTGATTGGAGTTTGGTGCAACAGACCCTAAAGGTACTATGTACCAGTGCTAAAACATCGTTTCCCCTACATTTTGTAATTAATTTTGGTTGGATATTTTTGGGATTGTGACTGCTGGGCACACAACAATGGGAGTGAGTGTGTGCGTAAAATGCATTTGTATTGGTACAAAGCTAGCAAGATTGGTCTCCTGTATATGCGGTCGGTTTCCGTTAGAAGCAGAGACCAGAGTGCAATGATCCGTTCGCATCCCAAGGTTGTTGTCTCGTCTTGTGTTGAGTGCGTGTGGTTGTATGAACCTTCATTGCCCAACCCGCCAGTTCTGTGGGCGGCTAGCCCTTCCTGCAGGCCTGAATTCAGACCACTGGGGGCCCTGGTGCGGGGAAGGCCAGGGAGGCCCCAACTCCCATAAACTCCCCCACCACTCCCCGCGCAAACAAAAATTATATAGGTACTTATAGCGAACCAAAATTTAACTGACGGCATTTTACGTTTATTTTTGAGAATTCCGTTCGGGAGACTTCTCAGATTTAAAAAAAATCTCGATGTCTATGACACTTGTCGGAGGAAACTGCGTCTTGTCCGTTTTGTAAAAAGACATGTTGAAATATTTTTACATTGCCGAGGTTATGGCCGAGGGGGCCAAGTGGGCTCATCTTTCAAGCGTGTTTGGAATAGAACAACGTTGGTTTGATCCCCGCCTGGGTCATTTGACCATAACTTTGACCCTGGTTCAACAGATGTTGTTGGGTAATTATTCCTTAATAATTCATTAACACAAAACAAAAATGAATTGTTAATTGATGATATTAATACCTGTTTCTGGCCAGGCAGAATAGGTTGGTGAATTGCATTTCTCTTCACAAATCTATTTAAAAAAAAATGCAATTTCAAGTATGTCAACAGGGGTGTCTTTGATCCCGAAGGCCCCTTTTTAATTTTTGGACTCTCACTCAAAAACTCAAAATAAATACCTAGTTCTACTTCTTTATCCAATTCCTAAAAAGTATTTAGGGGCCCTGATGCGTCGGTCGTAAATGTCTTAAAAACCTGGACACACGAACAAATTTACAGTGAAAGATTCTTTGAAGTTTAGTTTTCTAAAACGCTTTGGGGGCCCCTTAGGACGCGGGGCCTTGGTTCGGTTGCACCGCTCGAATCACCCTTAATGCGAGGCTGCCTATCTGGCGCTAGAACGGGTATTCCCAGAGTTCAAAGGAACTTGGGAAATGTGGACTTGCGAAATAATAGATTACTCCGAGGTTTTCAAGAGTCCAGTGGATAGTTCAGCTGTATGTACTAAAACGATCGAGTAGACAGAAAAATGTGTGGAAGTTCACCTATTTTTAGATTTAGTTTTGATACATTTTTTTTCTATCTACCCCATCGAGGTAGTTGACACAATGTTGTAAAATGAGGTAAAGAATATTATAAAATGGCTTAAATCTTCTATTCAGAAATTGAAAAATAATTTGATTTGAAATAATGACTTAAATTGTACCTACTTAATTTTCAAATTAAATCCATGCCCATCAACAGGCACGTGTAGGCTCGCGCTTACAAACGCTGCCAACCTTGGGCCATAAGCAAAGTGAACCATTTTTAAAAGTATGGGTGGCCAACGTCGTATCAACCTACAAGTCAAGGAAAGCGCCAATTTTAAAAATAAAATACAGATTTTAGTCCTTAACAAAACTTATCCAATGTTTTCATTATTTCAAAAAAAAAAAGGCTTCATTACAAATGTTTTCCACTTCATGTCATTTCCATCAGAATGAAACTTCAATGTTTTTTTTTTACAATTAACACATTCTCACATATCGCCACCTTATAGGTAAAACTGAAAATGTGCTGGTTCACTGATTAGAGCAATCGTGGATAAAATATTTTATTGGGTATAACCTCTCACAGTAAAGTGAACTGATTATAAGAAAGTGCTTATCAACAACAAGTAAACTACTGGATTTTCACACTTTTTTAGTGTTCTCTCTCGTAGAAAATAGGAAAAAGGTGCATTTATCTAAGAAAACCATATCGGCTTATCGGTGTAAAATGTGATTCTTAAGACAATTTAATTTAAGCGCCCTTGGGGTGGCTAGTGCCACTAAACGGCGCTATATACAAATTGACCAATTATCATTATTAAAGGTGTATGGAATGTATGGAAGTGAAGCCTGGACGGTGAGTGAAAGTGAGATTAGTAAAGTCCATACGGTAGAAATGGATTACTTAAGAAGTATGATTGGAAAAAGACGGAGTGATAGGGTGAGGAATGATTTTGTTAGAGAGGAATGCGGTGTAAGAGAAAGTGTGAAAGTAAAGATTAAAAGAAGTATACCTAGATGGTTTGGACATTTGAAGAGAATGAATGAGGAAAGAATGACGAAAAAAGTATATGCTGCAAGAATTGATGGATGTCGTGGAAGAGGAAGACCGAGAAAGGTATGGATGGACCAAATTTTCGAAATAGCGAGTGAATGGGATATCCAGAGTCATAATAAAAGGAGAGCTTGTATGAAAAAAGTTTTGACTCTGGATGAAATGAAAGAAGTATGCAAGGACAGGAAGAAGTGGCGGCTAATCTGCAATGCTGATTTTTAATGTTGGTTTATTGGCTTGCTACATTTTTTGCATAAGACATTTTTTACTTTTTTTGTATAGATTTATTTTTAAGGTTTTGTTGTTTTCTTATACTTAAATGTTATTTATTACTCGTATTCCTTGACTTATAGGTTGGTATGAGGCTGACCACCCATACTGTAAAAAATGGTTCACTTTGCCAATGTCACCCCTGTTTCAGGGAATGTCGGCAAGAGTTGCAGGGCTTATGTTCATTTGAGGTTTGGATTTTATTTGTAAGTACACAATCAGCATTTGTAAGCGCGAACTACACGTGTTTGTTTGTCAGCATACATCTGAGAGCTTTGAATGATTATATCCTTGCAACTTAGATTATAGATTATAGATTATAGAAAGGTCATCTCTGTATCAAGTAGAAAATAGTCTAAACAAGCACTGTGGAAACGATATGTCACTTATTTAGTTTTACTTTTAAGGTATCGATATTATAATACTCTTGTGTACACATGTTGTAGAAAATTCAAATATCGGAACTAATTTGCAAACCTTGTCTATTCTCTCTTGTGTACCATTGTTTGTATCGAATATAATAAAAATGTAAGGTGCGAGCGAGAAAGAGGAATATGTGCGTTCTCTCTCGCATTTAACAGTGAAAGTGCAAAGCAGAGGCTCTTAACATTGGTAAACCAGACTTTTGTCTAGACGTCACTCATCATCATCGTCCCCATTTAGGTACACGATAATCCAGGGATAAATCTGAGCCAACGACCAGTCTGTACCCGTAGTACGAGTTTTTTCATAATACTCTAACGAGGCTATTCTTAGACATTTTAGTCGTCGGTTGAGCCCACGCTTTGACAAACTAATGGTGCCTGAGCTGGAAGTTTCATCAGCACGGTCATTCTTACCTACCAAATTTTGTAATATTTGTATGAAGACAAATCAGCTGTTCACTTGCGGCCATCTTGGATTGACAGGTCTTCTTACAAATGCATCATTAGTTTGTCAAAGCGTAGGTTCAACCGACGACTAAACTGTCTAAGAATAGCCCCATGTGTTGAATATTGTGAAAAAACTCGTACTACGGGTACTGTAGTCTAGATGTTAGCGCTAGCGTCTCGCAACCACAAGGTCGTGGGCTCAATTCATGTTGGAGTACAAAAATACCGTATAGTTATCAAAAATATGCCCTTCAATGGATAAAAAATATCATATGCATTTGACTGACCACCCATACTGTACAAAATGGTTCACTTTGCCAATGTCACCCCTGCTTCAGGGAAGGTCGGCAAGAGTTGCATGGCTTATGTTCATTTGAGATTGGGTTTTATATATTGTAGGTCCACATGCGGCATGTGTAAGCGCGAAATTATGCATGTCTGCTTATGGGAATGCATTTAATATGAATCTCAAATGATACATATCTTTGCAGCTTAGATTTAGATTTAGATATGCACAAAAGGTCCCTCCAATCCTAGAGCAACTGGGTCTTGTTTAAATCGCTTTCTACAGCGGCAATCAATCATGCTAAGGGCTCTTGCAGTAACCAAATATATTATACCAATATTTCTTCATTGTTAAAAATTCAAAATGCGTTATACCAACTCGTAAATGTTTTTAGGCTGTCACGACCGGATTTAGACGCTTGTTTTTGTGCTTTTGGGCTTTAACCGTGGTTCAAAGTTTCCTTCTCCTTGCTTTCAGAAAAGAGCAGTGCTCCGACAAAGTTACACACAGAGGTAAGGAAACGTAAGCAAGAAGAAAAAAAAGAAACAAGAAGAAGGAAACTATGGAGCACGGTCAAAGCCCGGAAAAACAATACCAAACCAAAGAAACATATTCTAGGATAGGACTGATTTTGAAAATGGGAAAAAAATAACATGATTGCTGATAAACCTGTAAGCAATGCGTACTCTTGATTGTTTTTTTTTATTTGTGGTTTTGTATAAAATTTGGGTTAAAATTTGTATATTTGTATTGCTGACTAGTTTGAGCGCCATTGGTCTTTTTCTTTGGGAGCATCGCCTTAACATATGACGTCACACTCCTACACACACACCTGCACACAGACACAACGTGTATGCGTAATATATTGATACGGCACACTTTGTTGTGCAGGCCCTGAATTTCGCCATCCGTCGAACTCCTTGACAAAACTTAACCCTACACGCTGATTGGCCGGCGTTCGGCAAGATACCGGCCGAGCCGAAATTACTGTAACAAAATTTATGTGTTTTATTGTAATAAAAAGGGAATAATTTGTCACAAGGTTGTCGGCCTGTTGGCCCGAAGACCGATTCTGTCTGTAACAACTTGTACTGAAAAGAGAAAAATAAAAAGAAACGAAAGTAAAACATTCAACCAAGTCTTCCTCATTTTTGATTTTGAAGAGAGGGTATCAATTGACGCCGCGAACGTGGGGCCAAGTCACTTGGAAAGTGACAACCCAAGTACCGGAGGACTGACTTGTGGCGCCCAACAAAGAACCAGAAGCAAGACAATGAAGACTGTGCGGCCCTGTGATGACTTGATGGAGCAGGGAGCTTCAGTCAATGAATACAGGACGCCAGTGGCACGGCTCCCCATGCCATTTTCGGGGAAGCCGGAGGAAGACCCAGGGCTATTTTTGGAGTCAGCCCTGGCGTACTTCAAGGAAAACGCAACCCCAGAGAGCGAATGGGTGATGTGGGCAATGGATTGGCTGCAGGGGGAAGCGGCTGCCTGGATGGCGGAGCTCCCAGTGACAGACTGGCTGGAGGTTGAATGTGCCCTGGAGGGAAGATTCAACAGCAAGTCAAGGAGGGAGAGAGGCCACTTCCTGTACCTCTATGGACGGCAGGAGCTCAGGGAGGAGGCAATGGGATTCATCTTGAGGAAGAGAGCGCTGGCCAAGCGCTTCTGCAGCACGCACTCGGAGCAGGAGGTCATCCAGCACACCATGGACCTCCTGTTGCCGCAGTGCCAGGCGAGGCTTCAGAGCGCCAGCGCCTCCTGGAGCAAGCTTCTCGCAGCTGCGGCAGGCTGTGAAAGCAGGGGCAGCAGCGATGACCAACATCCACTCGTCGGATCTCATCAGCAAGGAGGGCGACGGCCAGCCCAGGAACAGCGACAAGGGGATTGGCAGCCAGCAGCCTATCACCATCAGACCGAAAGGCAGTCACCAGGCCAGAAAAATCGTCCAATGGCATGGCAGCCACGGCCAGGTAGCGAGCAAGAGACCGCACGGACATACTGGCACTATTCAGGGCCACATCTCGACCGGTCTTGCCCCGACCGTGAGGGGAAGCCTTCGCAACCGGAATCAAGCCAGGATGAAGGTGAACCGGAGCATGCAAGTGTCAGCATTCTGAGGGACGCAGAAGTTCCTGAGGACACTCTGAGAGCAGTCGAGGAGTCTCAACGTGTGGAAGAGACACTGGCTCCAGAAGTTTCAGAATTCAGCCACTTCTGCCCTGGTCAGAATGGGAGCCATGCAGAGCCTGAGGCAGACGCGCTGCCAAGAGACATGGAAGATGACTCTTTGGAGAACGAGCTGTACTTTGAACGCGAATCCCACCCGCAAGTGTGTGAAGTGGAAGACTCGACGTTTGACACGATCAAGAGGAACTTGAAACCAGTCAGCATGGAGGTGCAGAGTGGACGACAACTCGTGCTAGCGGATTCCGTCTCGAAGAGTAATCAGAGCCATGGGATGGCCAGGAAACAGCCACCCCGCACCAGCAGAGACGTGCACCCAGATCAGCTTAGGTTACCGCCCGACAAGCAGGAGGAGGATCCGATCAAACAGTACACGAGGCCGCCGGATACGACTCCTCGCCTTCAGCGCGCACCACCTCTCCACGAACATCGGAAGAGAAGGAAAAGGATGAAGGAACCGTGGCCAGGGGTGAAAATTCTGTGGCAAGGGTTGAGAGCGTAAGGAGGGTTAAGTTTTGTCAACAGAAGATGGTGGGAATTGATACGGCACACTTTGTTGTGCAGGCCCTGAATTTCGCCATCCGTCGAACTCCTTGACAAAACTTAACCCTACACGCTGATTGGCCGGCGTTCGGCAAGATACCGGCCGAGCCGAAATTACTGTAACAAAATTTATGTGTTTTATTGTAATAAAAAGGGAATAATTTGTCACAAGGTTGTCGGCCTGTTGGCCCGAAGACCGATTCTGTCTGTAACAACTTGTACTGAAAAGAGAAAAATAAAAAGAAACGAAAGTAAAACATTCAACCAAGTCTTCCTCATTTTTGATTTTGAAGAGAGGGTATCAATATAAACGTATGTATGGGTATGAAATTCTCGTCTGTGTTCTGTTGCATAATGAAATCAAAACCACACATTTATAATGTGAAATAATCGAAGAAAAATATAATCAGAGTTGTTTAGAGTCAATCATAGACTAAGTAGCCTTTTCCTTATCAGAATTCTACAATCCATAATCTAAGTTGCAAAGATACTGTAACGATTCACTTGGGCTCAATTTTATAAATCTTCGATTAAAATTATGTTACACGATTTATTTTTGGATTCACTCATATCTCGCTCAATGGCTCTGGTACTAATTCGCCTTCAAAACACTGAGATCTGTATTCATAGGTGAATAAGGGCTACTCCGGCATACACCAGACATTGCCATAATCTTCTTAATGAGAAGCTTCGAGTGAATACTAGTAGTGATGATGTTCTATTTAGACCGAAAACGTTTGTAAATTTTCTATAAAAATAAACGAGTGAAATAAAAATAGCGTTTCATAAAAAACATACCTTTATTCTTTGAAGTTTTTTTGTTTAAAAAAAGATTAAAAATATATATTTGACTCTCTGACGTAATCGTATATAAAAAAAACATTCGAGCAAAAACCAATATCACACTTTCGCTATGATTTCAAATGCTAAAAACGACATTTTGAAAAAAAAGTGATATCAGTGGCGAAGGGTGCCATACAAGCCGATTCCCATCGGTTTCCCGTTTAAAATGAGGCAAAAATAATAATAAAGTAGACTGCATGGTTTCAATGGGGAAAAAATACGTATTGTTTCTTTGGTTTTAAATGCATTTTTTTTACTTTGTTCCTATATTTTTTAACTACTTTGTTACATCATTTTAAAAGGAAGGCCGATGGGGACCGGCTTGTATGGCACCCTTCGCCCCTGGTAGATATAAAAATAAAAGTCTAAACGGACCTTTTGGTTTTTCCCAATATCTTTAACGCTGATACACTCTTAAAAGAAAACTACATTATACATGGAAAATTTACAAAAATCTTACAAGAAATACTTGTTTAATTTCGATTGTAAATATTTAATCGGGTTATTCATATGCCAGGGAAAACCAGTCATGTTCAAACCACACAAATGGACGCTTAACAAATCATGAGTCAATGTTTACTTTGAACATCTGTCATTCTTCCGAGATAACTTTTCATATGATTAATTTCTTTTAAAAAAAAGTCATTGCTGTAAGTTTAACATTGTGTGCAAATTTTGTCCTCGAAAAGGCTGCTTTTGGAGGATGAAACCTTTTTATTTTCACAAGGTTCATCTTTAAAACTAACCTTTTTTTCTTTTTTCATACGTGCTCTTTGCTCATTTGTATGCTCTTTTTCATATGTGAGACCGGTCCGTAGTCTAGTGGTAACGCTTCGGACTCGTAAATGGAAGGTTGTGGGTTCGAATCCACAAATATGGGGCACAAAAAATATACCATTTATATTTTCAAATATGCTCTTCCCAGGGTTGGAAAATTCATGTACCTTTACCAAAGACCGGTCACCAAAGGTGCATCCAGCCTTACAGCAATTGGGTCTTGCTTGAAAATTGGTCCTTTGTAGCGATGACACAGCTTGTACAAAGTCTAGTCGATGGTTCAGTTGGTAGAATGCTTGCATTCCATGCCGAGAGCAACGGTTCTATCCCCACCAAGGGTCTTAGAAATGATTTCCGTTTTGGTGTTTATTTCAAACCCAAAACACACCTGCGGAGGTACTGGCCACCCCTAGTGAAATGCCTGCTTGATACAAGACAAGACACTGAGTTTACTAAAAAAAACGGATGGAAAAATTTATATGGCAAATTATAGACCTGTGTCAAATCTGCCATTCTTGTCGAAGGTGCTGGAGCGGATTGTCTCGCGGCGGTTGGTATCCTATCTGGATGCAAGCGGCTTAATGCCTAAGAGGCAGTCTGCATACCGGAAATATCACTCAACAGAAACCGGTATGCTCATGCTTGTATCGGATATGATATCAGCTGTGGAGTGTGGTAATCTAGCCTTACTGGCGCTTCTTGATATGAGTGCGGCCTTTGACACAGTAAGTCACCCAATTCTTATTGAGAGATTGGAGGTGTCATTTGGTTTGACCGGAGGGGCTTTGGCGTGGTTTTCTTCCTATCTGGTGGAGCGCAGACAGGCGGTGCGTATTTGTGATAGTGTTTCACCTACCTACTCGCTGTCTTCCGGGGTCCCACAGGGCTCTGTGCTGGGTCCGATCCTTTTCATATTGTATACTGCTGAGATTGAGAGTATTGTTGAAAAATGGGGCCTCATCGCACACTCATATGCAGATGACTGGCAAATATACTCTCATTCTCGGCCAGACATGGCTGAGGACCTCAGTTGCAGGGTCTCTGGGTGTATCGCGGAGGTCGGTGGGGGGATGAGGAACAATGGCCTAATCTTAAACATGGATAAGACGGAGATACTCTGGGCAGCCACATCGAGGCGTGACCACCTTCTGGTGAATAGAGTACCACTCTCCATAGGAGGTAAGCTAATCCAGCCTTCTGATTCGGTAAGACTTCTAGGAGTCTTACTGGATCGTAACCTGACACTGGATAGGCAAATAGATGCCACAATAGCTTCTTCTTTTTTTTCGCTTCGCCAAATAAAGGCAATAAGAAAATGTCTGCCGTCAGATGCGGTTAAGACCCTGGTGAGTGCGTTTGTGATGTCTCGGATTGACTATTGCTCGACGCTTTATAGTGGTCAGCCGAAGAAACAGTTTAATCGCTTTCAATCTGTGTTGAATTCGGCAGCAAGACTCATATTCGGGATTCCCAAATTCGCTCACATCACCCCGCTGTTAAAAAAACTTCATTGGCTTCGTTTCCCGGAGAGGGTGGTCTTCCGTGTTTGTTTAATGGTATATAAAGCCATCAATGGCTTGGCCCCACCTTATCTGGCTGATATGATTTCACCTGTTGAAATGGGTGTTAGGAGGCAGACACTCAGATCTGCGGGTGATGGAGTAGTCAATTTGGTTCAGCCGCGCCGTCAGTTTCGTACAAACTTCGGAGACCGCGCTTTCCGTGTTGCGGGGCCGGTGGAGTGGAACAGACTGTCACCCGGAGTGAAGAACTCCAAATCTGTGGGTGTATTTCGAGGAGCACTCAAGGCACACTTGTTTAGAAAGTCTTATCCATGATCGGAGAGGGCCCTTGAGGTGTGACACACACAAAAACGGCGCTCTCTTATCATGTGTAATTTAAAATAAATCAGCCTGTTATTATTATTATTATTATTATGGTCTATAAATCGTTTTTTCTGAATCATATAGGATTTCCACATTAAGGATTTCCCAGCGTGTTAATTAAATAAAATCATATATCTGGAAAATTATTGATACATTTTATTGAAATTTTCAGATTCTTAGTATTTAGACGCTCGATTTATAAATAATTATGTTAATAAGCGCACTAAGCGATCAGGCTAAATTTATGTTGGAATATCAATTTACTTGACTAATAAGTTGGTATGAAAAAACTTGGTTGGTATGAGTAATTGAGTAGACGTTAGAAATCATCTGCAAGCCAGTCAAAACGGATCTTATGAGCAAGTCTACAACACAGTTTGTAAAATCCGTTTTTTACTATCTTCATGGAAAATGTCTAAAGAACTTATAATTTAAAATCATATTATATTATCACAGGGCGCCATCTTTGTTGATGTTGTCTTGCAGGCGGAACGTCAATATAGCATTTGACAGTTGTAAAAAACAACCATAGACAATCATTTCTTGAGTTTGTGGCTGTTTACTATAATTATGTATGTGACCAAATGCAGAATTTGAGTTTTGTTTACGTTTTGTCAAGATGATATCTATTAAATTCACTTTGACTATCTTTGGACGATAACAAAAAATACCTATAGCTTCAGTGTGAATCAAAATACCGTTTAGGGGTTGCTAAAACAAATCGCAAGCGTAAAATACGCAATATAAATTTATATGGATGATAAATTGCTTCAAATGGAAATATATACCGGGCCTAAGTATCTCAAATTACTATCCATGATTATTCAAAGATCGCTGCGTCAGCAACAATCAATTTAAAAAAAAAAACAATTTTATTGCATTTTTGCAAATTATTCGTATGTGAACAAGGTCATAATAAAACAATAATAAAAATGCGTGCGCAAGTAAAACAAAGTAACAAGATTGATTTCAAATTTTCAAGGCTCTTATAAAATGACATTGTCGAAAATTGAAAAAAAAAACAGCTTATGTGTTCTTCAAAACCATGGTCAATTAAATTTTGATAAATTAACTGTTCTAAAAAAAAACTGTGATTTCTGTAAATCTCCATTTAGAATGACTTAAAAAATTATATTTATAAAACATCGGACAACCAAAAGTTGAGAGAACTTTGAGAGAAGACTATCGATGAGTTTGTATACAACTCCGACGACACGTTGAGAAAGACGACATTTTCCATAACACGATTTGTAAAATCTGTGTACTTAGTTTTCACGTAAACTATACATACGTTGTTATTCACACCCCCAGCAAAACCATGGCTCAGCCATCAGCTAAATAATTTTCTGTACAAAAAAACGATGATCCATTTATCAGCTGTGGATCAAATATGGATGGTTGGTACGAGGCTGACCACCCGTGCTGTAAAAATCGGTTCACTTTTGCCAATGCCACCCCGGTTCAGGGAACGGCGGCAGGAGTTGCAAGGTTTATGTCCATGTGAGGTTTTCTTTATTTGTATGCACACATGCAGAATGTGTAGGCGCGAACCTACATGTGCCTGTCTGTAGGCATGCATTTCATATGAGCCTTAAATGTTAACATATCCTTGTAGCTTAGATTATAGATTATAGATAGATCAAATGATTTGTAAAAAGCACTGTTAGGATTTTCCATGCACAAAAAAACGATGGTCCATGGATCAGCTGTGGATAAAGTGTGTTGTGAATAACCCTGTTTGAAGTTTCCCTGTAAATTCTGTTCTGTCCACATCAGTGACGTTGCACAGAAACTGGTTTTCGCTGTCTGTAGGTACTTGAGCGGTCCATCGTCATTGGCTGCGAGTCTAACAGGGTACAAACTGCAGGTGACAAAGTACAATAACAGTAATGCCAGAAGGAGATCATTATTCTATGGAAATTTAATAAAATATTACATTGATTACTATTTAATCCATTTAAGATACAACGTATTTTCTATATAATAGTAATATCACGATGATTGATGTGGTGAGCGCTGTTTTTGTGTGTGTCACACCTCAAGGACAAGGGATGAGAAGGGAATGAGATGCGTTTTTAGTGCTCCTTTAAATATATCAACAGATTTTGCCTACATGTCATTAGATGGTTAGTCTGTTGCTCTCCATTGGGCCCGCAAACCGGAAATCACGGTCTCCGAAATTAGTGCGTGTCCGACTGTAGGGCTGGACTAAGTCAACCATCCGACCATTGTGATCCGTCAAATAGGAGTAGAACCACGCCAGAGCCTTATTCTTCAAGCCGTACGCACCCTCCAACTTTGTTTTTCTTTTCTTTTTTTAATCCAATCAGGATATCATGTAAAGAAAAATGCTAATTGTCAATTTTCTGGGATCGAAAGATGTTACTGGAGGCCTATGTCCATGAGTGGTTGACTGTAAACTGATCATGATAATGATGATTGCTGTACCATTTACTTATCAACGCGGCCGTCATATTAAATTATCGTAATACGCACACCGCGTCATAAATAATTCATAACGCGTACGAAGGAATTATTTATTGCTCGAACAATACACACGAAAGAAACATTCAAGTATTGCAAGACGCTACTCTACCAAGCTCCATAATAGTGCAACTTTTTCCCGCGTTTTCCCAGAAGCTTTAGAAAGTGGTGAGTAAAACCTATTTATTTGCACAGGTAAGAGGGCCGACATCACGCCAACCACTTCAGTTAAAGTGGAGGTTTCCCGGCTACCAAGGGGGCTGGTACTCATTTCTTGTGAAGGCTTAGTAAACCTAGCCAAAATTTTATTTTGAGCTTGAAATAAATACCGAAACGGGAAACAATTTCTGACACCCTCGCCTTGGTGCGAGTTGAACATGAGCTCTCGATATGGAAGGCAAGCACTAAACCGAAAGCACTACCGACTGAATTATCGACCGGACAATTAAGAACTATTTAAAATTACAACCAAGAAGTATTTAAGAACTGATCTATATATTCATAAAATCTATCAATAATCCAAGTTGCAAAGATATGTTATTTTTAAGACTCATATTACATGCATTTCGATAATGTTGTAAATCCACATGCAACATTTGGATTTACAACATCCCAATCTCAAATGGGCATACGCCATGCAACTCTTGACGACCTTACCTGAAACAGGGTGACACTGGCAAAGTGAACCATTTTTCACTGCATGGCTGGTCAGCCTCACACCAACCTATTAGTCAACTTTAGCAAAATTATAAAAATCTTTGGGTACACCAGAAGCGCTTTTCTGCTTAATTCCTTACGACCTTGAGGCGACTAGATAGCGATTCTTGTCCAAACATAAGGTGTTCTGTGATTTTTTTTATCTATGGAGTTCTTTCGCAAGCGCTAGCAAGCTCCGACTTGGATTGATATTCACAGTGTAAGGAATTTAGCTGAATAGCGCTTCATCACTGTTTGATACTCGTTTTAATTCTGCAATATGATAACGCTACTGTGTAATATCGACGGTTAAAAGGAAGTAGGGCATAAGCGGTATTTTGGTCAAAACTTAGTGATGAATGCTATCCTACTTTAAAATTTTTGCTCTTTCTAATGCGCTAACTCCCATAGCTCTACGATGATTTTTTCGTTGTTTATGCCCAAGCAAACAACTGCGTTTTCGAAGTATGGTTTTGTTGTAGCCGACAAGATTTTGGCCTTTTTTGTCCTAAAGGCGCTTGTGCTTTACAAAAAATCGTAAAGCCACATTAATAGGAATGCCAATAAATGCTTTAATTTTTTTTGTGAGGTTTTGCTTATTTGTATATACATGCAGAATGTGTAGGCGCAAACCTACATGCGCCTGTATGTGGGCATGCATTTAATATGAGCCTTAAATGTTAACATATCTTTGCAGCTTAGATTATAGATTATTATTATTATAGAGCTGTTTTGATTTTAACGATATGATAAAAAATAATGCCTTTTTTCTGCAATCTTAACCTTTAAACTGTTCTCCTGAATAATTTAGTTTTGATCGCTTATGCCCTACTTCCATTTAACCGTCGATATAATGTATGGCCGACCAAGTAGGACGAAAGGTCTGCTCAGGATGTGAACGCGTGAGGAATTTCAATAAGTACCTGTAAACTTAGTACACAACGTTTTAACTCAACCGTGGCTTTTCACAAAATATGCTTATGGGGCATCCACACGCTTGCCAACCTAGCACAAGTCAAGCGCACAGTGTGTCGTCTAGAACATGCTAGCTGGACAAAATTTTGTCTAATGGACTAATTTTGTCCAGCTAGCATGTTCTAGACGACACACTGTGCGCTTAGCTACAAGCCAAGTGTGCAGTGTGTCGTCTAGAACATGCTAGCTGGACAAAATTAGTCCATTAGACAAAATTTTGTCTAGCTAGCATGTTCTAGACGACACACTGTGCGCTTGACTTGTGCTAGGTTGGCAAGCGTGTGGATGCCCCATTAGAAATTAAAACAGCGCTGGTGGCCGTTTGAATTCCCCATACACTTTTAATTTTATTCTAATGTCCTTTATTATATTGCCCTTCGTCCTCGTCATTCGTCGTCGAGTTTCGATTTTCAAAATCAATGCCATCACAGCAGATGAAACACATTCATGCTCTGTAGCAAATTAATTTTTGTATATATGCTGCAATGCGGCGAGCTTACGCGTGTGTGTTTACAAATGTATGAAAAATTTTAGGAATTAATCTGTTTGTTCATACTAAAAATGTATGGAACAATATTGACATCTAGCGGCAAAACGTAAAAGTTTTTTTTACATTTTCTTTTATTTCATGCAAATTAAAAATAAAAAAAAAGCCAAATAAAAATGGATTTCAATCTGTAATCTAAGTTGCAAAGATATATAACATTTGAGATTCATATTACATGCATTCTTACGAGCAGACATGTATAAGTTCTAATCTAATCTAAGCTGCAAAGATACAATATATCATTTAAGATTTATATTAAATGCATTTCCACAAGCAGATATGTATAAGTTCCCGCTTACATATGCTGCATGTGTACTTACAACATAACAGCCCATTCCAAATGAACATAAGCCCTGCAACTCTTGCCAACCTTCCCTGAAACAAAGGTGAATTTGCAAAGTAAACCATTTTTTTGTGTATGGGTGGTCAGCCTCATACCAACCTATAAGTCAAGAAAATTATTTTGTGTATTTCTTTACATAATCTAAGTTGCAAAGATACATACCATTTAAGATTCATATTAAATGCATTCCCACACGCAGACAGGTACAAGTTCACGCTTACAAATGCCCAATGTGGACTTGCAAAATAAAAAAACTAATCTCAAATGAACATAAGCCCTGCAACTTTTGCCGACTTTTCCTCAAACAGAGATAAAATTTGCATGGTAAACCATTGCTTACAGTATGGGTGGTCAGCCACATACTAACCTTTTAGTCAAGGAAATTATTTTGTTTAGTTCTATAATCTAAGTTGCAAAGATACATACCATTTGAGATTCATATTAAATGCATTCCCACAAGCAGACAGGTACAAGTTCACGCTTACAAATGCCCAATGTGGACTTGCAAAATAAAAAAAACTAATCTCAAATGAACATAAGCCCTGCAACTCTTGCCGACTTCTCCTCAAACAGAGATAAAATTTGCATTGTGAACCATTGCTTACAGTATGGGTGGTCAGCCACATACTAACCTTTTAGTCAAGGAAATTATTTTGTTTAGTTCATTAATCTAAGTTGCAAAGATACATACCATTTGAGATTCATATTAAATGCATTCCCACAAGCAGACAGGTATAAGTTCGCGCTTACAAATGCCCCATGTGGACTTATAAAATAAAAAACTAATCTCAAATGAACATAAGCCCTGCAACTCTTGCCGACTTTTCCTCAAACAGAGATAAAATTTTCATTGTAAACCATTCTTACAGTATGGGTGGTCAGCCACATACTAACCTATAAGTCAAGGAAATTATTTTATTAAGTTCTATAATCTAAGTTGCAAAGATACATACCATTTGAGATTCATATTAAATGCATTCCCACAAGCAGACAGGTATAAGTTCGCGCTTACAAATGCCCCATGTGGACTTATAAAATAAAAAACTAATCTCAAATGAACATAAGCCCTGCAACTCTTGCCGACTTTTCCTCAAACAGAGATAAAATTTTCATTGTAAACCATTCTTACAGTATGGGTGGTCAGCCACATACTAACCTATAAGTCAAGGAAATTATTTTATTAAGTTCTATAATCTAAGTTGCAAAGATACATACCATTTGAGATTCATATTAAATGCATTCCCACACGCAGACAGGTACAAGTTCACGCTTACAAATGCCCAATGTGGACTTGCAAAATAAAAAAACTAATCTCAAATGAACATAAGCCCTGCAACTTTTGCCGACTTTTCCTCAAACAGAGATAAAATTTGCATGGTAAACCATTGCTTACAGTATGGGTGGTCAGCCACATACTAACCTTTTAGTCAAGGAAATTATTTTGTTTAGTTCTATAATCTAAGTTGCAAAGATACATACCATTTGAGATTCATATTAAATGCATTCCCACAAGCAGACAGGTACAAGTTCACGCTTACAAATGCCCAATGTGGACTTGCAAAATAAAAAAAAACTAATCTCAAATGAACATAAGCCCTGCAACTCTTGCCGACTTTTCCTCAAACAGAGATAAAATTTGCATTGTGAACCATTGCTTACAGTATGGGTGGTCAGCCACATACTAACCTTTTAGTCAAGGAAATTATTTTGTTTAGTTCTTTAATCTAAGTTGCAAAGATACATACCATTTGAGATTCATATTAAATGCATTCCCACAAGCAGACAGGTATAAGTTCGCGCTTACAAATGCCCCATGTGGACTTATAAAATAAAAAACTAATCTCAAATGAACATAAGCCCTGCAACTCTTGCCGACTTTTCCTCAAACAGAGATAAAATTTTCATTGTAAACCATTCTTACAGTATGGGTGGTCAGCCACATACTAACCTATAAGTCAAGGAAATTATTTTGTTAAGTTCTATAATCTAAGTTGCAAAGATACATACCAATCGAGATTCATATTAAATGCATTCCCACAAGCAGACATTTATAAGTTCGCGCTTACACATAATGCATGTTGACTTACAACATAAAAACCCAATCTCAAATTAATATAAGCCCTGCAACTCTTGCCAATCTTCCCTGAAACACAGCTGAAATCTTCAAAGTGAACCATTTTTTAAACTATGGGTGGTCGATTTTCTTTTACAAAGGCTGCATGTTTTTATTTTACATGTTTTCCGAATTTTAACGCGAGGAAACTATGTGCAATATACACATTCACCAAATGTTAAGGGGTTGGGCTGCGTAGCAGCCAGGGGCAACGCCCCTAGTTAACTTTAAATTTTATGTTTTATACTTACTTGAGGGACACGTCATACGAATTAGGAACGTCTTAGGCCTCAGCAATAGAAGTATGTTAGGATTAAAAAAATGGTTGTTGATGTGCAATGTGGCGGCTATGACATTCATTTTTTTATTGTTAATCATTTTGGATAGAGTTTTTTGTAATTGGTTTTTATATTTTAGAATTTGTAATATTGTATAATTTTTGTTCCTTGATTTATAGGTTGTTGCACGGTGGTATACTAGTGCCCACTCTGATGTATGGAAGTGAAGCCTGGACGGTGAGTGAAAGTGAGATTAGTAAAGTCCATACGGTAGAAATGGATTACTTAAGAAGTATGATTGGAAAAAGACGGAGTGATAGGGTGAGGAATGATTTTGTTAGAGAGGAATGCGGTGTAAGAGAAAGTGTGAAAGTAAAGATTAAAAGAAGTATACTTAGATGGTTTGGACATTTGGAGAGAATGAATGAGGAAAGAATGACGAAGAAAGTATATGCTGCAAGAATTGATGGATGTCGTGGAAGAGGAAGACCGAGAAAGGTATGAATGGACCAAATTTTCGAAATAGCGAGTGAATGGGATATCCAGAGTCATAATAAAAGGAGAGCTTGTATGAAAAAAGTTATGACTCTGGATGAAATGAAAGAAGTATGCAAGGACAGGAAGAAGTGGCGGCTAATCTGCAATGCTGATTTGTAATGTTGGTTTATTGGCTTGCTACATTTTTTGCATAAGACATTTTTTACTTTTTTTGTATAGATTTATTTTTAAGGTTTTGTTGTTTTCTTATACTTAAATGTTATTTATTACTCGTATTCCTTGACTTATAGGTTGGTATGAGGTTGACCACCCATACTGTAAAAAATGGTTCACTTTGCCAATGTCACCCCTGTTTCAGGGAATGTCGGCAAGAGTTGCAAGGCTTATGTTCATTTGAGGTTTGGATTTTATTTGTAAGTACACAATCAGCATTTGTAAGCGCGAACTACACGTGTTTGTTTGTGGGCATACATCTGAGAGCTTTGAATGAATATATCCTTGCAACTTAGATTATAGATAGATTATAGATGAGGCTCAAAATGAACCATTTTTACAGAACCAACCTATAAGTCAAGCAATAACAATAAATTCTAATATTATTTAATACTAACCTACATGTGTTCAAGTGTTATATAAAAACGGGTATGTAATTATAAAGGTACGAACATTCGTTAGCTAAAACCACATTAAAATAAGGCTCGTACCAAGTCTGACAGGTCTCTTTAGTACATTCTTATGAAATACCCAATAGAAACTCTAGGTTCATTTTAGTTACATAAAAAATCGTTCGCTATTATTTTGAGCAACAGTTCACCTTTCATTTCTTTTTCAACAGGTCACCTTTCATTTTGTTCAAAAATTGAAAAAATCGTATTTCTTAAAAAAATTATCACTGCTCCGTTTTAGACGAAAAATTAAGAAATACAATTAATAACGCTAACACTACTACTTTACACATATAGTGCAACTTATTGCCAGCGTTATTGCCGAAGGCATCGCATGTGGCGCTTCGGGACCTATTTATTTTTACGGGTAAGGGGACCGGTCTCACGCCAATCACTTCAGTTAAAGTGGAGGTTTCGATCTCCTGAGGGGGCTGGTATTCATTCATTGTGAAAGCTGAGTAAACCTTGCCGGTATTTTATTTTGGGCTTGAAATATAAACACCAAAACGGGAAATCACCTCTGAAACCCTCTGTGGTATTCAAACCCGACCTGTCGGCATAGAATGTAAACAGTCTACCAACTGAGTTATCGATCGAACATTATCAGTTTATATTTAATTAGTTAAATTATCAATTCACATAGATCTAAATCTAAAAATCTTAATCTAAGCAGCAAAGATATATGAATATCATTTAAGATTCCTATTAAACGCATTTCCATAAGCAGACACGTATAAGTTCGCGACAAAATGAAAAAAAAGACAGATAGTTGGTTGGATAAAGTTGGTCTGCTCACTTTTAAAGCACTACGTGGGAGTGCTCCGGGGTACCTGATGGAGCTGGTGTCTCCAACAACTATAACCTTGCGTGGACAAACACTGAGGTCAGCTGCATCAAGAAGCAGCTGCCTGGAAGTCCCAGCAAGAAGACCCCACACTGTTTTTGGAGACAGGGCATTCAAGGCAGCCGCTCCAATGACCTGGAATGCTTTTCCTGACACACTGAGGGAACTGGATTTGGAGACGCAATTTAAAAGAAGTCTCAAGACTCACCTCTTCGTCCAATCATATGGACAAGCGCCTTTGTAGTGACACAGTGTCATAAAAGGCGCTATATAAATTATGTGTTTATTATTATTATAGATTAATTCAGATAGAAAAGTTCAGATAGATAGATTAATTTAGTTTTAGTTATTATTTCCATATATTAGCTGAGTTGCACCTAATAGCAAATGCAATCAATGTTATTGATATTAAAATTTCATTTTTGATTTAAATACACTGGCAGGGCAGGTACTTGCGCTTGTGAAATCCGTCCGAGCATGACATTCCATACATTACTACTGCTGCGTAACTCCATAAACATAATTATCTGTTATAATATTTTAAAACCTCTTCTTCGTCTTTTTTAAATAATGATTTGAGGTTTGGATTTTATTTGTAAGTACACATTCAGCATTTGTAAGCGCGAACTACACGTGTTGGTTTGTGGGCATACATCTGAGAGCTTGAAATGAATATATCCTTGCAAATGAGATTAAATAGATTAACAATACTTCTGAAAAGGTTGTACTCAAATCTGCTCGTCTATGGGTTGAAAAGATTCTTCAAACAAACTTCCATCCAGGTTTAGTTTGAGAAATTGGCTTCTTTTATTGCAACGACCAAACTTATAGAAGGTGCTTGAGGTGTGATTGACACAAAGGTAGCACTCACGAATGAATCATTCTAATCCTATAATGTAAATAAAAGTATAAAAAAGTTCGCTTAAAATCAATGAAATATTATTTAAAAGTAAAGAAAGCATTTTCTAATCACCGGTTTTCAGCAAGAGGTCTCAAAAATCCACAAAAAATTGCAGAACATCCGCTAAGTGACTTTTCCACAAGAACAAAAAAAAAACACAACTTTCTACTGCATAAAACAAAAACACTCAAATAAAATAAAAACTGTTTTTCTTCCCGAGTCAGTTACTTTAAGATTAAACAAATATTAGACACGACTTAAATTAAGTATTTAAAAAAATAAATATAATATTAGACAAGAACTTAAATTAATTATTTAAGAAATAAATATTAGGGCAAGTTATATTAGGCGAAGTATTAAAGAAACAAGTATTGGAACAAGATTTATTAAAGTACTAAATAAACAAGTATTAAAGCAAATTAAGCATTACTACAAAAACAAGTATTAAAAGCAATTAATAATTTCAAACATTAAAGAAACAATATTTTTTTAAGTATTAAGGCAAGTAAGAATTTTGTAGTATTAAAGAAACAAGTATTAAGGCAAACACAAAAATTACAAAGTGAATTTCGTAGGGAAACTGTAATGTTATTATCCAATTCACAAAACGAAAACGAGTGGCGGAGTTATGTATTGTATTATTTTAATTACTTTTTAGCGCACAGTAGTTTTTTGTTACACTTTCTTGAGACTATTGAAAACAAGAGTGGTTTTCTGTTCGGCAGTGACGTCGCACTCGCTTCGCCTTGCTCGTGTACTGAACCACTATCTGCTTCTCTAGACTTGGCAGCTCGAGTGATTGGTGGGCAGAGGTATCGGAGTGTTGTGGGAGGGAGAGATGGGTGATTTTGAAAATTTTGAATTAAATTATTATATTACAAAATGAGTCTTGTCGCTATTATGTGTTAAAAATATAATAGCCTTTCTCTTTTGTTACAATTCTAGGATTAGCTTAGCATATTTTTTTACACCATTCCTCCCTATCCAATCCTTTTGAGCTCCTCGCAGGAAGAATACATACGGGATGCTAATAATATTTCCTGTAAGAATTATTGGCATGGTCGTCTTCGGGAGTTTTTCTATTCGGGGGGTAATAAAATAATGAAATAGAAATCAAAGTGATATGGAGCAGATCTAGGAGGCAATTTTGGAGAGATCGTAGCCCATGAGATACCAATAGGACGACGGCCAGCAGGAAAAGATAAAATAAGGTGGAAAGATGAAGATCGACCTTTAATCAACAAGATAAATAAAGGAGTAAAAACCAAAGCTGTAGGTATAATATTTTTTTCAGTTTATACAAGTCTGCTAAATAGGAGCTTTAGGCTTACACAGCCGGCTGATGATGCTGAAGAGTTGCTTTCCGGGATTTGTTGATCTCAGAAAGCTACTCTCCAGGTTTGTTTTTTTAGTATTACTATTTCTTGACTTATGACTATATTCCTTGACTTATAGGTTGGTTTGAGGCTGACCACCCAATAAATTAGGCTGGTTTATTTGGTGAGCGCTGTTTTTGTGTGTATCACACCTCAAGAGCCGTCTGCGAGCTTGGGCGTCACTGTAGAAACCACCGATTCTCAAGCAAGACCCAGTTGCTGTAAGGCTGGATTGACCTTTTGATGACTGGTCTTTGGTAAAGGTTTATGACTTGTTCAACCCAGCTAAGAGCAAATTTGAAAATATAAATCGTATATTTTTTGTGCTCCTCCGGTATTCAAACCCACAACCTTCCATTTACGAGTTCGAGGTGTTACCACTGGACTACGGACCGGTGAGCCAGCCATACTGTGGAAAATAGTTCACTTTGCCAATGTCACCCCCGTTTCAAGTTTCAGGTAAAAGGCAAAAGTTACAGGTTTATATTCATTTGAGGTTAGGTTCTAATTTATTAGTACACATTCAGCATTTGTAAGCGCGAACTTACACGTGTCTATTTGTGGGCATGAATTTGATATTTGTTTTATGTGATAATTTATTTTTGCGACAGTTGAAATGGACTTTCTAAGAAGTATGATTGGGAGTGACAGGGTGAGGAATGATTTTGTAAGAAAAGAATGTGGTGCAAAAGAAAGTGTGAAAGTGAAGATTAAAAGAAGTTTGTTAAGATGGTTTGGGCATATGGAGAGAATGAATGAGGAAAGACTGACGAAGAAAGTATATGTTGGTAGAATAGATGGATGTCGTGGTAGAGGAAGACCGAGAAAGGTATGGATGGACCAAATATCCGAAATTGCGAATGAATGGAATATCCAGAGTCATAATAAAAGAAGAGCTTGTATGAAGAAGGTTATGACTCTGGAGGAAATGAAAGAAGTATGCAAGGATAGAAAGAAATGGCGGTTGATCTGTGATGTTGGCGGCTAGGGTTTGTTAAAGTGAAATTGGTTTTATGATTTAGTTTTTTATGTCCATGTATATATTGTTATTTTTATTCTTTGATTTAAAAAAATGTAATTTGTCATGTATGTTCCTTGACTTATAGGTTGTTATGCGGCTGACCACCCATAATATAAAAATTGGTTCACTTTGCCAATGTCACCCCTGTTTCAGGGAAGGACGGCAAGAGTTGCAGGGTTTATGTTCATTTGAGATTGGGTTTTTATATTGTAGGTCCACATGCGGCACATGCGGCATGCGAAATTATACATATCTGCTTGTGGGAATGCATTTAGTATAAATCTTAAATGATATATATCTTTACAGCTTAGATTAGATTAGATTAGATTAGACTTAGATTTATCGATGCCAGCTTAAAAGGACAATCATTTGAGAATCATGCTGGCAGTTTACTTCAGGTTAAAGTAAACTAAGCTATTGTTGAAAATGCACGCTATGGCTTAGTTAAATTACATTAATTTCAGTGAGTTTGGTCACGCAGCCGCGCGCACTGGCAGCACAATGCTCCACTTACTTTCAGGTGGCGAATGCTCTGCAATAGTTGCGTAATGTTGGTTGTTCAAGTAATGGACGCGTAGCCGAGGAGGATTCCAGAAATTATGCACTTACTGATTATAGATAAAGACAAAGGAGTAACTTCATACAGTAGGACGGAACATAGTTTCGTGGTTAGTGCTTCGAACTCGTAAATAGATGGTGGAGGGTTTAAATATCAGCGAAGCACAACAAAGTACTATTTATGTTTTCAAATACATATTCTCTTTGCTGCGTGAAAAATTCATATACCTTTATCAAAGACAACACCTTCTCTCAGGGTCAGTCTCTCCTCCACTGACCCACGCTCTGTATATCCATCCCATCCGGGGATGTGTCACAGGACTCGCATGCAAAAGTTATGTGAGATACGAGCGGCAGAAGGCCGTCCCGAGAAGCTACACTTTCCCAAGTGTTTGCACAAAGCAAAGGAGGCTCAGAAATCACTGAAAGGTTATAGCCGTGAGGGTTTGGGGCTCGAGGATTTTAAATTTACAAACAAAAATGCAAATTGATTCTTAACGTCTTAACATGTGACTTAAGGCCTAAATTCGAGATGTTACTACTGAGACTGTTCGGAAAGCGCTCTCCTGACTAAGTGGCCAACCACCATAGAGGTGGGAAAGAAAAAAGAAAAGAATGTTGGTCTAATTAGACCGACGAGTTCTCGCCATTGTTGGCCACAAAGTCCGCGTATCCGATCGGGCCGATGGCCTGTCTGGCAGCATTTATCAAAGACAGGTTACCAAAGGTCCATCCAGCCTTGTTGCTGTAAGGGTCTTGCTTAAGAATTAGCCGAGGGCTCTTGAGAAGTGATTCACTCAAACCACTCACGTGGATCACCCATACTGTAAAAAAATATTCACTTTGCCAACGCCACCCTTGTTTCAGGGAAGGTCGACAAAAGTTCCAAAATAAATAAAACTAACATAAGTTCGTTTGAGGTTCATATCTTTGCAGCTTAGATTATAGACTATTGATAGATTCGTTCGATGGTGTGAGCAATTGCTCGAATCTTCTATGTAAGACTATTCTAGCGAGGTCTGGCGTGTGCCAGAATAACCCTTATACACCTATAGATAGAGATCGCGGTGCTTTGAAGAGAGGCTTGTGTCGGAGCTGGTGACTAAGACAGTACAAAAGTTAACTGTGAACCAAATGTGAACGGTTTCTCAAAATATAGTGAGAAATAGAGTAAACGCAACGCAACTAAGCTACAGATATAGTGTAACTTCTTGCCGCGTTATTCCCGAAAGGGTCGCATGTGGCGAGTTGAACCTATTTATTTTTACAGTTAAGGGGCCGGCCTTACACCAACCACTTCAGTTGAAGTGGGGGTTTCCCAGCTATCGACCGGACTATTTTTTTTTATCCTATGTATTTATTAAATTAAGCCTGTAAATCGTAGCAATAGTTAGGAAGTGACTGCACTGGTAAATATAATAACAACGTATGTAATTACTAACAAGGTGTTGTGTTCTTGGTTCTAGTTTGTGTGCAATTCAGTGCAATTGTTGCACATTACAAGATGTGCAATTACATTATGCACATCATGCCTGTCCACATTAAAATGTGCAGAAAAATGTGATGCCAATCGGCCGGGCTATCGGCACAGCAGAGAGCCTTGCTTAAATGTTTTAATAATAATAATAATATTAGGATGACTTATTTGGTGAGCGCTGTTTTTGTGTGTATCACACCTCAAGAGCCCTCTGCGAGCTTGGTCATCATTTCTCTTCTCAAGCAAGATTCAGTTGTTGTAAGGTTGGATGGACCCTTCAGTGACCTATCTTTTTTGTAAAACTTTTATGAATTTTCAACCCAGCGAAGAGCACATTTGGAAATGTAAATAGTTTTTTTTTTGCTCCGCCGGGATTCGAATCCACGACCTTCCATTTACGCGTACAGGTGTTGCCACTAGACTACGGACCCATCGATCCACCCACCACCTAGCTGTCACCCATCCAAGTAGTATCCGCGCCCAAGTTTGCTTAACTTCGGTGTTCTGATGAGAACCGGTGCTTTCGAGGTATCGTCGTTTTGTTGGGGTTTGGTAGTTCACACAGTGAAAGTCCATTGTGTGTATTGTAGAATTAAGATAAATAAATATTTTAATTTACTTTTTTTTAGATTTGGCTTTTATCTTTTAAAGTACCTCAGTGCCAACGAGTGTTGACATCTATTAAGTAAATTTTCTGATACCTATACTTTCGCACTTTTCATACCTAAACACTTGTAAATTGAAGACCGCATGCATTTGTTAAGAAAACACAAACCTCAAATGGACTTAATCTTTGCAACTCCAGTAACCTTTTGTTACGTAGTATGGATTCGTAGAACTTGCGCCTAAGCACGCCGGTGTGAATCTGGAAGTGTTTTAAAAAATCTATTATAGAAGTATGTGGAATAATCTCGAACACGCAAGAATCGTCTCTTTCGTACCTATATATACGAGCAAAGATTCTGCGGGGAGTCAAGAGCCGCTTAGAGTATTGTGCCGCGAAGTCCTTAAGCTAGAGTACTGTGTTACCAATATGGTGCAAAATAAATCTTGTTTAATAAATAAATCGCCGTTTCTTTGAGAACCAGCCCCCCCGGGAGCTGTGAAACCCCCACTTCAACTGAAAGTGGTTGGTGGGAGGCCGGCCCCCTTACCTGTTAAAATAAATAGGTCCCGAATCGCCACATGCGACCCTTTCGGGGATAAAGCAGGCAAGAAGTTACACTATAAGTGTAGCTTAGTTGCATTTTATTGCAGTTTAATTGAAACAAACCCATTAAAATCATAACACTTTTTTAAATGAAAAAATCTTATAAATTTTCAGACATACAGCTACTAATGAAGCTCATTTGTATCAATCTTTGCGACTTAGATTATGATTGTAAAATTGAGTCGTATAAATGCAAACGCCGTCAACTCCTTACGCGATGATTTTGAGAAAAATAAACTTGTGTTTTGAACGCAATTTGGAACCAGTTGGAGATGACGGCGTTTGCGCGAAATCATACTTATTCAATTAAAATTACGAAGAATTAAGTGAGGTTTACAATATATCGCACACAGCAAATGATTTGTTACACTGCGCAGAATCAAATTCAATCATTATCTCAAAATTCATACAATTTGGAGATGACGGCGTTTGCAGTTATACGACTCAAATAGTGTACAAATATTTAAGAAATAATAGTTGTATAAATATTTAAGAAAAATAGTAGGTACATTAAATTTTGTAATTTTAAAATATTGTTTTATTTGGGAGTGAATAAACTATTACAGTGCTATTCACAAAACATTGGATCCACAGCTCATCTACGGATCATAATTTTTTTGTGTAGAAAATTCACCGTAGGCTGCGGATGATCCATGTCTTTGGCGTTTGAGAATAGCACCGCAAGTTATTTCAACGTTCGGCCAAGTACAAAACCCGTTTCTGTTGTTTGCACCAAATCTGTTTTAAATATGCATCTAAACCGTATTGCTCAATACCTGACCATGTTTTATTTAAAAAAAAATACTACTATTACATTGGTAGTCAAGTGGTTAACACTTCGGGCTCATAATGGGAAGGCTGTGGGTTCGATTCTCCTCACAGAATTTTTTTTTTAAATATGCTAGACCTGTCACGTAGGATAGCTCAGTTAAGATAAGACAAAATTTGTACAGCGCCTTTTATGACAGTGCGTCACTACAAAGGCGCTTGTCCGTATGATTGGACGAAGTGGTGGGTCTTGAGACTTCTTTTAAATGGTCTCTCCATATCCAATTCCCTCAGTGAGGCGGGAATAGCGTTCCAAGTTAGTAGAGTGATTGCATTCCATGCCGTGAGCTCGCGTTCGAATCCCACGGAGGGTTTCAGAAATAATATCCCGTTTCAGTGTTTATTGCAAACCCAAAAACAAAATACCGGAAAGGATTTACTCAGACTTCACAAAAAATGAGTTCCAGCCCCCTCGAGAGCTGGTAAACCCTCAACTGAAGTGATTGGCTTAAGGCCGGACCCCATACCTCTAAAAACAAATAGATTCCACTCGTCACGTGCGAAACCCTTCGGAGATAACGAGGCAAGAAATTACACTATATGTGTAGCTTATTTGCGTTTTTTCGATTCGTTGAAAAACTAATTTGCCTTCACCGAAGACAGATCACAAATGGTCCATCAAGCCTTACAGCAACCGGGTATTTAGCGCTTAGAATTGGCGCGTTCTATAGCGACGACCGCATTTGCAGAGGGTTCTTGAGGTGTGATTTCAACAAAAACAACGCTCACCAATTATATAAATAATCAAATAGCATGATTTATTTAGATGGCGCTATTTACTTGAATCACGTATTAAGAGTCACGTGAAAGCTTGAAAGCACAAATTCTTCAGCAAGACCCAGTTGCTATGACATTTGGCGAGCGACCTTTGCTAACCAGGGAAGAGCAGATTTGAAAATTAAATGAAATTTACTTTGTCTTTTGTCGGAAATCGAACTTATTATTTATAACCTTCCAATCAAGATTCCGAAGCGTTTACCACTAGACTACAAACGTTCTAAGTATAACACGATTTGTGAACTTATATTTTATAACCTTTGAAAATAAATACAAAAATGATTCGAGCCTCTCTTGACAAGATTCGATTGACTGGATTTGTAGGTCTTTTGAACTTTGAATTCTTCGGACCGTAACTTTATGTTTTTATAACATTAAATATTATCAAAAATAATCAGAGCTCCATTCAAAATATTAATCAAAGTTGCATTTATACGTACTTGAAACATCAAAGAAAAATTGTATTTAAATGTTTCCTATAAGTGACTATATAATAATTATAGTCCATATAACTATCCATATTTTAGGAAATCTGTTGGACACAAAAATGTTTTTTTTAGTATCATAAATTAGAAAAATATTGAGATAATTGACCCTACTCCGGTCAATAGCTCAGTTGGTATTGCATTGAGTGTTTATTGCAATCAATGCCAAAAACTCGGGTTCAAATCCCACCAAGGGTGTCAGAAACTATTTTCTGTTTTGCTGTTTATTTCAAACCCAAAATAAAATGAAGGCAAGGCTTACTCAGCCGTCACAAGAAATGAGTACGAGCCTCCTTGGGAGCCGGGAAACCTCCACTTCAACTGAAGAGGTTGGCTTAAAGCCGGCCCCCTTAGGTATCTGTAAAAAATAGATTCCACAATCCAACTTGAAAAAAGCCTTCTTGGATAACGCGGCAAGAAGTTACACTATATGTGTGCTTAGTTGCGTTTATTTGCGTAGCATTATACATCTGGTCACGTTTTGCACCATCCGAGTGATTAAGCTAAGTTGCAATAATAATAATTTTGTTATTATAATTATATTACTTCTAAATCTAAATCTAAATATAAGTTGCAAATAAATATCTCATTTGAGTTTCAAATCAAATGCATTCCCACAAGCAGACACGCACAATCTCGCGCTAACACACGCTGCATGTGGACCTACAATATAAAAACCCAATCTGAAAAGAACATAAGCCCTGCAACTCTTGCCGACCTTCCCTGAAACAGGGGTGACTTTAGCAAAGTGAATTTAATTTCGAAAAAAAAAACTCCAAAGACTTTTTTTTGTAAACTGGAGCCCAGTGACGTCACTGTTTTGAATATTTTGTTTGCATTTACGGACATAACACTAACCGCTTGTATCAGCTACATTTAATTTAATTGGGTTAATGGAATAATCGAGTCAGCACTTGCATAATGCTCTGTATTTTCCGAGGTTCTTCCGCATGGACGGAGCGTTTTTGCTGACGATTGTAAAAGTAACTTCAAATTTGTCATTCTGTTGTAACTTAGTGTTTTTTTTGTCACTTTTACTTTTAAATAAAAAAACCTTGAAAACGAAATTGCAATCACACAATAATAATAATCAATAACAAGCCATCTATAATTTAATTTGTAAAGATTTATTATTAACCTCTCCAAATTCATATCAAATGCATTTCAAACAGACGCGTGTGAGTTGGCGTTTACAAATGCCTGCATGTGAACTTACAAATTAAAATCCAAACTTCAAATGAACATAAGCCCTGCAACTTTTGTCGATTTTTCCTGAAACAGGGGTGACATTGGCAACGTGAACTATTTTTTACAGCATAGACGGTGAGCATAATACCAGACTATTGAGTCTTATACAAAGCCAAAGAAATACAAAATAATAATAAATAATATTTATTTACATAAAGACAACAGAACTTGATACATAAAACTCAATTTGTGAAAAATAAACGCTGAATTTATTTTCAAAATATTTTGTTTACTTCATAAGTACATCTGCTAGTTTGAGATAGGTAACTACTCGTTCCTAGAGCACTAATTATTTTTTCCTTTACGATTTTGCAAGTAATTGTTCTAAGCGTCTTTATTTCAACATGTCCTCGCAAAGCTCTTGGTTTCTAGGATACAACCACTCTTCTGTTATGAAGTTAAAATAATATAACCAGCCTGCATTGCAACTTAAATTATATAACTGACCGGTAAGTGTATGTACGTAAATAAATGCATAAGAAATAAGTGAAGTTTGCAACACTCATAGGGATCGGCCTATCATGCAGCGGATCTGACAGACATCTGGAGAAGTCGGACGATTAAGAAAATGAAGTTTTTTATTTTAGTTGTATACTTGTCTTGTCTTGTCTTGTATCCTGCCACCATTCCTCTAGGGGAGGCCGGTATCTCCACACAAGTGCCTCCACTTGACTCTGTCTTTGCATACTTCTTTCATCTCATCTAGTTTCATACAAGTCTTTAAAAAAGATCACTCACTGTGAGTCAAGGAAAAAGAGATATATATCATTGAAATATGCATTTAGCTGGGATGAATTTTTCAACTCAGTGAAAAACATAATTGAAAAATAGTAATAAATAGTGGTATATACACCATATACTTTAATGACAGATATAAATCCACCTACGACAAAAATAATTCAAACAGCTCTTGAGTAAACTGGGTCTTGTTTGAGAAATTGGCGTTGACTAGTGACGGACAAGATGGCAGAAAACTCTTGAGGTGTGATTCCTACAAAAGCAGCGCTCACTATATAAATCAGACCTATATACATTTTTTCTAAAGAAAATTATACATCAGCCGACCATGTCCAGTTTCTTATTTTTTTACAGGTCCAAATACGTCAGACTGGGTCCGAATTCGCCAATTTTTTAACAAGTCCGACATTGTCACACTGGGTACGATTTCCCCAATTTGTTTACAGGTCCAATATTGTCAGACGGTGTCCGATTTTGACAGACAACAGGATCAGGTTTCTTCCGATTTTTTTTCGGATCCGATTTCATCGCACGACAACGTCCGATTTCGTAGCAAATGTAAACTTACACTAACACATACGTACATAACTTTTGGAGTTTCGAGGTCACTTATCGTCGCAATATGACTTCATTAATTATCTGGGCCACCCAATTATCACAATCCATATAACTGGACACCGCTGCATTACAAACACTGTTGCAAAACTGACATACATAAATACACTCTACATTTTTCCTTAACTAGGAAGTGACTACATTTTTTACTTCAATAAAATCGAAACGACAACTTTAATATTCCCAAAAGTATCCTGGCTTAATCCCATCCCCATCGTCATCATTTGCATAACAAATTAAGGTTAGTCGTAGCTGCCTTCATCAACCGCTGCCAGCGCTGTCTATCTGAATATATCTTATCTAATCTAATCTAAGCTGCAAAGAAATATATCATTTAAGATTTATATTAAATGCATTCCCACAAGCAGATATGTATAATTTCGCGCTAACACATGCCGCATGTGGACCTACAATATAAAAACCCAATCTAAAATGAACAGAAGCCCTGCAACTCTTGCCGTCCTTCCCTGAAACAGGGGTGACATTGGCAAAGTGAACCATTTTTTACAGTATGGGTGGTCAGCCGCATACCAACCTAATATATCCATGGATTAATTCATCCACATAATAATTTCAAATAATTTTTCGATGCTATGCATGGCTAATCCACCTCCTAAAGTATATTATACTTCGTCAAAAAAAGATGATCTGTGAATCATTCTCAAGCAAGATCCAGTTGTTGTAATACTTTGGTGTCCGGCTTTGGTAAAGGTATATGAATTTTCCAACCCAGCGAAGAGCATATTTGAAAATATAAACCGTCCAGTGGCAACACTTTGGACTCGTAAATGGAAGGTTGTGGGTTCGAATCCCGGAGAAGCACACAAAATACCTATACCATTTATATTTTCAAATATGCTCTTCGCTGTGTTGAAAAATTCATAAAAAAAACCTTTACTTAAGACCGGTCACTGAAAGTCCAACTAGCCTTACAGCAACTGGGTTTTGCTTAAGTATTGGCGCTTTGTAGCGTTGACTAAGCTCGTAAACTCCTCTGAGGCACTACAACTATCTGAGGCACTACAAGTGTCATAGACCCCTAGAGCCCCTGAAATCTAGGGAGTCTCCCGCAACGAATTTCTTAAATAATAAAAATGAAGGCGCCCCCCGTGAGGCTATAACACTCTCTCGAATGTAATACAAGACAAGGTGGCTTAGAACACAAACAAGCAATGATAGCCATAAGTGAAGGAATTTAAAGGCTCACATACAGTGAATGAACCATCGGAGAATGGTTGTGGAGGCGGATCCAAAACTGGAAAGACCGGGATATAGGTGGCTGGATGGAGTGGTGGCCGACTGCTGTGTAGAAGGAGGAAGGCGTGGAATAAGCAGCGGTGGTTGCGGTTGATCAAGGAAGCTAAAACCCATCCCAAATTGCCGTGCTATTGATGATGATGACGTACATGAGAGATATCAGATACATGCACCTCCGTAAACGTAAGAACTGCAGCTCTTTATCCGCTTTATTGGCTCTGAGAGAAGTGATGTAAGATCTTGTCCATATTAATTTACCACATCTTCTACCTGGGAAGCGTTGCTCTCTTATACAATGTAATACCACTATTATAGATAATAGATAAGGTGAAGTGGGTGAGCCAAAATGTACGTCATTTTACTGTTATTACTGTATAGATTCATTTATAAGTTTCTTCGGGAATTTCTCTCTTGCTAGTCTGCAAACTAGCTATCTCTCTCGTTTTGTTAAAAGGTTGACCATATTCTTCATCAGCCGTCCCGAGTCCACTGTTTTCCTCAATCTCCTTGAACTGCTCCTATCCTACGCCAATCTCTGTCATGTTTTCCCAGCAGGTTTCTGCATGTCGTTCATCCATCGAGGAGAAAGATAACCTTCAATTCTTCTGCCAATTTCAGGCAACCATTCCAATCTATTCTTGTTCATCTTCAATGCCTATGCAAGTGCTATGCAAACCTATTTATGTATTCACTTCTCGATTTTTTTTATTCTTAACCTACTCCTGAAAGTTAGTCTTTTTCATCTTTTTGAAGCCTGTCCACTCTCCGTGTAGGCATCCTGAGTCGCCACAAGACAATCTTCTATAACATAATCGACCTAATTAATAAATTCGATGTGAGGAGTGATAAAATGCACGATGTTTAATTAAAGTTTACCAGTGGACATACGCGTTAAAGAACTTAAGAATTTCACTCAAATTCATGATACGATGGTTGTTCTTGACTTGTAGGTTGGTATGAGGCTGACCACCCATTCTGCAAAAACTAGTTCACTTTGCCCATGTCCACAATTCAGGGAACTTCCGCAAAAGTTGCAGAGTTTATGTCCATTTGATTTTTGGATGTGAATTTTTACGTACCTACACATGCAACATTTGTATGTGCAAACATACACGTGTCTGCTTGTGGGTATGAATTTTAAAGGTCAATATATCTTTGCATCTTAGATTTAAGATCGTGGTTGCTTCACTAATAGGTTGGTATGAGCTTGACCGCACATACTGCAACAGCAACAGTTGTTCTCTTGATAATGGTGTGATAACATCGAAAGCGCTCGAGGAGGTAAATCAACCCGTGATGAAAAACTAAGTGCTTTATTTTTAGATTATAATTTTCTTGTTATGTTATTCGGTGGAATTAAATTAATGGTTCAGTTTTCTTGGGCCACTCGGTACAGCTCGTGGTATGAGTGTTATGTTACGGCAGTGTTGGTTGTATCGGATGTGCGCAGACGTTCATGTAGCGGCATCCATTCAGTCGCGGCACATCTGGGAGACCGTTAATACTTTCACCCAACTACGTAGTACTCACACACACACACACACATATATAATATCACAGCGAGATGTTGTAATCAGCTGATTCCAATAGGTTCCACGACAAAATGCCCACCGACAAAATGCCCACCAACAAAATGCCCACCGACAAAATGCCCACCAACAAAATGTCCACGCGACAAAATATCCACCGACAAAATGCCCACCAACAAAATGCCCACCGACAAAATGCCCACCAACAAAATGCCCACCGACAAAATGCCCACCAACAAAATGTCCACGCGACAAAATATCCACCGGCAAAATGCCCACCGACAAAATGCCCACCGACAAAATGTCCATCGAAAAAATGTATTCAAATCATATACCTAATAAAGACATTTTGGCTGTGAATATTACATCCCGTGGACATTTTTCCAGATAAACATAAGCACTGCAACTTTTGCTGACCTTCCCTTAGTCCGGTCGGTAGCTCAGTTGGTAGAGTGCTTGCATTCCATGCCTTGAGCTCGGGTTCGAATCCCGCCGAGGGTGTCAGAAATGATTTCCCGTTTCGGTGTTTAGGTATTTCAAACCCAAAAATAAATTACCAGCAAGGTTTACTCAGCCTTCACAAGAAATGAGTACCAGCCCTCTCGGGAATTGGGAAACCCTCACTTCAACTGAAGTGGTTGGTGTAAGGCCAGCCCCCTTACCTACAAAAATAAATAGGTTCAACTCGCCACATGCGACCCTTTCGAGGATAGCGCGGCAAGAAGTTACGCTGTATGTGTAGCTTAGTTGCGTTTTTTTCCCTGAAGCAGGTACGTGACATTTTGTGAATGGGCATTGTGTCGTTGGACATTCTGTCAATGGACATCTTGTCGTGGAACATTTTGTCGGTGGACATTATCTCGGTGGACATGTTGTCGGTGGACATGTTGTCGGTGGACATTTTGTCGTGATACGTTTCCAATGCCTCTTCTTCTTTCTTATCTTTCAAGATTCAACTCATAGCGAATATTGCATAATGGGCATTGTATGAAAAAGGTAATCTATCTCACTCTGTATGTAATGTAAGGAGTGTGTAAGGACCGAAAAAAATCGGTTGATCTGTAATGTTGGCGGCTAAGGCTAAGGCTTTTAAATTTTCAATTGATATCTTGTACCTATATTTAATTTTATTACTTTACTTAGTAATTGTTTGTTAAACGTAGATAATAAATTATTCGTGTTCCTTGGACCTTGACTAATAGGTTGGTATGAGGCTGACCTGTCATACTGTAAGAAATGGTTCACTTTGCCAATGCCACTCTTGTTTCAGAGAGGTCAAGAGTTGCATGGCGTATGTTCATTTGAGATTGGATTTTTATGTGGACCGTCCACATGCCGTGTATGTATGTACTTAATTATATGGGTCTGCTTATGGGACTGCATGTAATATCTATCTATAATCTATAATCTAAGAATCTTAAATTTCATGTATCTTAACATCTTGGATTAGAGATAAAAAAAAATATGTATGGATAGGCAACAACAATTATTTTATTATAAATAATTATAAAAAATTATAAAAAAACACAGAGTTTTATTTTCACAAATTGAGTATTTTATTCCACCTCAAGTACTTTCGACTTATTCACGTCATTATCAAGAGGATACTCTAGTACTCTCTGTGTTTTTTTATATTTTTTTATAATTATTTATAAAAATGAATTTTCACTGTGTGAATACACAAACTTTAAAAAGTCTAAATTATTTTATTATTTACATACATAGGAGACCATGTCCTCGCTTGGGCAAAGTGCAGACTCTGGTATGTGAGGTATGTTTGTGACCTAGGCAGGTAGGCTGACAATTAAATAAACTTGAACTCGGGTTTTTTCATAGCATACCATTTGCTACCTCGTCAATCATTCCTTATTCAAATTGTTAAACATGACAAGACGTTTCAAGTTCGATTTTTGAAATCTTAATTAGGTACCTGCCTACCAATTGACGAGCTACAGATTTGCATGGAGAGGATGCCTACTGTATTAATGAAGTTAATTTTCCAAAAGAACGCAAAAACGCAACTAAGCTACACATACAGTGTAACTTCTTGCCTGCGTTATTTCCGAAGGGGTCGCATAAGGCGCTTCGGGAACTATTTATTTTTACAGGTAAGGGGGCCGGCCTCACACCAACCACTTTCAGTTGAAGTGGCGGTTTCCCAACTCCCGGGGGGGGTTGGTTCTCATTTCTTGTGAAGGCTGAGTAAACCTTTGAGATCGAACCCTTGCTCTCGGCATGGAATGCAAGCATTATACCAATTGAGCTATCGACCTTTTTTCGAGCTTGATCGTCGTCGCTACAGAGAGCCAATTCTCAAGCAAGACCCAGTGGCTGTAAGGCTGAATGAACTTTTGGTGATCATTCGTAAAGGATTTAAGAATTTTTCAACCCAGCATAGAGCAACGCAAAAAAAACGCAACTAAGCTACACATATAGTGTAACTTCTTGCCGCGTTATCCCCGAAGGGGTCGCATGTGGCGAGTTGAACCTATTTATTTTTACAGGTAAGGGGGCCGGCCTTACGCCAACCACTTCAGTTGAAGTGGGGGTTTCCCAGCTCTCGAGGGGGCTGGTACTCATTTCTTGTGAAGGCTGAGTAAACCTTGCCGGTATTTTTATTATGGGGTTTGAAATAAACACCGAAAAAGGAAATCATTTCTGACACCAAATAGAGCAAACCAGCCACCAATAGAGCAAATTTGAAAATATAAATGGTATATTTTTTGTGCTCCGCCGGGAATCGAAACCACAACCTTTCCATTTAGAGTCCGAAGTGCTACCACTGAACTACGGACCGGTAGTTCCATAAGAACGTTTTTTCCAAATACACTAATAAATGTTATTGTAAAAAATAATGTAAATCTTAAATCAAGAACAATTATTATAACGTTTTTATTTTTAAGTACCTACCTACATGATTTTAAAGAAAATAATGCAATTATTTCAAATAGTGCTTGCTGACATCTATGCGTACAATGTTGAAGCTTTATCATTTTCAGCCAAGACGCCAACCATTAATTGCTGTACAATTTTCCCGCGCAAGCGTTCTTCAGGCGTTTTTCCAATACACCAATCAAAACAATACCTAAGTACTTTGGTGGGAAAAAATTATTTATTTATGCATTAACAATATCTACACAATTTAACAAGGTTAACAAACAAAAACTAATTAATATTTTTAAGTGTTGATCTGTTAACACAGTGAAAGTCCATTTTTATAAATATTTAAAAATATAAATGGTTAAACATTGTTTTACTTAATTCACTTTATTTTATTTGTTTATGCTCGAATATTTTCGCCTAATGAGGCATCTTCAAGAGCAGAATGAAAATCATTCTGCTCTTGAAGATGCCTCATTAGGCGAAAATATTCGAGCATAAACAAATAAAATAAAGTGAATTAAAACAATGTTTAACCATTTATATTTTTAAATATTTATAAAAACTAATTAATTTAATTTTTGTAAAAAAATATTTAAGCATCTAACGGTGTTATTCTTAGATATTTTAGTCGTGCGTTGAGCCCACGCTTTGACAAACTAATGATGCATTTGTATAAAAACCAGTCAATCCAAGATGGCCGCAAGTGAACAGCTGATTGGTCTTCATACAAATATTACCAAAATTCGGTAGGTAAGAATGACCGTGTGATGAGACTTTAAGCTCAGGCATCATTAGTTTGTCAAAGCGTGGGCTTAACCGACGACTAAAATGTCTAAGAGTAGCCCCGAAAGATTCCGTACTTGGGAATTTATTTTGATTTCTGAATTCCATTGAACAAAATATTTCTGGATTTTCTAGTAAAATTAAAATAAAATGTTTTTATGTAACCTCACATTGATGGGATAAAAAGTTTACTTCATTTTCATATACCTACTTGTAAATGAATCTATTTTCTTAGAGGGAGAATGCTTGCGTTCCATGCAAGAGGGCTTTGGTTCGATCCCCACCACGGGTCTCAGAAAAATATAATTTCCCTTTTCAGTGTTTACTTCCAATCCAAAATCAAAATGCCGTCAAGCCTAATTCACAATAAATTACAACCTACCCTCTCGGGAGCCACAAACCGCTCATTTCAAATAAAGTGGTTGGTAAAAGGCTGGATACCTTACTTGGAAAAATAAATAGGTTCCACACGCCTCTACAAAGTGGAATGCTAATAAATAGTAGATAGATACCTATACTCGTGTAGGAAAAATATAAATAAATAGGAATTTCGCACATCTTACGTTAGTACCTACAAAGCCAGTTCACCTTCGCAAGAAAAATTAAATAACTTGTTTTTGAATAAAATTAAAAATAAGTATTTTTGTAAGCGAATATTTTCTGAGCCAAAAACATCTTTAATCTAAGTTGCAAAGATATTGTTACGAGTTTTGGTTCGGATACTTTTCAAATAAAACTACTCTTCTTTTTACTCATTTATTTTATACGTTTATATTTATTTTTACAAAGACACTCACATTTATTTCATTTCACTGGTTTTAGCTCACTGGTCGAATTTGTTCAATGTATTTGTGAAGCTTGCAGAAGACTGACTCCTAGTGCAAGCAACTTGCACCCTTTTTATACTAAGAAGATGGAACTGTTGAGAACACATTGTTGCTAGACTGTTCTCGAAGCACATACATAATTAAAGTAATCTAGTGACTTCTCTATTTACACACAATTATTAATCCTACCCACCAATACAATAAAGAATTCCTATAACTAATACTTATACATATTTTAATATTTACATTACCTATTTACATAACAATATATTAACATTTAAAATACATGTCCAAAAGCAGACGCCTGTAAATTCGCGCTTACAAATTCTGCATGTATAAAAATTAAAATCCAAACCTCAAATGAACATAAGCCCTTCCACTTTTGCCGACCTTCCCTATAACAGGGGTGACATTGGTAAAGCAAACTATTTTTAGAGTATAGGTAGTCAGCCTCATACCAACCTAAAAGTCAAGGTATCCAAATAATAAATAGCATCATGTCACACTTTGTGCAAGTAAACTTCCACAAAAAGGGTCTGACGTAAAATTTCCTGTAAAAATAAGTAGGTTCCATTCGCCGTATGCTATCGCTTAGAGCCCGTTCCCACTTGTCGGGTGTCGGACCGTATAATTATTAATCGGAGGTTCCAGTGGCAGAACATTTTTGGACAAAATCGGTTTCCGACAAGTGTGAATAGCTCCATACATAAGGTTCTGCCTTTATATTCCGTGATCTGTGGTTCTGCCACTGGAACCTCCGATTAATATACGGATCAGACACCCGACAAGTGGGAACGGGCTCTTAGTAGACAACGCGGTAAAAAGTTGCACACGATGTTGGCAACTGAAATAAATGCATTGTTGTTTTCATGCTTGGATAAATAGCACTTGCACTGCACTTGCAAAATAACAAAAGTGAATCGGGCAACCTCGCCGTGTTGAAACGAAATATGTATTCACAAACTGGAAGAGGCACTTTCGATTCTTGGATGCTCAAAATGCAAGTTATAAGTTCTATATATCGCGGGGTATAATAATAAAATATACTCGTATATTCAAAGCAGTATTCGAACATAGGTGTTATTGGTAATTGCAGTGGTGGGGAAACGGTTGAAATTAATATGGTTGTGTAGAGTACATTTCAAGGATCACAATCATATATTTTTTTAAGTAGTAGTAAAAATAAAGATATCATTGATAATTTTGAAAATAAAATGGGGAGAATTTGAATCCCGCCAAAAATCCAGCGTGAACGGCTAGGGACGTTCGACGTCAAACGTCGCTAGCAAACCGATTACGGACCGTCGCGTCGATACCTACACTCCGAGGATTCATCGACGCCATATCCGCCCGAATAAAAAAATGACCTGTTTTAGCGGAAATCGAAAATACGCGAATTTTAAAGAGCTATGTATAATTTAAAAACTAAGCCACATATATTTTTTTTAAAAACGCAGATGCATTTTAAAAAATATAGTCTACCGTTTTATGAAATAAATAAAAAATGTGAAATAACCCTTTTAAGCTATCGACCAAGATAAGGCTTAAAATCCATTTATAAAGAAAAACGCAACTAAGCTACACATATAGTGAAACTTCTTGCCGCGCTAACTCCGAGGGGGTCGCATTTGGCGAGTTGAACCTATTTTTTTTAAGGTAAGGGGCCGGCCTTACGCCAAACTGCACTTCAGTTGAAGTGGTGGTTTCCCAACTCCCGGAGGGCTGATTTCTTGTAAAGGATGAGTAAACCTTTGAGATCGAACCCTTGCTCTCGGCATGGAATGCAAGCATTCTACCAATTGAGCTATCGACCTTGATCGTCGTCGCTACAAAGCGCTAATTCTCAAGCAAGACTTAGTTGCTGTAAGGCTGGATGGACCTTTGGTGACCGGTCATTGATAAAGGTTGTATGAATTTTTTAACCCAGCGAAGATAGCGCTTCTGGAATTGAAACAGAAGGATAAGATTTAAAACTAATAATAATGATATGGGAAATGCATTATTGCATGATGATGTATCCAACTTATGCGCATTTTCTATGCAGATGTATTTTTTTTATATATTTGTTAATAATACAATATATTTGAATACATAGATTATGGAGCTCGCAGACTATTGTGAGGATATACAAGAACTCACCAACTCCATGATTGTGAAATTCTTTTCAGGCGATAGTCCAGGGCCGTTTTAAGGAAAACCACCCAGTAATCGAAGTATGTATAAGCCAAGTAGTAAATGGAAATCCCATTGTTTATGGAAAATGAGAAAGCGCCACCACTACAAATTTTCATTTTAAAAATACAAGCTTTACGCACTCATTGCTTTACGTAGCAAAACTTAATTGAGTAAATGCATATTTTGGGTTGAGAATCTGTTAGTTTTTATAATATCGTTAAAATCAAAACACCTCTAAAATTAAAAAAAAATACAGGCATTTATTGGCATTCCTAAATGTCAAAAAACGCCAAAATCTTGTCGGAGACACCAAAACCATACTTTGAAAACGCAGTTGTTGGCTTGGGCATAAACAACACAAAAATCATCGTAGAGCTATGGGAGTTAGCGCATTAGAAAGAGCGGATTTTTTAAAGTAGGATGGCATTCACAACTAATTTGTGACAAAAACGTCGCTTATGCCCTACTTCCTTTTAACCGTCGACGTCTTCCCTCCAGTGCTTGCTTGGCTGGTCTACATTTTTTCAAAGGTGTGTTAGTTCGAAAAATCATGACTGATAGGTTGGTACGAGGCTGACCACCCGTGCTGTAAAAATCGGTTCACTTTTGCCAATGCCACCTCGGTTCAGGGAACGGCGGCAGGAGTTGCAATGTTTATGTCCATGTGAGGTTTTCTTTATTTGTATGCACACATGCAGAATGTGTAGGCGCGAACCTACATGTGCCTGTCTGTAGGCATACATTTCATATGAACCTTAAATGCTTACATATCCTTGCAGCTTAGATTATAGATAGATAGATAGATAGATAGAGCTAAAAAAAACACATAAATGAATGAGTTATTATTATAGGAGTTTTAGGCTTATACGGCGGGCTGATGATGCTGGAGTGATGTTTTCCGGGATCTGTTGCCGTGGTCTATGGGAGCTTGAGCTTCCGGACGTTTTACCCATGGCTACGAAAGTATAATGATGAAGATCATCTCATCAGTACTCATTTAGTTTTACCTTTGAGGTGGCGCCCAAGGATCTTAACAATTATTGTGTTACTAGCATACTTCAACTGTCTCTGGAATATTTTCCATCATATTATTAACATACCAGGGTCAGAGTTGTCATGTAAAATAATAATAACAATAATAGTAATAATAATAATGATCATTCAAATTGCAGAAGAAAATTTCTCAAGGGAAACCTTCACGTGTTGATACTGTCGCCATCTTGAACTTTGCCTTTTATCTTTTATTTACCTGCCTTTAATAATAAATCAACATTTATTGTTTGCCTTTTAAAAAGGATGTGTAAAATGAATGTACCTTTAGCAAATAAAAATGTTTGCTATCAACGGTTTTTTTAGCATTCTCAATAGTTGGAGCCTGTGGTTGGAGCTTATTCAATCAATCTAAGTTGCAAAAAAATATTAACATTTAGGCTTCTAAGCAGACACGTTTAATGCCGCATGTAGACTTTCAACATAAAAACCCAAATCTCAAATGAACTTCTGCAACTTTTGCTGATCTTCTCTGAAACAGGGGTGACCTTGCAAAGTGAAACATTTTTTAATGTATGAATGTTCAGCCTCATACCTACCTATTAGTTAAGGGGGAACAAATAAAATGTTACAAATTATAAAAAAAATTATTAACTACCTATTTATAAAAAAAATAACAAATGAATGAAAACATAACAAATTAAATTTGAAAGCCTTAGCCACCAACATTACAAGTCAACCGCTATATTTTGTTTCATTACATTTTTTTTTCATTTCATCCAAAGTCATAACCTTTTTCATACAAACCTTTTTTTATTATGACGCTGGACATCTCCGGGCCCGGATTAAGGACGGTTTTAGCGAACCAGGCCCCCCGCGTCCTAGGGGCCTCCGAGACGTATTAAAAAAAATACTATTCAAAGCATTTTTCGACGTAAATTTATTTGAGGGGCCAGGTTTTAAGGCATTCACAACCAGGGGATCCCCAAGGACTACTTAGAAATCAGTACAAGGAGATATTTTTACTTGTTTTGGGGTCTTGGGAACCAAAGCAGGGGCGTGCACCCCATACTAGCACATGCGCCTAAAAGGTAGGCAATATATGGTTAAAAAACGCATTTAAGCTCGATGTTGAGATTTAAAATTCAAAATTTAAGTTCGATTGGAGCCATCGTTAGCACTTCAATCAATTTCAAATGAGTTATTTTAAAAGAATGGGAGAAAATATTTATTCTGAAATGTATTTGCTTATACAGTATGCACGCGCCTGGACCAAATCTCCATATCCAAAAAGACCAGGAATCTGGTCCATCCATACCTTCCTTGGTCTTTATTCGTGTCAAATTTTATTGGTCAAACGTTTAACTCCTGTAGCCAATGACACTCGTAGTTACGCGTTTGTAGAAAGGCGATTATTATTTCACAGAATTGAAAAAAGCAGCCAATTAAAATGTCAGCTGTTATCTTTCAAGATGGCGACTGGTAAGATTACGTAACACTATCAGCTGGTAGTGTGACATTTCATCCAATCGTAAACGGTCGTTGTGTTTGCGGAAATGTCCGCCATTTTATGTAATAACCGGAAAATCAAACTCGAAGTTGCCAGGTGAGAAAAAAAATCATGTTTCTTGAAGAATAGGTTAGTATAAGGCGGACCTTCCATCTTTAATCTACTTATTATTTAACTTGCAAAGTATATTATAGATATTTGAAGGCTCATATTTAATGCATGCCATCAACCAGGCGCATGTAAGTTTCCGCTTGGGGGCTGTCCATATATTACGTCATTCGCATTGAGGGGGGGGGGGGAGTCTGGTCTGCGGATGATGGCAAATGATGTACGAGTACCAAAAGTGACGTCGTTTTTGTAAATACCAATTTCTACAAAATATACAAAATATTATGTAACTAATATAACATTATTAATTATTAAGCTCATCCATTATTACAGAAAGAGGGGAGGGTCATTAAAGAGGGGAGAGTCATAATAAAAGAAGAGCCTGTATGAAGAAGGTTATGACTCTGGGGGAAATGAAAGAAGTATGTAAGGACAGAAGAAAATGGAGGTTTATCTGTAATGTTGGCGGCTAGGGTTTATTAAAGGGAAATTTGTTTTATTTTTTAGTTTTTGATGTCCATATCTATATCTATAAAGAAGGATGTGTGTATGTATGTATGTATGTATGTATGTATGTATGTATGTATGTATGTATGTATGTATGTATGTATGTCCCCTATAGACTCATAAACCGCTCATCCGATTTTGACGAAATTTTCAGGAAAAATGTAACATAATCTTAGAACGAATCCTGTGAAGTTTGATGGTGATCAATTAATCAGTGGTTCTCAATTCTCGATATTTCAGCAACGAGGTCGGTAAATTTTGAAACCACCCAATAGAAGAAGACCATTATATTCAACTACAATAAATAATCTTAGTTGCAAATATACATTTACATTAAAGATTCATATAAAATGCATGCTCACAAGTAGACACATGTAAGTTCACGCTTACAAATGCTGCATGTGTACCCACTCATAATTTAAAATCCAAATCTAAAATGAACAACCCAGTAACTTTTACTTTACGCCAACTTGAAATGGATGTTATTCAGCTCCTGAGTGGCTTGACACTCATTTCTTATGAAGGCTGAGTAAGCCTTGCCGGTATTTTATTTTGGGTTTAAAATAAAAACTGAAACGGGAAATAATTTCTGACAACTTCGGTGGGATTCTAACTCGAGATCTCGGCATGGAATGCAATCTATCTATATCTATAAAGAAGGATGTGTGTATGTATGTATGTATGTATGTATGTATGTATGTATGTATGTATGTATGTATGTCCCCTATAGACTCATAAACCGCTCATCCGATTTTGACGAAATTTTCAGGAAACATGTAACATATTCTTAGAACGAATCCTGTGAAGTTTGATGGTGATCAAATAATCAGTGGTTCTCAATTCACGATATTTCAGCAACGAGGTCGGTAAATTTTGAAACCACCCAATAGAAGAAGACCATTATATTCAACTACAATACATAATCTTAGTTGCAAATATACATTTACATTAAAGATTCATATAAAATGCATGCTCACAAGTAGACACATGTAAGTTCACGCTTACAAATGCTGCTGTGTACCCACTCATAATTTAAAATCCAAATCTAAAATGAACAACCCAGTAACTTTTACTTTACGCCAACTTGAAATGGATGTTATTCAGTTCCTGAGTGGCTTGACACTCATTTCTTATGAAGGCTGAGTAAGCCTTGCCGGTATTTTATTTTGGGTTTAAAATAAAAACTGAAACGGGAAATAATTTCTGACAACTTCGGTGGGATTCTAACTCGAGATCTCGGCATGGAATGCAATCTATCTATCTATATCTATAAAGAAGGATGTGTGTATGTATGTATGTATGTATGTATGTATGTATGTATGTATGTATGTATGTATGTATGTATGTATGTATGTATGTATGTATGTATGTATGTATGTATGTATGTATGTATGTATGTATGTATGTATGTATGTATGTATGTATGTATGTATGTATGTATGTATGTATGTATGTATGTATGTATGTATGTATGTATGTATGTATGTATGTATGTATGTCCCCTATAGACTCATAAACCCCTCATCCGATTTTGACGAAATTTTCAGGAAACATGTAACATATTTTTAGAATGAATCCTGTGAAGTTTGATGGTGATCAAATAAACAATGGTTCTCAATTCTCAATATTTCAGCAACGAGGTCGGTAAATTTTGAAACCACCCAATAGAAGAAGACCATTATATTCAACTACAATACATAATCTTAGTTGCAAATATACATTTACATTAAAGATTCATATAAAATGCATGCTCACAAGTAGACACATGTAAGTTCACGCTAACAAATGCTGCATGTGTACCTACTCATAATTTAAAATCCAAATCTAAAATGAACAACCCAGTAACTTTTACTTTACGCCAACTTGAAATAGATGTTATTCAGCTCCTGAGTGGCTTGACACTCATTTCTTATGAAGGCTGAGTAAGCCTTGCCGGTATTTTATTTTGGGTTAGAAATAAACACTGAAACGAGAAATAATTTCTGACAACTTCAGTGGGATTCTAACTCGAGATCTCGGCATGGAATGCAGTTACTCTACCAACTAAGCTATAGACCGGACTTTTTACAAATATGGTGGATCGATATCGGTTTGGTTAGGGGTAAGCAACCTGCGGCTCACCAGCCACATGCGGCTCTTTGGGTGTGAAGTTACGGCTCTTTAGCTTCATACGCAAATATAAAAAAAACACAGAATTATACTTCTGATCGAAAAAAACTAAATCATTCTGAATCGATTAACGATCTCTCCGCTACTTGTACTCGCTTTTCACCCCCCACCCTCTCCCCGCCCCATCGACGCTATTTATTGTTGGCAAAAAAACATTTGTGGCTCTTTACAAATCCAAATCCAAAATAAGATATGTATCATTTGAGATTCACATCAAATGCATTCCCATTAGCAGACACGCATAATTTCGCGCTCACACATACCGCATGTGGAACTACAATATAAAAACCCAATCTTAAATGAACATAAGCCCTACAACTCTTGCCGACCTTCCCTGAAACAGGGGCGACATTGGCAAAGTGAACCATTTTTTACAGTATGGGTGGTCAGCCTCATACCAACCTATAAGTCAAGGAAAAACTTTGAAATTTGTAAATTGTAATTTTTGGCTCTTCCGACTCAAAAGGTTGCCGACCCCTGGCAACCCCAAAAGTTCCAAATTAAAAAATGTTATTCAAGTATTCCAAGTTGAATTTTAGAAATGTAAGAAAGCTTTTATATCCCGCACTTATAAAAAATACGATAAACGAAAGTTCGTAGGTCACAACTAGAAGACCATATTGAAATATATTATTATTATTAAAACCTTTTATTGAAACATACTTTTAATTAAAATATACATAATATAGTTGTTTTTTCAAAAAACGCATTTCTGTAAAATTATATACTCACCACAAATTTAAAGATCGTTTTTTTCTCGGCGGTTAAACGTCTTTCTTGTATGTGACAATGGTCCAAAGCAACCAAGATAAACAAAATGTTTGCCTTTTACCTAACCCGGCCGTGCGACTTACAATTTTGTTGTCAATAGAAAATGTTCCGTGTGCACTACCTAAAACTTTCACTTATTGAAATAATGGATAGAGCACATTTTAAATGTGGGGAAAAAATGTGAATTCACTTGGCCGGGATAAAGATAAGACAGGGAGTCAAAAATTCAACATAAATTAAACACTTTTATGGAGATAGTTGAAAAAACACTTAAGTGCATCATATTGTATGAAGCATTTTCCCCAACTGCATACGTTTCACAGTGCGGTTACATTGAAAAATATTCCTGATTGTTTGGAATACATTTATTTCTTCACCTTGCTCAAAGAGTATAGTGAATTTTATAGATTAGTTCTTTAATTGTATGATTATAAAATTTAATTTATTGTTTATATTCTTTTCTTGTATAGGTCAATATGCATCTGACCAACTATAAATAGAAAATGGTTCACTCTGCCAATGTCACCCCTGTTTCAGGGAAGGTCAGCGAGTGTATGTTCCTTGACTTATAGGTTGTTATGCGGCTGACCACCCATAATGTAAAAATTGGTTCACTTTGCCAATGTCACCTCTGTTTCAGGGAAGGACGGCAAGAGTTGCAAGGCTTATGTTCATTTGAGATTGGGTTTTTATATTGTAGGTCCACATGCGGCATGTGTTAGCGCGAAATTATACATATCTGCTTGTGGGAATGCATTTAATATAAAACTTAAATGATATATATCTTTGCAGCTTAGATTAGATTAGATTAGATCAGCAAAGAGTTGCAGGGTGTATGTTCATTTGAGATTTGGGTTTTTATGTTGTAGGTTCACACGCAGAATGTGCAAGTGTGAACTTATACGTGTCTGCTTGTGGGCATGCACTTAATGTGAATTCCAAATGTAACAATTATATCCATGCAACTTAGAATAGATTAGATGAGTGACGTTACATAGCCGATTTTTTTATCTAAAATATAAATGGAGCACCGCAATCGATTTTCCCTATGCTTGGCTCTGCTGCTTAACAGTTGTACCTAGACCTTTTTTTTTAGAAAACGTGAAGATTAACCTAGAGATAAATTGTGTGAAGCTTGATTCCGATTAGCACACTTTTTTTTTGATCCTGTTGTTTCCTCTTTTATCTGTAGAAAAAAATTGATACCACATGCCCAAATGGCGTAGTGAAACACGCCGGGTACTGCTAGTATTTTATATTTTGTATTGTTTGTGTATTAACACTGTGAAAATTCATAATGTTTAGTTAACAATTTTTTTTTTTTTTTTTTTATATTTTCCATATATTTTATTATTTATTGATTTAAAACATGTAATTTGTCATGTATGTTCCTTGATTTATAGGTTGGTATGCGGATGACCACCCATGCTGTAAAAATGGTTCACTTTGCCAATGTCACCCCTGTCTCAGGGAAGGACGGCAAGAGTTGCAAGATGTATGTCCATTTGAGATTTGGTTTTTATGTTGTAGGTTCACATGAGGCATGTGCAAGCGCGAACTTGTACGTGTCTGGTTGTGAGAATGCATGTAATGTGAATCTCCAATGTAACATATCTTTGCAACTTAGATTAGATTAGATTAGATCGAAACATATGTCCTTCATGTAACTTTACTCACACAAGTATTTGTCATCTGATACTCATAAACAATGCTTAGCTAAGTACAACTCATAAAGTACGCGAATCTACATTCATTATCTTGTACACAAGTGTCAGGTATCACTTAATTATATATCTGATAACAAACACGCTTAAGAAACGCTTAAAAATACGCTTAAAAAACGATTAATAAGTTAGCACTCTACTATTAGAATGTCCCTTACGAATTGGTTAAAGATTTAGACAAGATTATAACATAATTATTCTTATTAAAATGTCATTTGGATCTACCTCATGAGAGACACTTCCATTTAAGGGTAGGGAAAGCTATATTTCCGTTAAAAAATAAGTGAAATAAAAGATAAAGTTGTTTTTAGGGTTTGGTAATTGAACATTCATTGTTTATTAATTTTTACATTGAAGCTTTCACGGCCGGTTTTTGTTGACATAATAATCACTTTTTTTGGGTCATGTAGCCGTGGTCTGGTTGATTCTTTCAGATCCTGTAAGAAGATCACAGCGACTAGCCAACCGCTGATAATGCCCATCGGAGCAATGAGCGAAACTGTCCGGAAAGAATCAACCAGACCGCGGCTACATAGCCCGAAAAAAGTGATTGTTTTGTCATTCTAATATATATTGTATACCTACTTATCAATTACAATAAAAATACACTGTTTTAGTTCATTTCCTTTATTATTATTTATTTTTATTTGGCTCTAACGCTTTCGCCTAACAAAGCATCTGATATTTGCAAGTTGCAACAATTTTTTTTTTAAAGTAGAAGGGTTTTGTGTATTGACATTGGGAAGATTCATTTTAAATTAATATAATGCAAAAATAAATAAAAACAAACTTCTTCTTCACGACTTGCTTTATTTCCTCGAGTAGTTGTCCCCTCGATAATGATGTGATAACATGAAAAAGCCCTCGAGGAAATAAATCAACTCGTGAAGAACAAGTTTGTGTTTTATTTTTACACAATTAATATCTTTTTAGTTTCAAAACAAAATTCATAGACATATTTTATAACTGCGAACGATTCAATTTATGTATTAGATATTACTAGATTATTAAATTAAAAAGTCACGTGTATTTGAAATACTTCCATGTAAGACACATCTTTTAAAGATGGCAGTTTTGTCATTGAGGGGAGTTTAGCAGTTTTGTATACTCTACACATATGTGTAGCTTAGTTGCGTTGCTGTACCCCGAGTATAAAAAACTTGTTCGGTCGACAGCTCAGGTGGTAGAGTGCTCGCATTCCATGCCGAAAGCTAGGGTTCGAATGGAGATTCACATTATATGCATTTTCACAACCAGACATTGCATGTGCAATTTCCCGTTTCGGTGTTTATTTCAAACCCCAAAATAAAATACCAAGGATTAATTGAGGTTTTCATCACATTGCACACAGCAAATGATTTGTTACACTATGCAGAAACAAAATGACGGCGTTTGCAGTTTTACGACTCAAATATAAGTGGTACCTACATTTTTTTGTGCTCCTCCAGGATTCTAGCCCCCGACATTCCATTTATGAGTCCGAAGTGTTACCACTGGACTACGGACCGGTTTGCGGCCGCATATTTGCATTTTGGTTAAGTATTGCAAGATTGCGGAAAACGCCAAAGCAAGTAACAACCGTCCCCTTACTTTCCCGCGGTTTCACTTTTCATATAAAACCACACAGCGGCTGTAATGGCGGCAAAACCTGCAACGATGCATTTCGTCCCTCCAGTGCCTGTTTGGCTTATCTACCATATGATTTAAACATGACATTTCAATGGAGCTGTCTTAAGAATCACATTCTACACAATCTCAGCTAAGAAAAAAACGTAAGTACAATACGATAATGTGAGAATTGTTTAAACATTTTTAAATCAATTTCCACCATTCATAAGACACATTAGTCCAGTGCACATACAAAAATTGCTCATGTGAAATTATCTCTGTTGGAGATAAGACAAACAAGCACAAAGAGGACGTTGTATCGATACATTTGTCTATGGATAAATTGTGCACTTTAATAGTTCCTTGACTAATAAGATGGTGTAAGACTGGGTGACAGGATAGAACGGCACATTGACTAAACAACACATGACATAACGCCACATGACTTTACATCATATGAAGTTACATTGCAATGCTAGTACATCACATAACAAAATATAGCAATGACAAAACAACACAAGGACCAAACATCATATTATGACGATGAAATTACACTATATGTGTAGCTTAGTAACGTTAGCGTAACGCAGTATAATGATTGACGCTTGAAACTTGTTAACAGAAGGTTGTGGGTTTCATTCCCAGTGGAACATAAAAATGACATTTTATTTTCAGAAAAGTTATTTTTGGGTTGAAAATTTTGTTCAACTTATTCAACGACCGTTCATCAAAGGTCCAACAGTTTTGTTAAGTTGCCGATGAATAGCAACGACCAAGCTTGTAGAAGGCTCTTTAGGTATTATTAATAGAACAGCGCTGACCAAAAAACGCAACTAAGCTACACATATAGTGTAACTTCTTGCCTGCGTTATCATCGAAGGGGCGCATGCGGTGATTCAGGACCTATTTAATTTGACGGGTAAGGAGGCCGACCTCACACAAACCACTTGGGGGTTTCCCAGCTCCCGGGAGGGCTGGTTCTCATTTCTTGTGAATGCTGAGTAAACCTTGAGATCGAACCCTTGCTCTCGGCATGAAATGCAAGCATTCTACCAATTGAGTTATCGGCATTTCTTACGAGCTTGGTCGTCGCTACAAAGCACCAATTCTCAAGCAAGACCCAGTTGCTGTAAGGCTGGATGGACCTTTGGTGAGGTATGCTCAAACCCTCCTCGTACCCGTCCTGTATGTATGTGTCAGAAGGACCCACAGCACATGCACGCTCATGCAAAGCTATATATTTTCTCAAGTGGCGAAAGGCCTTCCCGTGAAGTGAAAGCAACGGCACGACAAAACAAGAACCTCTAGGTCAGAGGCGTGCCCATGACTCTAAAAGTAAATGGTTCGATGTTACTGAAGCTAATAGCATACCTCGGGTGGCACTCCTTGTGGGATTGTTGCTAGATCACGAGTAGCGTGAATAATGATACACATAATGTCATTGGTAAAGGATTTATGATTTTTTCAACCCAGCGAAGAGCAAATTTGAAAATATAAATAGTTTATTTTTTGTGCTCCGCCGGGATTCGAACCCACAACCTTCCATTCAGAATCCGAAGTGCTACCACTGAACTACGGACCGGTCAAACCATACACACAGCTGACCAAAACATACCTAGATTACATTTATTTATGAGAAATTATAAAAAAGTTAAAAACACATAGTTTAATTTGACAAGTTGAGCATTTATTACACCTCAAGTACTTTCGACTTGTTTACGTCATTTTCAAGAGGACACTGTTACAAAATCGACAAGACAAAAACCATAGAGAAGGGAGGAGGATGAGTTACGACAAAGAGGTTCAATTAGCTAATAACAAAGGCGAAGCAGCAGAATCTGAACATTGACCAAACTATAGAAGTATACATTTATTTATAAATATTAATTTTTGCAACTTTGATTATGGATTAACGATTTCCCACATTGTCATACTGATAGGTATTTACTAATCACCAAAAGGCAAAATGATTCAAGCACCTAATGAATAAATAGCACTTAAGTCCATTTACATTAAGACCTACTTTTGATTCACTTCAAGGAAAATCGATCAGTTGAACTTGTTTTTCCATCATTAAACTAGGCTTTTAGAATCAAAGCCGTCAATCTAGGAGGTTTTTCCAAATAAGATAAATATATCGAAATGTTGAGCAAATGATTTCCAAGATTTTCATATGTTTATCTTATTTTTAAAAGAAATCCCATATTGCCGGCTTTGGTTCTGTATTACTCATACCAATATTTTATTTATTAGCTGAGTTTGAATTAAATTATAAGACACATTATTTCATAGGTATTTAAGTACATACTAATCAATACTTCACCACATATATACTCAAGCAATATTCCTATAATATATAATCTAAGTTGCAAAGATGTATTGGCATTTAAGGCTCATACCCAAAAGCAGACACATGTAAGTTCGCGCTCACACGTGCCACATGTGTACATACAAAATAACGCAAACCTCATATGAACATAAACCTTGAAACTCCTGCTGCTTTTCCCTGGAACCGGGGTGGTATTGGCAAAAGTGAACAGGTTGGTATGCGGCTGACCACCCATACTGTAAAAAATGGTTCACTTTGCCAATGTCACCCCTGTTTCAGAGAAGGACGGCAAGAGTTGCAGGGCTTATGTTCACTTGAGATTGGGTTTTTCTATTGTAGGTCCACATGCGGCATGTGTTAGCGCGAAATTATACATGTCTGCTTGTGAGAATGCATTTAATATAAATGTTAAATGATATATCTATATCTTTGCAGCTTATATTAGATTAGATTAGAACCAAGTTTTTACAGCATGGGGGGTAAGCCTCATACTAACCTATCAGTCAAGAAACCCAGTTAAAAATACGCAACTAAGCTATACGTATAGTGTAACTTCTTGCCTGCGATATCTCCGAAGAAATCGCATGTGGCGATTCGGGACCAATTTATTTTTACGGGTAAGGGAGCCGGCTTCACATTAACCACTTTCAGTTGAAATGGGGGTTTCCCAGCTGCCGGGGGGGGCTGGTTCTCATTTGTGTTCATTGAATAGTGTTATTGAATAAACATTTGATCCATAGATGAGTCGTAACGTTTTTTCGATGATCACAGAATTCAAAATACATACTTCCATCGTTCGACCAGTTGTGTTGTAAGGAGGTGAGGCATGGAGTCTGACGCAGAAACAAGATAATTTTTTTGAGATATTTGAGAACAAAATGCTTTGCTGCACTCTCGGACTTATACTTGAGGGTGACAAATGGCGCATCCGTACCAACGCGGAGCTGAGCTCCATGCTTCAAGATTTAAACATTTTATCAGTTTTGAAATCAAGAAGACTTCAGTGGGCCAGACATGCAGTGCGTGCAGAAGAATCCAGGACAATAAGATATGTCTTGGACGACGCCCCCTCCGATGTCAGACCACTTGGACATCTCAGGATGCGGTGGGCAGACAATGTAAAGGTCGAATCGGAAGTCCTGGGAGTAAGGGGACAATGGAGGGAACTAGGGAAGCAGCACAAGACAGAGAGTCCTGGATGATTGTGGTGCGGGAGACCCTGAGACGTCAGGGCTTGTAAGTTATGACGCAATGTCATTTTCTTTGCTTCGATACATTTATCGCATTTTAAAAGATAATCTAGATTGTCGTATTTCATTCTATACCACTCAAATGATCCTGAGATATTTTTTTTTGTGTGTAAATTTAGCTTAGGCCGCGGTTGAATCATGCATTTGATTGACGACAATCAATCAATTGATGATAAAAAAAAACATTGAAAAAACTGCATTGACTTCGTTTTACTGAAAGGGTGGTCTACCGTGTGCGTTAGTATAAAAAATAAAAAGACCAGTAGAATACAACAGGGTTTGTTTTAATGCTTCAGTTTTATTTGATTAAGTTAAGTTATGAATTTTTCAACCCAGCGAAGAGCAAATTTGAAAATATAAATGGAATTTTTTTTGTGCTCCGCCGGGATTCGAACCCACAAGCTTCCAATTACGAGTCCGAAGTGTTACCACTAGATTACGGACCGGTAATTATGAGTTATGAATCAAATTAGGTAAGTAAATTGCAATATATTAAAAAAAAAGTCAGACTTACGTCACAAGGCTGCTGGACCAGCTGAACATCCTCCGCACCTTCTCCTTCTTGGACTCGTCCATAGTCTCTATGACGTCAGGGGACGGCATGGCGGGAAACTTCCGTCAAATCTGACAATAGCGAACAATCCAATACTGAAGGAACAATAACAATCCAATCACTGATTTCACCAAAATTTATATTTTATTCACTCTGTAAAAAATATATTGATGTTGTCAAATAAATTAAGATTTCAATATTAATAATGTGTATGAAAAAGTTATTTAAAAGTAAAAAAACGTATAATTTAAAAGCTTCCAAAAATTAAGTCGTATAACTGCAAACGCCGTCATCTCCAAATTTTATGATTTTTTGAGATAATTATTGAATTTGATTCTGCGTAGTGTAACAAATCATTTGCTGTGTGCAATGTGATGAAAACCTCACTTAATCCTTCGTAATTTTAATTGAAAAAGTATGATTTCCAGCAAACGCCGTCATCTCCAACTGGGAAAAAATTGCGTTCAAAACACAAGTTTACTTTTCACAAAATCATCGCGTAAGAAGTTGACGGCGTTTGCATTTATACGACTCAAATACAAGTGTCTTTTTTACGTAATATTTTAATCACAAATTTTCACGTAGGTACTTCTCCTGATATATATCGCTACTATAATGGAAAAACTAAATAAGTGCTGATTCACTGATTTGAGAAATCATGGATAAAACCTTTTCTTGGGAGTAATTTCTCATAGTAAGTGAACTAATTACGAGGAAGTGCTTATTAATGGCTTTTTTAACACTTTTTTAGTGTTATTTCTCGTAAAAAATGTGTATTTATCTAATGAACTAATATTAACTTCATTATGTCACTTATCCAGTTTTACCTTTAAAGTATCGACATGTTATATTAAAAAAAAAACGCAAAACGCAACTAAGCTACACATATAGTGTAACTTCTTGCCGCGTTATCCCCGAAGGGGTCGCATGTGGCGAGTTGAGCCTATTTATTTTTACAGGTAAGGGGGCCGGCCTTACGCCAACCACTTCAGTTGAAGTGGAGGTTTTCCAGCTCCCGAGAGTGCTGGTACTCATTTCTTGTGAAGGCTGAGTAAACCTTGCCGGTATTTTATTTTGGGGTTTGAAATAAACACCGAAACGGGAAATCATTTCTGACACCCTCGGTGGGATTCGAACCCGAGCTTTCGGCATGGAATGCAAGCACTCTACCACCTGAGCTATCGACCGGACCTTTCTATATTAATTTCTTAAAAATGCTTGGGCTTACAAAAATGTATTAGAAAAGTCAATGATTAAAATCAACTTTTTTGTACATTTTCTCAACTATCTTTTATTGAAGTATTTATTTTTAATATGTACACTTGCATTAATTATTTTCATAACATCAACTATTTTTTTTAAATTAATTTCATTAAAAAAAACCACGGTTAGCTGATGAATATATATATTTTTAATTAATTACTAATTCAACTAAGTAGGTATTATACACACAAAAAAGATCACAATTTTTTTTTAGGATTTTTTTTTTACAATCACAAACTTTTTTTATTTATTAATTCCCCACTGTTAAGAGCGCGTTCACACACGCAACGTTGCATGTCAGTGCAACACAGGTAAGTGAGCCAGCGCGCAAGTACACGGCAAGTATCGCTTGCATGGAGCACCTATAGGAAAACACGTTATTGCGTGGACCTTGTCCGTAATTGTTTGTATTTCCGATTAATTATTATCATTTTGAATAACATCATATTTTATCAGATATCCTAGTTATCATGTTTTTATTCAGTATTTTTTTTATATTCTAAAACTTAAACGGCATTCTTCATAACGCTACTAAACTACATACACAGGGCAACTTCTTGCCGCGTTTTCCTCAAATGGATTGCACGTGGTTAGTGCAAACAACCACGAACAATCTGCAACTTAATAAATACGAGTATATGTATGAGTTGTATAACTACAAACGCCGTCATCTCCAAAATTTATGATTTTTGAGATAATGATTGAATTTGATTCTGCGCAGTGTAAAAAGTCATTTGCTGTGTGCGATATAATGTAAACCTCACTTAATCCTTCGTAATTTTTATTGAAAAAGTATGATTTCGTGCAAACGCCGTCATCTCCAACTGGGAAAAAATTGCGTTCAAAACACAAGTTTATTCTTCTCAAAATCATCGCGTAAGGAGTTGATGGCGTTTGCATTTACACGACTCATACACCTATGAATTTACTTACAAGTAGATTGGTTTGCGGCTGACCACCCATACTGTAAAAAAGTTCACTTTGCTAATATCCCCTCTGTTTCAGGGAAGGCAGGCAAGAGTTGCAGAACTTATGTTCATTAGAGATTTGGGCTTTTCTGTTCCAAGTTCACATATGACACATGTAAAGCGAACTTACACGTGTCTGCTTGTGGGCATACAATTAAATTATATGAATCCTCTGTGTTATACTTTTTACAACTTAGATTACAGATTATAAACGACAATTTAAACATACACTAAAATATTTTTGTTCGTTACAAATATTTAATTGCATCATCAATGAAATGTAATTTGTGGTAGGTATAAATTTCCGTTCGATTTTTGAAATGACACATCGCCCATCAGCCACAAAAGGTATTTATGGCTGTTATCGATTGCAGACGACCCGGTCAAGTCAGGTAGGTATAAAAGAAAACACTTACCTACTCGCGTTACCGAATGAATTCCTTTTATACCGAGTGATGTACCCGATAATGTATGTAAGTAGGGAATTGCGTAAGGAAGGACTTTCCATTTTTAACGTCAATATTATAAATAACATCACTATAATAACCTCCTTACAATGGGTTCCACACAAATTATATAAACGAAACAATTGAAACGTCACACAACCGGGCTGCCACGGAAAAGGGCTAACATTTTTTTAATGATTGTAACTAAGGAGTATAATCACATAAACCTGGGACATTTTCCCAATGCGAAGTTTAATTTTCCGAGTCCATGAAAGTCTGTAAAAAATAGTTGCCATTTTGTTTTACTTTTGAACCTTTTAAAATGGGTTCCAAGATGGAGAGATAATCTCGCAAGTGTTAGTCAACGTCGGTAAGACCTGACACGACACTAGAAGTAGATAAAGAGTATTAGAAATAGTTTGATACATTTTTCTAGAAAAAAAAACAATAAAAGCTAAATGTCAAAATAATAAAAAATATATCCCAACAAAGCTATTTACAAAACACTTGATCCATGGCTGGTCTATGGATCATCTTTTTTTTTGCATGGAAAATTCACCGTAGGCTGCGGATGAGCCTCGACTTAGTTTTTTGAGAATAACACCGTAAAAGTTCAACGAAATAAGTATTTGCATTTAAATGTTTTTATTATTACCTACTTATTAACCATGTCTACGGCAATTTTTGGGTAAAACCACTCTTTAATACTTTCCGTAAACTTTACTTTATTCAAGTTTTGCAACTCGTACTCAGGGTACTGCTAAGAGTATTGGCGTATGGAATTCATTGTATTTTCTCAGAGAATCTTGGATTAAAGATTACAGAAGTGCATTAATGATTTGATTGCAGAACTGCTGGCATGTTCGCCCTTAAGCTCGCCTCTGATTGGCCGCTGGAGATGAACAAGACCTATTACGTCACGGAAGTCTAAGTGTTGCCGACACTTCGTCCATCCCGCAGCGACATTGAAGTCACCAACACCACGCAGAGTCAAGATGAACTCCTTTTTGTACCCAACCTAACCTTACTCTGGGTTTTATAATACCGCATGGCGTGTTCACGAAGCCTAGAGACGTATCTGACAAAAGACTCATCACAAATTATGTTTGAGCTAATTGGTCCGTCGATGGCACAGTCGGTAGTGTGCTTGAATCCCACCCAGGGTGTCAGCAATAATTTCCCGTTTCGGTGTTTACTTCAAACCCAAAATAAAATACCAGCTAAAAGAAGGTTAGTTATGAAGCTGACCATCCATACTTTAAAAAATGGTTCACTTTGCCAATGTCACGCCTGTTATAGGGAAGGTCGGCAAAAGTTGCAGGGCTTATGTTCATTTGAGGTTAGGATTTTAATTTGTAAGTACATATTCAGCATTTGTAAGCGCGAACTTATACGTGTTTTTTTGTGGGCATGCATTTGATATGAGCTTTGAATGTTAATATATCCTTGCAACTTAGGTTATAGATAGACAGTTTATTCAGCCTTCACAAGAAATGTGTACCAGCCTTCTCGGGAGTTGGGAAACCCTCAATTCAACTGAAGTGGTCGGCGTAAGGCCGGTCCTCTTACCTGTAAAAATAAATAGGTCCCATTCGCCACATTCGACCCCTTCGGGCTAGAAGTTTTACTGTAGGTATGTATAGCTTAATTGCGTTGCGTTAGATAGGTGTTTTGTCTATGGGTCACAGGCTACTAAATGCCTTATTTATTTAGCCATTTATTAGCCTTGTTCATGGAGTCAATCCACCATTACCTTCTCACCATGTAACAATACCCCCTGTGTGAAGTTCAGTGCTTGTTTAACCCCGAGTGAGAAGAGACGCCTCTTGTCTCTTCAACTGAATTAAAAGTCGAGCGCTATCGACAGGAAAAACCACAAAACTATAAAAGAAGATCATTCGGGAGTGAGGTGAGTCCTTTTTAATAAGTCCTAGACTCCTATCCTTGTTCCCTGATGGTCTGCGATCCTTCTTTTACATCCTCTTTTAGTTCGTGTGTATTTTTATTTAGCCATGAATGTATAAAATATTTTTTTGTGATATTTCTCCAATGTTTCAAGCTATCAAAGATGTATCTCAATTTAACGCCATATCACTGGCTCTCTATCTCCTCTAAAACCCTAAATTCATCCCCACCGACTTTCTTTTGTTCACCGAATCAAAAAACTCACTAAATTTTTGTTATGACGATGCAAAATTATCAGCCCAGTCTCGAGACTCTGTGAACGCACCTTGTAAATACTTGTCCAAGCTAATCTTAGTAAATAAATTCTGCAATTAAAACCTCAGTGCATAATTGAGACAAGCAATCCTATTAATAAGACATCGGCATGTTTCCTTGACTGGTAGGTTGGTGTAAGACTGACCAACCGTACTGTAAAAAAATGGTTCACTCGATTTTACAACCAGCAGAGACTAGACGCATTCTGCCACCATTCATCGGGTTTAGTGGTTAGCGCTTCGGACATGTAAATAGAGGAGCGTGTATTCGAATCCCAGCGGAGCACAAAAATGTACCATTTATGTTGTCAAATATGCTCTTCGCTGGGTTGAAAATTTCATCTACCTTTACCTAATCTAATCTAATCTAATCTTAGTTGCAAAATATAAGTACCTAACATTAGAGATTCACATTATAAGCATTTTCACAAAACAGATATGTTTAAGTTCGCGCTTAAACATGCCGCATGTAGTCCTACAATATAAAAACCCGAATCTCAAATGAACATACACCCTGCAACTCCTGCCAACCTTCCCTGAAACAGGGGTTACATTGGCCACCAAAGACCAGTAAACGAAGGTCCATCCAGCCTCACAGCACGTGGGTCTTGCTTGTGAATTGGCGCTTTCTATAGCGACGACCAAGCTTGTAGAGGGCTTTTGAGGCATATTGCGCATGAAACTTTTTTTTTCAGGTTACCCTCATTACAGGGCACCTTCAATTTATTCTTACAGGTAAGCAAGGCCGCTTTACTCCAATCAATTCCTTGAAATGGGGGCTTCCCAGCTTCCGAAGGGGTTGATTTTCATTTCTTGTGAAGGCTGAGTAAAACATTGTCGGTATTTGGAGATGGCTCTAAAAGGTTGCTTGGAGGCTGACCACCCATGCTGTAAAAATTGGTTCACTTTTGCCACCCCTGTTTCAGGTATGATTTTGTCAGTTGCGTAAATTAATAAAAAGTATTAAGTGTAAAGTGCTATGATAAAGTATATAAAGTAATATTAATTACTTTTTTTTTAAACTTCCATAATCCAGCAGTCTATTATTTTTTTCTTGCATTTATTTGACTCTACAAACAACACGCGTCTGCACTTTGATCTGCGTGTTCATTAGCAAAAAAATGTCATGTCAGTACATGAAGAATTACGTAAGTCGATATACCTTAAAGGTAAAACTGAATAAGTGACATACTAAGCTAAAATGGGTTTCTGAGATAAATGCACATTTTTTACATATTGCTACGAATATGTAACTGTGTGTTTTGTTTGTCAGTGTGAGTCTGTGAAGTCTCGAGATGTATGTACCTACTTAAATAATTTTATATTTGTATTAGACGGGATTGCTCGAGTGTTTAGTTAGATGATCTAGTACAGTCTCGCATGTTGCAATTCTCAGTGACTCGAGAATAATCCTTATTCTCTCTATAAAAAGGGCCAAAGCTGTCTGTAGCGGGAGCTCAGCACGAATTATATGAATCATTCCATATTAAATTTACTTACGTTATTCTTTGAGAGTATTGTTAATTCTTTAATGTTCAAGCCTTTTAAAATTGATCCATGCTCAACGCACAAGAGTGTCTCTTGAGGAAGTTGGCTACGATACAAGTTCTCCAGTAGTAGATAACGATGAAATAATTATGCGAATTTCTAAATTAATTTAATTTATAAATATATCATACGGTCGTTATTCCAGTTTAAATTATATTTTCATTTACTAAACAGGTTTAGGTTTAAGAAAAACGTATTTTAAGATTTTCTTTTTACGTATTAGCTTTTTACGGGTCGGTTCTTATTATTTTATTATTGTTTCACACACTGACATAATTTTAATGTTTTCAATTTATTAACATTTTATTTGAGTTTGAAATTAAATTAAAAGATTGTATATTTTTTGTTAAATTTAAAACAAAGAAAATTACAAAACAGAGATTGTTTCACCGCGGACACTGCAAGTATTGTAAATAAATAAAAACATCACAAATATTCACGGCCTGGAGTAAAGTACGAGTGGACACTAAAAATTCTCATTCAAAAACCGGTTTCCAAGTAAATAATGTATATTGTACCTACTAAGAAGCGGGGCTCAAAACGCGCGACCGCACGAACAAAATGCAAGGATTAAATAATTAATAATAAAACAGGAAACTTATTACTGTTCATGAATACAACCTGAGTCAGTCAGACTTCAATGTTGACTGACTTCACTCGAGTAAGGTTTGATATGTACTTGTTTAACCCTTCGATGTCCTGTATTAATAATATCTGGGGTGCTATTTCGATAAGAGTCTTAAAAGCGAGGATGGATGCGTGAGTAGAACGAGAAAGACAGATAAAATGGCGAGAAACGTTCTCGATTAATTTCTACAGCACTATTTCAATAGCACCCCTGGGGTGAAAGTCTCGGCGGCCGTCGCTGATCTTACAGTATCTATTTGAAAATAAGACGAAATAATGTAAGTTCTGTTATAACGCAACGCAACGCAAACGCAACTAAGCTACACATATAGTGTAACTTCTTGCCGCGTTACCCCCGAAGGGGTCGCATGTGGCGAGTTGAACCTTTTTCTTTGGACCTAAGTTCTCTTATAACTAATCTAATCTAATCTAAGCTGCAAAGATATATATAATTTAAGATTTAAATTAAATGCATTCCCACAAGCAGATATGTATAATTTCGCGCTAACACATGCCGCATGTGGACCTACAATATAAAAACTCAATCTCAAATGAACATAAGCCTTGCAACTCTGGCCGTCCTTCCCTGAAACAGGGGTGACATTGGCAAAGTGAACCAATTTTTTTATATTATGGGTGGTCAGCCGCATAACAACCTATAAGTCAAGGAACATACATGACAAATTACTAATATCCGATAAAAAAATAACTGTGTAGGTACTTACTTATAATTATCGTGAATATGTCAAACGACCGTAAGAGCCCGTTCCCACTTGTCGGGTGTCGGATTCGTAATTTATCGGAGGTTCCAGTTGCAGAACATTTCGGACAAAATCGGTTTCCGACAAGTGTGAATAGCTCCATACATAATGTTCTGCCACTGGAACCTCCGATTAATATACGGATCCGACACCCGACAAGTGGGAACGGGCTCTTATTCCAACCTAAACCTAACAAGGACAAAATAAAACATGGCGGCGTATCAAATCCATTTTAAATGGAACAACGATCACCTGTTCAGGCACTGCCATATATTATTCCGTCCTATCTTCAAACAGGTACGATAAGATCTACCGATGGCCTTCGAGACTTCCACCCCTGGAGGGAGTTTTAAGTGAGTCAAAAAATTTTTTTTTCAAAGTTGTCGAAAGTTTGTGTCAATCCATCGATCTTCATCTTTGCAAGCACTAAGCCTTTTGTGAAAGTCAGGTTTATTGCTTATATGCATACTTAATCTGTAGAATGAAAGAACAATGATTTATAGACATGTATACAAGCTTTTCTTATCCGGTTGATAGCTCAGTTGGTGCAATCACTACAATGCTTGCGTTCCATGCCACTAAAGTCCAATCCCCTGCACCAAGGGTGTCAGAAATGATTTCCCGTTTCAGTGTACTCGTCTATTTCAAACCTAAAATAAAAATGCCAGCAAAATTTACTCATCTTTCACAAATAATGGAGCTAGTGAGAATCCTTTCGGGAGCTGAGAAACCCCCACTTCAATTGAAAGACTAAGCGGAAAGCCGGCCCGCTTACCTGTGAAAAATTAAATAAGTTATACATTCCATATGCGAGCCTATCGAGGAAAACGTAGTACCTGTAGGTTTAAAAAACTATGTGAACTTTTTCAAGTGCCATAAACTTCGACCTGCCTCTTTACTTCGTAGGGTTAAGTATAGTATAGGTACCTACACGCAAGTGAACACTCGTCCAGAGTACTCGCGAGAAAGTTTTCAAGTTGCGACTATGAATGCAGCTGGTGTTCACTATAATATGGCCATATGGGTTACCTGTCATTTGGGAAGTTACCTGCATAATAGGTACTATAGTTGCATCTGATATTATTTAAGCAAGATTTTCGATAACAGACCACCGGTCCGTAGTCATTGCCTATACCAAAGACCGGTCACCATGGGTTTATCCAGCCTTACAGCAGCAGGGTGTTGCTTAAGAATTGGCGCTTTCTACAGCGACGACCAAACTCGCAAAGTGCCCTTGAGGTGTGATTCATACAAAAACAGCGCTCACCAAATAAGTAAGTCGTCCAAGTATAAACATATTGAAATAACCTAGCAGAATCATCCAAGCATTCTTTTCTATTTTGTTTTTCTCTAGATCACTGGATACTGGATTCCAAAAAAAGTTTTTCACTTGTACCAAATATAGATATGTTTAAATCAAAGAGAACTTGGCAAAAATACCCCTTCAAATTGAAATGCCGATGCGATGGAAGGATGAAGGAACTGGAAGCGCACTCAATTCCTTTTTTGTGGTACAGGCAATGGGTACAGGTTAATTATTAAGCTTGTAGGTCTACAAGCTTAATAATTTCTTTCAGTCTTGTTCTTTAAAAGTTAATTTTTTATACATATTGTTTTGTACCTAATTCATTTATGTACTTATTTCCTAATTAATTGTGATATTGTAAAATTCTTGTTCCTTGACTTATAGGTTGGTATGAGGCTGACCAACCAAACAGTAAATTTTGTTTAACTCTACCAATGTCACCCCTGTTTCAGGGAAAATTGATAAGAATTGCAGGGCTGTTTTTTTGACATTGGGTTTTTATGTTGTAAGTCCACATACACCATGTGTAAGAGCATGGGCGTACCCAGGAAGGGGCAGGGGGGACAGCTGCCCCCCCTGGAAGTAAAAAAATACCTAAATCATTATTCAATTTTACTACAACTATTTAAATTACCATTTTACGACCATGGCTTCTAGGTCTGATCCTGGGTACGCCCTTGTGTAAGCGCGAACTTACATGTATCTGCTTCTGGAAAGAATGTACCTAATATATCTTTGCAAGTTAGATTACAATCTGCTCTGGCACCACAGGTTGAGAACCTATATCAGTGTTTTCCAATGTTTACTTGAAAAATTCTTGTAAATGGTAATAATTCCAGAATGGGAAACAATATAGGATCCCACATATCGTTCTTCAAGGGAGCCCAACCAGAAGAACAGCCCCAGGAAGATCTCCAAAGAGATGGTGTGATAGCTCACCCTTTTAGTGCTTGCTTGTCTTATGTCCATCAGAGGTAAGTTCACATGAGTAATGTTTGTATGTGTACTGGACCAATGTGTCTTATGAAAACTGATAATTTATTTTTAAAATATTTAGAACAACTCTCACATTATCATGCTTTACATTTTTTTCTTAGCTCAGATTTTGTAGAATGTGATTTTTTGACAGTTTCATTGAAAGGTCATCTATGAATCAAACGGTCGATAAGTCAAACAAGTACTGGGGGGGGCGAGCTGTCAGTTTGGATCACAGGTGGAAGTAGCGGCACAAACAGAGTAGCGGTATAAAATGAGGAAGAAGAAGAATTGAATATACAATATAACTTTATTACATTATAATACAGTTAATTAACATAGTCAAGGTAGAAAAGTTTACAGTGTATTGATTAAATGCATAATATATTTACCTTATGTTGTAATCATAATTAAAGTGTAGGGTCATGTCGGGTAATTAACTATTGTTCTACTTATTAATTAACAATTTCCATTTTGATGTTTATCAACAGTTAACGGCTGGGTTCAGGGTGCAAGGGATTAGTCTACAGCCTTGCTATAAACATTCACACAAAGTGACAAGCTTTAAAATATCTTCTACATATCAGTCTACTTTGCAAAACTCACAAATAATTTTAAGAGCGCTTTATACTGTAAACCAGAGGTTCCCACACTTTTATTTCTCATAGACCACTTCCAAAATTTTCGGGGTTCTGGTAGACCCCCTAAAAATTGTTGCAGCTTTTTGCCTAAAATATCGACGACAGGGGGGGTAGGTTCGCAATTTGATAGTTGGATAGCCACGAGTTTGTATAATTTTTCGTAGACCCCCATTTTTATGCCACGTCAATGTAGACCCACATCAAGTATCCCGTAGACCCCCAGGGGTCGACTTAAACATGCCTGTTTGTGGGCATGCATTCAAAATAATTATTTAGTTTAAGGATTTAAATCAAACACTGTTTTATATTTTCACTTTTACGCAACGCAACGCAACTAAGCTACACATTTAGTGTAACTTCTTGCCGCGTTATCCCCGAAGGGGTCGCATGTGGCGAGTTGAACCTATTTATTTTTACAGGTAAGGGGGCCGGCCTTACGCCAACCACTTCAGTTGAAGTGGAGGTTTCCCAGCTCCCGAGAGTGCTGGTACTCATTTCTTGTGAAGGCTGAGTAAACCTTGCCGGTATTTTATTTAGGGGTTTGAAATAAACACCGAAACGGGAAATCATTTCTGACACCCTCGGTGGGATTCGAACCCGAGCTTTCGGCATAGAATGCAAGCACTCTACCACCTGAGCTATCGACCGGACTTATACTACACATTTATTTTATATTACACTACTACAATTATTTATTCTTTAATTTTACTAACGTTTTCGATCTTAGATCATCGTCAGGTATAAAAAAATTAAAATAAAAGTCAATGGATCAAAATTATACCTGACGATGATCTAAGATCGAAAACGTTAGTAAAATTAAAGAATAATTGTAAAAGTGAAAATATAAAACAGTGTTTGATTTAAATCCTTAAACTAAATAATTATTGAATATGAATTTTCAGTGTTAATACACAAACAATACAAAAAATGAATTTAAAATGGTAAAATATCTCTTTGAAACTTAGATTATAGATAGATGAGTATTTCAAACACTAAATTTTCTTTTTATGCTTAAATCCATATTTATATTTTTAAATTAATTGTTTTTTAGGGTTTGGTGATTGTTTTTGTTTTAATAAATTCATTTTTTTTTTCTAAATTAACCATTTATGACAAAGTTTTTGTTATTTAAAAAAAAAATCAGGTGTAATTTCCTGTTATGTGTTCAAATAAATTGGCAAGAATATTTAAAAGTCAAAATGTATAAAAATGAAAAATTTCATCTAAATTGGAACCATGTAGAAAAATAAAATAAATACAGAAATGCTGTCCAGTTATAGTTTTTAATTGTTTCATGCAAGACTTCATGATTGTTTATGATAAGGTTTAAAAAATAATTGGCAGTATTCAGTTTCTCAACTATAAAATTACATGTTAAAATTCAACCACAGCGTTTTACTACAAACGTATAGAAACTAAAATACTCACTAGAGGCGCTATTTTAAATTACATACACTTCTAGTAAAACTCTATGTTTGTGTTTAAACATAATTTTTTATACTTGGGGTTCAGGACAAAAATAATACTAAATTATGCTTATATCCATTAATAAAATCATCACCTTAAAATATTTATTTTTGTAGTTCTAACCTCAAAATGAAAAAAGAATTAATTTGACTAATTATTTTTATTTATAGAATCCTGTGCGAGAGAGTCCCTAGATTTCAGAGACTCTAGGGGTCTATGACACTTGTAGTGCCGCAGAGGTGTGGCAGTTGATGTCCTGATCCTTTTTAGCATGGTTGTTAGCTGCGTAGTTATTTAAAAAAAAAATCTTAAGATTATATTCAATAGAAAAGATATTTATCTCTTTCCCAAAATACAATACAAATAAATAACAGAAAAGGGGGTGGGGCACTATTTAGTTGAAGACTACAGGGCAAAAACAAGAAATGTCAGTAAAACATGATCTACTAATGCCATCTAGTGGCATCTGTGTATATTTAAAGCTCTGCAAAATTTGTAATGCAACAACGGTCGCTATCACAGTTTATGGCGGTATTTCCGGTTCTTTGCCACAGGCAATAACCATGAGAAATACAGACTTTAAAATTTATAATGTCGATTTACTCAAAATTTTCTTCAATTGATATTCCTTGCTCTTCCCCTATAGTCTTAAGGTATCAAGAAAGTCCAAAAATTAAAATCAAGGCATTTGCTTTCAACGTATGGAATGCTGGGGAGACCCAGGCTGTGCTGGGAGAATGGAGTTGGAAGATGGGACACGGCTTCTCCAGGTGGCAAGACAGAGCACGGCTGCAGAGGACAAGAGGAATTAAAGACACAGCATTTGGGAGGACAAGAAAATATTGGCCCTGTAACACCATTGGATAGAGAAGGAGATTTACAATTTATTCTCTTATTTCGCTTCAAATTAAAGAAAGAATCTGATTACTCCTGCTTTTGTTGACCTTTTGAGAGTGCGTACAGAGAAACTTGATTCTTTTGAATGCCAAAATAGATAACTTAATAAGGGAAAGGTTAAAATAAAAATTAATGTCCAACACTTATATCTAGACCTTAGTAATATATAGACACTTTAAGACCCTTCCTAAAAACCTATCTCGATTTCCACAATCGTACATGTTACCACCGGGCCAACAGTCAGCCAAATAACTTCACTTCATTTTTTATTGTAAAAATCTTAAATAATGAATTGCTGCTGTTATCATACGCAGGTATTTATAAGATGTAAAAAATTAATGCCTTAATTCAGGGAGATTTTTATTTTTACCGCTTACAGCACCATTGTGTTATTTTTCAAATTTGACTTAATTTTTTGAAGTATCAAAGACTAAAAACCGTCTAGATTAATTTCATTACACAGAGACAGAAAGAGCATGATAAATAAATAAACTTTACACACCTTTTTGGTCCACTCATCTGACTTAAAAATCAAAAACTTGGGTCGTCATTTTTGTTGATTCCCAGAAAAAAATCATAAAAAATAAAGCCTTCAATCAATCTTTCTGTCAAATAAATGGAATAATTCATTTAACCGCCTTCAAAAGAGCATTCAACATAGATAACTATACAATCTAAGAAAAAAATAATACATCAAGCGAATCCTATCATTCATACTTCATTGCAACACTTTTTAAGATTAGAAAAAAATCGAGATATGTTTTAACAATCACAGGTCAGTAATTTTTGACATAAAAATAGACAGTTTAGAGTAGACGCAGTTATAACAATGTGCTACAAAACTCAGTATAAACCTAGTTGATAGTAGCCAATGCTGTCAAGACAGTATTCAAGTCAAACCAAATTTAAAAAAAACTAGATTATTTAAAAAGTTTTTAAGCTGAGTTATTTTTTTTAAATAAATGCCCATTTTGGCAATGGCTACAACATCCATTGAACCTTGAATTTCAGACCTAAAATAAAAATGTATGGTTCTATATGAGTCATTGATACAATTAATGGGAACACAGATACTGACAAAAAAAAATTGATGGGCAATTTGGCAAAGGAATGAGTCTAAAAACAGACAAGTCCTCATAGTTTTGAAGCTAACTGCAGAGGGGTGAATGAGTCGTTTTACGAGTTTCCTTATAACAGGAAAAGGAATGATGAAAGGGTTCGATTCCCGGTAGAACACAAAAAAATGAAATTTTCAAAATACACTCTTCGCTGGGTTGAAAAATTCATATTTCTATACCAAAGACCAGTCACCAAAGGTCCATCCAACATAACAGAAACTGGGTCGTGCTTGTGTGCTTTCTATATTGACAATCAAGCTCGCAGAGGACTCTTGAGGTGTGATTCAATAAATCATCATAATAATTAATAATATGACCGTTTTGGATACTATGACCATTTTGCCATGGTATCCAAATACCACAACCACTTTTGGATAAAATAGCCATTTTGGATACATCACTATTTTGGATACCATGGCCATTTTGCATCCTATGAGTATTTTGGATACCACAACACTTTTGCATACAATAACCATTTTGAATACATGCCCATTTTGAATAGGTACCATGAGTATTTGTAGTACATAACCATTTTGGATACCATACCACTTTTAGATACAATAACCATTTTGGATACTATGTCCATTATTACCTTACACTACTATCAACATAGATTTCACATATTTCTTTTACATCTAAGCATTTCACATGAAGAATTCCTCTGTAGAATGTGACAATGGGAGTCATGTAGCATTGCCGGGTCTATCGAGGATTGAGATCTCGATGAGCCTCAGCCCTCTGGTGCAGGGGTCTGTGAGCACTAGCCCGCGCGGCTTGTAGACTCGCTCATTCTGCGACGCCACAAACTTGGAGACCTTCCGGAGACACTGAAATATCAAAACATGGCATTATTAGAGGCCCAGTCAACCGCTGCATTGGTAAAAAAGCTTGCTTTCAAAAGTTCTCTTTGTTGTAAAAACTCCTAGATTATCACTATTAATTCTAGAGTCAATTATGAATGTGTTCCTCAACTAATTGATTGGTGTGAGACTTCTTCTTCTTCTTCGTGTCAGGTGTGAGACTGACCACCCCTAAATGGTTCACTTTGCCAATGTCACCATGTTTAAGGGAAGGTCAGCAAGAATTGCAGGGCTTATGCTTATTTGAGATTTAGTTTTTTTTAGGTTAGGTTTTAAGTTCATATGCAGCATAATTATGTAAGCGTGAATTTATATGTGTCTGCTTGTGGCATGCATTAAATATGAGCCTTAAGGTTATGCGAGAGTTTAAGAAGATTATTAATATCGGGACTAAAGAACCTCTTTAATTGTTTTATGAAACTAAAATCGTAATTTTATGTCAAATAACTTTGACTCATCATGATTAGATGGCGTTACTCCCCAGCGTTTTAGTTTTTATAAACTTTTGGATAAACGCTATGGTTGGGTAAACGCTTTTAGAATTCACCGGTAGGGCTTAGAAACTTTTCTTAGCCATTTTGTGTTTCTTTTTTATAATACATCAAAAAAATCCTGACTTTAATTAAAAGCAATAAGTTGTACATTTTTAAAATAAAAGTATTTACTTTATTTCGAAATAAATTAATTTATTATTTGTTACACATTTCATTTTTCACAAAAATGTATAGAAAGTAACACAACGCTCCTTGAGAGCGTTTTACTTCTTATATAATTAATTGTGAATCTTCAGATAAAAGATTCAGCACACATAATAGTGTTGTATGAGTGTTGTACACAAACTTTAACAATTTATTGCATCTTGAATACAAACACGGATTTGTGTGCAGAGCATTATTTTTATTTACCACCAGTGCGACGTTCTGCTGTTCTGCCCTGCTTACCAAAAAGGAAGTATCTGCAAAATATTTGTTTTGAGATAATCTACTTCAAACTTGAGTTTGTTGGGCTAACTTATTTAAATTTAAAGATTTCAGTTTCAATTTTTTACCATGGTTTTTGTGAGTGACCTTTTACGTATAACTATTAAAAAATATGAAAATAAATGAAAAATTCATAAAATTATAACACTTACTGCTTTTTGTTTATAAGAAAAACTAAGCATAAAAGCAGTAAGTGACAGATACTACTTTTTTTCTTAGCAAATGTACAATTAAAGAGGCAGTAAGTGCTTTATTTCTGCTTAAAGTGATTTTTATAGCAATGAAACAAAGCAGGTTAACTTAAATAATTTACTTATCTAATCTAAGCTGCAGAGATTTATATCAATTCTAATCTAATCTAATGTAAGTTGCAAAGATATGTTACATTGGAGATTCACATTACATGCATTCTCACAACCAGACACGTACAAGTTTGCGCTTGCACATGCCTCATGTGAACCTACAACATAAAAACCAAATCTCAAATGGACATACACCCTGCAACTCTTGCCGTCCTTCCCTGAGACAGGGGTGATATTGGCAAATTAAACCATTTTTACAGCATGGGTGGTCAGCCGCATACCAACCTATAAGTCAAGGAACATACACGACAATTTAAATCAATAAATAATCATTTCTATGGACATCAAAAGTAAAACAAATTCCAATTTTATAAACCCAAGCCGCCAACATTACAGATCAACCGCCATTTCTATCTTTCCTTACATACTTCTTTCATTTCCTCCAGTCTTTGGTAAAGGTTTATGAATTTTTCATCCCAGCGAAGAGCAAATTTGAAAATATAAATGGTATATTTTTTGTGCTCCGCCGGGATTCGAACCCACGCCCTTCTATTCTTGCCACATATACTTTCTTCGTCAGTCTTTCCTCATTCATTCTCTCCATATGCTCAAACCATCGAGTATGTAGTAGTTATGTAATATTATATAGAAAGAAGTACTTAAGCAAAATTTTTTTTTTTTTTTGAGATACGAGGTTTTGAAAGTAAGGCGACGATATTCTGAAACCGCGAAATAATTTATGTTTTGCCAATGAATCTTTCTAGTGGAATACCTGTATTTACGTATTTTACTAAACCACAGCCACTCGAGCATTTCCGTCGATATACGAAGATATACGAGTATACCCGAAGTGTAAAATTCTCGTAACTATAGGAAATAGACCGCATGCGAAAAATGTATCGAATCTTAAACAGCATCTCGAGCTGGCGTTTTGGTTTTCATGCATTTTTGTACCTGTTTGGTCCAGTTTTAACGTAAACGCTTGAACTCCGTTACACCTAAATTTTGGACTCATAATTTTTTGGTCAAAAACGAAGGAGATATTATATTTAAAGCCAGTTCACGAATCCGCCACAGTTTATCCGTGGCGCCAAAGACTGGATCATTTTTTGTATGAAAATCTTTCTTTTTCCATTATTAATTATAAATTAGAGGAGAAAAAATAAAACAAGTAATGCATTGAAAACATAAAAAATATCACTTCAAATCCTAAAAGGAAAATAAACCATTAAAAGACGCTTTTAGCTACAATATCGTATGCAAAATTTGGGTACTTTTTAAATAATCATAAAAAATCAATGAAAAGTAAAAAAAAACAACTAACAAGTAGAAAAAATAAAACTAATCAAAATGAATGTTTTGAAATAAAAAAAAGTTAGGATTTATTCATAAGAACAGTGGAAATCTCCATTTAAGGTATCTCCGTAAATAAAATTATTTTGAATTGGTATTTTATGGAAAAAAATACCTTATTTTATGTGTTAATTTAAACTGGAGAAAAAATACTATCTTACCATTCAAAATATGGGTTATTTCGGTCATCAAAGTTGGGCGCGCTGACCTCTCAATCACCCTTAAACATCAATAAATCTTTTCGACTTAGATTATAGATTATAGACATGCCTACAAGCAGACACTTATAAGTTCATGCTTGTATCTGGTTTCCAATGTATTTCTGGGAAATGTATGTATGGCTGGGAAACCCCCACCACAAGTAGCACCCCGAAGATGATCTTGATATAAACTGTGAGGATCATCTTATCATTGTATTTTCATACTGAAGAAGCCCATCGCAGGCATGGGCAAAACGTCTGGAAGCTCCAGCTCTCATAGACAACGGCAACAGATCCCAGAAAACATCACTTCAGCATCATCAGCCGGCCGTGCAAGCCTAAAACCTTTATTTAATTCAATTAAGTTTTGTAGGTCTGTTATAAGGAACCATGTAAATATACGACTCATATGCACGCATACCTTCTCATAGTGTGTCTCCGTGCAGATGTATATTAAGTAGGCGGTGAGACAGGCCAGGCAGCCCTCGCAGTAAGTGCTGCACGCCGCCTTCTCCGCCTCAGCAAAGTAATATACGACTCATATGCAAGCATACCTTCTCATAGTGTGTCTCCGTGCAGATGTATATTAAGTACGCGGTGAGACAGGCCAGGCAGCCCTCGCAGTAAGTGCTGCACGCCGCCTTCTCCGCCTCAGCAAAGTAAGCGTTCAGCTGGTTGATGGTGTACTCAAAGGCTTGCCGCTCAATCTGCAAATCACAACAACACACCAAGTCTAAATATTGCAAGGACTATAAAATTTATCTTCATGCGATTAACCGCTGACAACACTGCACCTTCTTTTTTCGGCGCCCCACTTCTTACGCTGATCGGCAATCATCATGGCTATTTTTACCTTGGATACTGCGGGTCGAAAAACGTCATGGTGCTTTTGTTGAACCATTGTCGCACATTTAGGAACCATTTTCAGCCACAATCTTTTCTTGGTTTAAAGGTTAATAATTATGATACTAATACTGTAAAAAATGTTTTTTTATTAATTTTACAAATTACGCATGTCTGCTTGTGGGTGTATAATGATAATGAACATAAATATTAACATGCATATCATTGCAACTTAGATTATAAGGGATGATTACTTAATGTATAAAATATAGCCTGGAACAAGTGGTTGTTATCGGTCGCTTCGAGGGGAAGAGAGGAAGAGGAAGATTCCCCACACGATAAACCGATCAAGTGAAGACAGCAGCAGGCACCTCGGTGGTTGAGGCACAGTCAAGATAGATTCGGAGAAGAGTAGTTGCTTCCACAAGGGTCACAATCCTCAGCAATGAGAAAAAAGATTAAAAAGAATGCATAAAGGCGTTGAATCTTACTTTATCTTCTAGCTCTATAGGAAATCTCGTCTGAAATTTCACAGATGTGCCTTCTGAGTAATCCCTTTGGACGAAAGCCTTCAAGCACTGCTGCGGAGGGGTTTGCTGGCTGCCTGGCGTGTTTGGGCCCGACGGAATGTGATTGTTCGACATTTTCGAGAAATCCGTGGAATACGTGACGAACGTTTAACTAACACCCTACACAGAAAAACAATGCCCTTTGGGTATTATCTCGTTTTCACTGTTTGGTAAAGATTTTTATCGGATAACATTACTTTTTTGCAGTACACAGTAATCACAAGATGACAGCTGGCTAGCAACTTTCAAAACGACAACTTAATAAAAAAAATCATTGTACCTACAAATAAAAATAAGTACCAAAAAAAATAAAAACATCATCCCACCTGGTTGATAAGTATTTTTTTAATAAAAAATTAAAAATCTTCACCTATGACGTCATCCGAATGTTCTGAGTGTTCTGACTCCATTAAAAATGACATCATTATTGTCTATGAAAATGAAAGTTTGACATTTCCTTACAAAACGTAAATAAACCAAATGTAGCGACAAATAATTATTCCTCAAATCTTTTCTTGTTATCAAATTTAGTTAGATTGACTGAGTTTTTATTAAAAAATGAAGAACGTAATAATAATACGCGAATATATTAGAGACACCGATGCCATAGCTTGCGACGTGTTGTTGAAGAAATCCATCATGTCCCACGTACCGTCGGCTTTCTTCATATTTCTCTTCAAAGAGGTAATTTCTCATTTATTTATTACTTCTCAGATTGTTAAATCTCATGGTGCATTTAAAGTTAGAAATTATAAACTTACAAAATTGAAAACCTAACCTAACCTATTCTTGAAAGGACTCGGAACGGATATTCCATGTCTCGGCATCAATCGGCTCAACATCACACGTCTTTGTAGGCACAAACAGTGTTATTCTTAGACATTTTGGTCGTCCGTTGAGCCCACGCTTTGACAAACAAATGATGAATATTTGTATGAAGACAAATCAGCTGTTCCTGTGCCGCGATCTTTGATTTACAAGTCTTCATACAAATGCATCATTAGTTTGTCAAAGCGTGGGCTCAACGGACAACTAAAACGTCTAAGAATAGCCCCGGAAGAGTCTTTAGCAACCGATAAGAAAATATTAAAATACCTTTATTCCAAGCAACTCGGCTAGGTGATGTTACATTTTTTTTTCTGTGGCAGTTATACCTACCAGGTTAATAGAGCCAGCATATTTTCCATAGACAAAAAGTTGGGAAGTCACATGGCCAGGTTACTAGGGACCTGTCTAACTAAACTTTGCTACTGGTTGTTAAGGACCCTAGTTACTCAAGACTTGTGACGTTTGCCTGCCGAGAAATGACCCACCCCTCCCAGTGACGTTTTACTCCATAGTTGTATTTTTAACTTAAATTTTTTTGTGACTTCACTAAGGGGCCGTCCATATATTACGTCATTCGAATTAAGATGGGGGGGGGGGGAGTCTGGTCTGCGGATGATGGCAAATGACGTACGAGTACCAAAAGTGACGTCGTTCTTGTAAATACCAATTACTACAAAATTTACAAAATATTATGTAAGATATAATTATAACATTATTAATTATTAAGCTCATCCATTATTACAGCAAGAGGGGGGAGGGATCATTAGATAATGACTATAGGATGATTGTAAGGGGGGGGGGTCAAAAATCGGCAAAAATCGATGACGTAATTTATGGAGGGCCCCTAAGCACAATTCATAAAAAAATAAACTCGGGCTAACGTCACACGCCTTTAAGATTAGAGTTCTTAGCAACCAACATTCGGCCGTGTGACGTCACAATTTGGCTATCTATGAAATTTACACTTAGTCAATTTTAGTGTGTCTATGGGCAACATCTATCTATAATTCTATAATCTAAGTTGCACGATATATTAACATTTAAAGCTCATATCAAATGCATGCCCACAAACAAACATGTGTAGTTCGCGCTTACAAATGCTGATGTGTACTTACAAATAAAATCCAAACCTCAAATGAACATAAACCCTACAACTTTTGCCGACCTTCCCTGACACAGGGGTGACATTGGCAAAGTGAACAATTTTTTACAGTATGGGTGTCATCAGTATTTTTATTGATACCACCTTTGATTCACGGTAGGTGAATTATTATTTTAGTTCTAATTTCTGTCGTCAATGTTGAATATTGTCAATGGATTTGTTTTCAGATCACCTTGCAGATAATGGTCCTGTTTTCAGCCATATTCTTCATCTTCCTTGGTCTTCCCATCTACTTATGTCTGGCCACAATACCATGCGTCGCAGCAATGGTATTTGTCCTCACATACGGAGCTCATGCGTTCAAGGCATCAGAAGCCAGACTGGTAAGTGAATAACTTATTTATTTTATAGTGATAGCAATGACCATATATGTGATCTATAATAATGTAAGTTGCAAATATATATTGACATTCAATGCACACTCACAAGCAGACATGTTTACATTTGCACTTGCAAATGCTGTATATCGATACCTTAAAAGTAAAACTGAATAAGTCTAATCTAATCTAAGTTGCAAGGATATGTTACATTGGAGATTCACATTACATGCATTCTCACAACCAGACACGTACAAGTTCGCGCTTGCACATGCCTCATGTGAACCTACAACATAAAAACCAAATCTCAAATGGACATACACCCTGCAACTCTTGCCGTCCTTCCCTGAGACAGGGGTGACATTGGCAAAGTGAACCATTTTTACAGCATGGGTGGTCAGCCGCATACCAACCTATAAGTCAAGGAACCAAGTGACATATTAATTTAACATGGAGTTCTCAGATAAATGCTCCTTTTTCCTATTTTCTACGAGAGAATATACTAGGAAAATATGAAAATCCTGTAGTTTTTACAGTTTTTCTTGAGCACTTCATCATAATTAGTTCACTTATCATGAGAAGTTTCATCCAATAAAATGTCGTATCCACAATTTCTCAATCAGTGAATCAGCACTTATTCAGTTTTACCTTTAAGGTGGCGATATGTACTTACAAATTAAACCAAAGCTCACATGAGCATTACCCTTACAACTCCTATGTGTCCAGAATGAGTTATGAAAGACTAGTACACTCATGGTCAATATTCAGATAACTTCCTAAAAGGTGGAAGGATGGACAGACATCCTCATCTCAGGATCATCATCAGGCCTCCTCCAATCTTCTCCATATTTGTTTATCGGCTGCTGTGTTCAGCCATCCTCTGCCTGCAGTTCCCTTGATGTCATCCAGCCACCTCTGTTGGGGTCTCCCCACTCCCCGCTTGGACATCCTGGGCTGCCACTGAACGATCCTTTTCAGTCACCTGGCCTGCTACGTAACCTGCCCAGCGCCACTTTAAGCAGGCCACTCGTTGTACAACATCAGTGAGACTAGTGTGTCTACAGATCTCCTGGTTTGGAACCCTGTCTCACATCTGTATAACATCAGTGACAAAAGAAATTTGTAGTAGTATTTTTTTGTAGATTCAAGCAAAGAAGTGTTGGGTGGCCGAGGCGCATGAACCGTATTTCATGAATGTGGAGCCAAAACACGTCAAGTACGGAGTCTTCATTGAAAGTGAATATAAATCTGAAGAAGTCGACACCACATCCACATGTAAAAAGGTAAAAAAATGTCTCACACAAACCCTAGAAAGTAAAAAAATGTATTTATCTGTACATGTGCCGTTCCATAGGGAATTCTGAGGCATTTAACTCCAAAATCTCTCATCTTTTGTCCCATAACTATTTATTTTGATCTCGTACAGGTGCAAAATAGGCATTTTACTATAGATTATAAACCAATTTATACAATTCACACTGAAAATTCTATTTGATGTACCTACATATTTGCGTGATATTACAGTTTTAAAGGAGTCCGAGGTTACAGACCAGACGCATTCTGCCTGTTTTGTTTATGGTTTGTCTATAGTTTGTCAGGCATATCGGTGGTTGGAGCGCTGCGGGCAGCGCAGTCAAGAGAGAGCTGGAGAAGAGTGATTGCTTCCACATGGGTCACAACCCTCAGTAATTAGGAACAAGATGAAGAAGAAGAAATAGTTTGCCAACGGATTACCGGGTCAGAAGTCTTATAGTGTATGGGGATGTATGAAAGCTTTCACAGTTTGTAATACATAGACAAACCGGGCACAATGTGCTCAGTGTGAAATTGCGCCTAACTGGTAGAACAGTCACAAATACGTCATCCATGCCTTCTGTAACAACAAACAAATTTTTACTCAAATACTATACTAAACACTAACTGTGCTATTCTTAGACATTTTAGTCACCCGTTGAGCCCACGCTTTGACAAACTAATGATGCATTTGTATGAAGACCTGTCAATCCAAGATGGCCGCAAGTGAACAGCTTACAAACGTTACCAAAATTTGGTAGGTAAGAATGACCGTAGTGATGAGACTTTCAGCCCAGGCATCATTAGTTTGTCAAAGCGTGGGCTCAACCGACGACTAAAATGTCTAAGAATAGCCCCGAATATCGTTAACTGTGCTAAGACATTAATTGGACTACGTGATGAACTATAAATTAGTGCAATGGTTACTTTCTAAACAATATCTAATCCTAATACTGTGCCTTCAACTTCTGTTTGCCAACTTGCCACCTAAAGAAGCTGTGTAGCGTATGTCTTCCCTCCATCCATCCATTCATGTTTTTAAACATAATTTATTTCATATATTTTGAAAATTCGTTTTTTAGATTGTTGGAATGGTAAGCCTGCGAGATTGCTACGGCCCCAATAACAGCTTGTGGCTCTATGGTCTTGCGGTGGATGAACAGTGAGTATCTGATCGATCAAAGCAATACTTTTTTTCATTCCTGTTTAGTTGCTCCTCTCATTGTATTTTTTGATAGAGAAATACAGCTCCCACATTCAAGTATGCTTTTTAAAGAAGCTGGATTTTTTTATTATGAAGTAAGTCAGAACAGATTCCCGATAATCAGGGGCTTTTTTAATTTTACAGTTTTGTAATTATTTGTATTCCTTGACTTATAGTTCGGTATGAGGTTGACCACCCATACTGTAAAAATTGGTTCGCATTGCCAATGTCACCCCTGTTTCAGGAAAGTTCGGCAAGAGTTGCACGACTTTTGTTCATTTGAGATTGGGTTTTTATATTTTAGGTCCACATGCGGCATGTGTTAGCGCGAACATATACATGTCTGCTTGTGAGAATGTGTTTAATATGAATCTTAAATGTAATATATCTTTTGCAACTTAGATTAGATTAGAATGCAGATAGTTATGCTTAATGTAGTACATAACACTTTTGTGTCTTTTCAAACTATGTACCTACATAATATTGTATTGAAGTTATGTCTCTCTGCCAAGTGAGACCACATTTTAAATTTCTATAATTTTAACATGGTTTTTTAACTCGGTGTATTATTTTCAGTTATTACAGGAAAGGTGTTGCCAAGATTCTAGTGAGAAACGCAATAGAATATGCAAAACGTCGGGAATTCGAAAGCCTGGAACTTGTCACCACAGATCTGCAAAGTGAAGCGCGCCTTGTGTTCCAAAGCGAAGGGTAACTGCCATCATTAAGTTAATTACGCGATATTAATGGAGTATTATTTTGACTCTGCTGTATAGAAGTGAGATGTGGACAACGAATGAAAGAAAATTTAGTAAAATATGTACGATAGTTTTTTTTTTGTACAACAGGTTTCCCTAATGGACTCAATAGAAATTTGAATTTAGATTTGTTTTCTCAGCAGGCAAACGGCATTTTTATGGGACTATGACCTATAATCTATAATCTAAGCTGCAAGGATATGTAAGCATTTAAGGCTCACATGAAATGCATGCCTACAGACAGCCACATGTAGGTTCGCGCCTACACATTCTGCATGTGTGCATACAAATAAAGAAAACCTCACATGGACATAAACCTTGCAACTCCTGCCGCCGTTCCCTGAACCGGGGTGGCATTGGCAAAAGTGAACCGATTTTTACAGCACGGGTGGTCAGCCTCGTACCAACCTATCAGTCAAGGAGCAAGGAGCCAATCAGTAAAAATATGTTCATTTGCTTTTTCCCTAGCCACCTGACTGTGATGTAAATTTTTTTGCTCATAGTATTTGTTCAGAGTCCATTACATAGCCTGCTAACAAGTCCCTTTTGTTAAATTAATAAATCTTATGAACTTCCTGGTATAAATATTTATATTGAACTTATTTAAGAACTTTGAGCAATGTCTTACTCGAGTGGAATGACAGTTAAGACTCTAAATACGGTTTAAACCAGGCCTGTCCAACATACGGCCCGCGACAACAGAAATAGATATTGCGCAATAAGTTCAATCATTCAAAAAATCATCCATCATTATGGACTTAGTTCAATCATCTATCTATCGACTATGACAGTGATCGGCAAACGTGATAATTTTCATTGACATCATATTAGATTTGTCAGCAACATTAGAGTGAAAGTACAAAAGAGTACGTTGAAATGATTCAGGCATTTTGAAAAAGAAGATGATAAAAGACTGACAAAAAGAATGTACACAGGTAAGTGTAGAAAGGAAGACTGGAAAGAATGGATTGATCAAATAAGGGAGATGACAAGAATCTGCAGAGTGAGAAAAAGAGAAGAGCTGTATGAAAAGAGTGATGAATTTCAAGGAGAGGAAGGAAGTGTGCAAGGACAGAACAAAATGGAGATACATATATGGAGGTATTGGACACTCGTAGCAAAACTGCAGCTGGGTATACTAACGCCTTTGTCAAACTAAACAAATTTTGCTGGAGAGATGTTTTCCGGGATCTGTTACCGTGATATGTGGGAGCTGGAGCTTCCGGTCTGCGATGGGCTTCTTCAGCGTGAAAGCAAAATGATGAAGTTGATCTTGATGAAACCGTGATAACAATTTTTGCCTGGTTTGATCTATGGTTTTGTTTTTGAAATGTGGGCGATCCCATACATGCAACTGACACCATAGACAAACCAGGCGGACTTCATTGTGTTTGAATAGAGCGTAACTATAACAGTAATTTGACAGCACTGAGTTTTAATTTTATATTTTTATTACTTTTTTTACAGATTCCAACTGAAGCAGATTTATCACAGGCGAGTTTTAGGTCTTGCCACACTGGGGAAATACCAAATGGGAATACTGCTAACTCCCCGAGCGCCATAATTCCTAAAAAAATATGTATCCAAGAAACAAAGGGACCACAAATATGATTAGTTAGATGTTAAGCTTCCTGCTTACTGTTGTAAATTGAAATAATACACGGTTAATGTTATATTTTTATAATCGAGGATTTAATCTCCCAAATTGTGCTTTTTACATTCTTTAATTATTAGAAAATGACTGACAAAATGTTGCATCTTAGTATTGTAATAACTAGGCGAGTAGGCATAAAATATTTTTTATAAATAAATGTTATTTTACTAACATGGTGTGTTCTTCATTTTTTTGAAGTGTGTGTCGCTAGGCTTCTCGCTAAACGCCACTAAGCTACACACATAGTAATCGCATGTGGCGAATGCAACCCATTTATTTTTACGGGTTAGGGGGCCGGCCTTACGCCAACCATTTCAGTTGAAGTGTGGGTTACCCATCTCCCGAGGGGGATGTACTCATTACTTGCGAAGGCTGAGTAAACCTTGCCGGTATTTTATTTTGGGTTGGAAATAAACACCAAACGGTGAATCATTTCAGACACCCTCGGTGGGATTCGAACCCGAGCTCTCAACATGGAATGCAAGCACTCTACCAACTGAGTTATCGACCTATCTACACATGTTTTCTTGTAGGCATGCATTAAATGTGAATATATCAGTCCAACACAGATTGTATACCTGCAGCACTGTGATCTAAGATCGTAGTTTCCTTCACAAATTTCTTCTGTAAACATCTTCAAAAGTTATATCTTTCACATCCAAGTTATTTTTTACCATTAAATGCTCTTTAAAATTTTGTTATACTTGTATAAATAATATTTGTGTATCTATTTATACAAAAATATACAATTCAGAAGTGAGCAAAGCTCCGAAGAAGTCACCCACAGAGGAGACGAAACGCAAGCTGAAAGTCTTCAAGAAGTATCAAGAAAGAAGAAAAAGAAAAAAGAAGCAAAATATGGACCACGGTCAAACCCGGAACCAAAAAATCAAGCATCTGAATCCGGCCGTGAAAGCCTAAAAACATTTAAAAATATACAAGTTGTATAAAACAAAACACAGAAACCTAGATTTTTTTTTCAAAATGAGTACACATAATGACATTCTCTATATTTTCATGTAGGCATGCACAAGTACTTATTTCATTTTAATCGTTAGAGTGTGATAAATTTAGCACTCTAACGATTAAAAGAAATCCTAAATGAAGTCAGAAAATGAATGAACAAATGTTTTGTGGGTGGTTAGAATGGCAGTTTCATTCAAAAGTAATGTTTATTCGGCAAAAAGAAGTTCAAAATTCAAGTTTGTTTCGAGTCCATTGTCCATTTTTGTTTCGAGTCCATTTGGTTTGATTAGACCACAGAGTAAGTAATATAATAATAATATAATATTAGGATGATTTATTTGGTGAGCGCTGTTTTTATGTGTATCATAAAACCTCAACACCTCAAGAGCCCTCTGCAAGCTTGGTCGTCGCTGTAGAAAGCGCCAATTCTCAAGCAAGACCCAGTTGTTGTAAGGTTGGATGGACCTTTCAGTGACCGGTCTTTGGTAAAGATTTATGAATTTTTCAACTCAGCGAAGAGCACATTCGAAATATAAATGGTATATTTCGTGTGCTCCGCCGGGATCCGAATCCACAACCTTCCATTTACGAGTCCGAAGTGTTGCCACTACGGACTACGGACCGGTCCAAGATGCCAACGACACGCGGTGTACCTGAGCGGTCACCCATCCAAGTACTGTCCGCGCCCAATGTTGCTTAACTTCGGTGATCTATGGGAACCGGTGCTTTCAACATGGCTAACGTCATTAACTAAGTTTTTAAGCGAGCATTTAGTAAGCGAGTTACTACATTTATGGATTAGACTAAGTATGGAGGTAGATATGGGGCTTGTTTAATAAAATATTTGTGAAATGCATTGCTTCTATTTTTGAAACTCAAAATAAATAATAAAATGACATGACCTTTGTATTTTTTTCACTATTTAATTTCTTATGAAATTCTTATAAAAATGTTCTGCTTGCATCATGTTAGGCCTTTGAAACATCAAAAAATTATTAGTTATTCATGAAGTATTTATTGGTCTCGATAATTTTTTGAACTTTTGAGGAAATAAAATATATTTTATTTTAAATATGTAGGTATAAAATCATTGATTGCATTTTTGCGGTGTTGCTGTATTTTTTTAGCGGATATCAGTGAACTGTCAAAACCCATTTCCGCTTTAGATTCCGCAGTTGACATTTTGACGTTTTAGTCAAACCTGTGCAATTCGTAAAAATTATGTAGATTTTAGTCGTTTTTATAATTACACTTAAGTAAAGTCACGGGCAATGACGACCGATGAGAGAAACTTTCGTTCATCGTACTACGAGAAAGTGGGATGCCGGAGCGTGGAGGAGAAGAAATCCCTAGAAATATTACTGAAAGAAAAGCCGTGGGACAAAATAAGGCTGAAGCAATTCGGACTCAGATTCACGATACCGGCGACTTACAGAAACTTGTTGTGGAAAGTGCAGCTAGGTAAGATGTGAAAAGTAATCATCTTGGAATTGCGATTGATTATTTCGTGAGGAAATTCATTTTCAAAGACTTTTCTTTGTTGTAGGTGTGCTGTCAGTTTACACCGATTCACACGACTTTGCGAACGCCCAGAGGCAGGCGCAGTTTAATGATCTCTCCAACGCGTTGAAAGTCATGGGAATCGTGGACAGTAACACATCGAAACCGCAGCTATTTCTTGCGATGTTTTTGCTCGAATCAGGAAAGCTAGATTATGAAATCAATTTACAAGTGAGTACCCACTTAAATAGGTACTTACTCGATCAGCTGTCACATTTGAAAAAGGAACAATAGATATTTTTGTGTTGTGACTTTAAAGTGTAAACATTTCCTCACCATGTATGATTATTACTCTGTACCTACCTAATTTATTGTTTATTGTTTTTATAGATGGAGAATGGCATGGTCTCAATATCCCAAGCTCTCTTACAAATGTATGAAGACGATGTTGACGTGTATTGGATGGCGAAAGGTTTTTATCATTTTGTGGAACAATTTACCAAAGACATTCCACGACTGACAGAGTGCACAAAGAACTTTCTAGAAAAAGAAGATCAAGAGCTTTACAAGTAATTACTACTTCATTGAATCACAATGAGGTCCGCACATAGCATAGACTAAATTGTTTGTCACCTGGCTGAGTAGCTTGGAAAAAGGCAAACAGATATTTTATCATCAATTGCAAACGACGGCAGTCCAGAGCAAGACCGACGTCTGCTCGCCAAGAAAAAAATGGCAAATTAAGTAAATTGTGTTCCAAATCCAAATTTAATTAAATTACAGTTTAATTGCAGTCATTGTTGCATGGTAAATTATTTTCTCCCGTGTTATTTACTTAAAAGGCAAATGAAAAAATATTGGTGACTAGGGTTCTTAGGAACTAAATTTAAAATATTAGTTTGCATACTCCCTAGCAACCCGGTCGGTGACATCACAACTTTTTTGTCTATGGAATTTGTGTCAAGACCATTTTTCATTTAAAAACATGTTTTTCAGTTTTATAATCGTGCATTGTGTTTATTTTTTAATTATTTTTTCAGATATTTATATGATAAAAATGCCTTAGATTCTATTCCTTTTGAAAGATGGTTTAACTGTTGTTTTGCCGGTGTTCTAGATGAAACAGCACTCGTTAAGTAAGTATTTTGTTATATTCTTTCATACCTACCAACATAAAAACATATATTTTATATACCTACCAGGATGAATGTCCTAATTTGAATTTTCACATTGTTGTAGAATATGGGACAAGGTGTGTGGGGGATCCTCAAATGTTCTGGTGTTCGTTGCCATAATTCTACTCATTACCCTCAGAAGAAATTTATTGAAATGCAAAGATGCTGAACAGGTCTTAAAGTGTGTTGAAGATGTGAGTACACAATTAAAATAGAATCATGTATTTTTTTAGAATAATATCGGGATGATTTATTTGGTGAGCGCTGTTTTTGTGTGAATTACACCTCAAGAGATTGTCACTATAGAAAGCGCAAATTCTCAAGCAAGACCCAGTTGCTCTAAGGCTAGTTGTTAAAAGTTGCTAAAGGGAAAGTAGTTGTCTGCCCCTTTTTACACTGTTATTATTAAATGAATGGTCATTCCCGATGCAGTGGTCTGTCTTTTCCGAATAACCAAACAAACCCCTTAAAATAGACCTAGAGGTCTTTCAAATATACATATCTCTATGGTGTTTCCATGGTTTGTCTTATCAATTTTGTAACAGTGTCCTTTTGAAAATGACATAATTAAGTCGAAAGTACATCATATTGTATTTTGCCAAAACCTAAGCTTATGTAATCTTATCAATACCCCTGTAAAATCGGGTGTTACAATTGCCATTGAAACACCAGTATTATTGCAATGCTTCATATTCGGGGAACCAATTTGATGGGCATAAAGTGTATAAAACATAAAGTGGTACTTACTGGAAATGTTATTAAATATGCCATGTTTTTTTTTTACACAGATTCCTGAAGAGGCCGAGGAAGTGATAGCAAACAAAGCCATTGAGCTGTGGCAACAATACGGATCAATGTTGCCCTCACAAAGTGAATCAATCCACACTAAGGGAAAACTGCAAGATGGTCTCAATACTCGTTGATCGCTTTAATCTTACTCTGTGGTAATTAGGGAGTCTCATGCAATGTGATGAATATACAATAATCAAACAATGAAATAAAAATCAAATATTTATGTGATAGACTTTATTATATTGTATTTTTTTGTGTTTATTTAATCAATTATCATCAGATGCGTGCACTCCATTCAAGCCAAGAAAGCCCTTTAAAGTTGTTGGACAAAAAAACCTTTTTTTTTTTTAATGAAATCAAGGATGCATCTCACTACCTTTTTGAGGAATCAACTTGATGGATTTGGCACTAAGTTACAAGTTTTTTTTGGCGTGTTGGCATCACAGGCCTAGGTAAGCAGGAAGGTAGCAGAAACCAAAAAAAAATGTTTTTCATTAGCAACCCAGCCAGATAACAAAAAGATTTACTGGCTTGTTTGTGCCGACTCCATTAAAAAATGCATAGTTATGAACAGGAGCTGTACAAATTCTCTTGTGGAAATAAAAAATGTACAATGTAATGTTATTTTGTTCAGTCTATGACTAAAATCTCACTCGCAAGGTGATAGAGTAAAAAAATACACAAATTGCATTATTGGCATGATTATTATAGATATCTTTTACAACATCATCCATCATTTTTTCTCTTTCAATTAAAAAACATATTTTTAAAAGAGTGCTAGTTTATTTTGAAACTGACTTCAAATAAGTGTCTATTCCGCTTGTTCTGTCTCTAAATCAGATTATTCAAATGATCTCCAGTCCATGGCACATCATAAGAAACATTCCATCGAATTTAAAAAAAGAACAGAAATGCTGGTTTTACCCTGATATTATGGAATTGTTTCAGAATGTTGTGTTCCTGAATGGGGATTTTTAAAACTACATTCCCATTGAAAAGAATATTTAATAAGTAATGCGTCTTTCTTGAAACAAATAATCATTTTTAATTTGAAATCGAAGGCCCGATTAAGTTATTTTAAGCTTGATAGGTTTTTGTGGAATGCACGAAGCTGCTGAAATTGACATCATTTGAATTTTACAATTATTGTTTCAACCAATATTATTTTATTGTAAAACATGTACATCAAAAATACAAATAAACATGCTGTAACATTATATACAAAATTAATTGTTTTATTTGATTGAAATGAATAGCACCTATATCCAATAGTCGGAAAATTACAAATTTCCCTCAGTGGAGTGATGTCACAAGTCTACATGAGTATGATCCTTAGCAACCAATAATAAAATTCAGGGTGACCTCACATTTTTTCCTAGCAGTTATGTTCCGACTTCAAATGATACAAAAAAAAGATGGAATAGTACCTGAAAGAAACACTGTTTGCATGTGTACTGGACCAATGTGTCATGAAAACAGGAAATTGATTTAAAAAATATTTAAAACAACTCTCACATTATCGAGTTTTACGTTTTTTCTAAGCTCAGATTGTGTAGAATTTGATTCTTAAGACAACTGCATTAAAAAGTCATATTTGACAAAATTGGTCTATACAGCAAACAAGAACTGGAGGAGCCAGTTCGCTCCCCCAGTTCTTGTTTATCGTATACGCCAATCTTGTCAAATATGACTCTTTCATGCAGTTGTCTTATGAATCAAATTCTACACAATCTGAGCTAAGAAAAACCGTAAAACTCGATAATGTGAGAGTTCTTTTACACATTTTAAAAATAAATTTATTGTTTTCATAAGACACATTGGTCCAGTACACATGCAAACATTGCTCATGTCAAATTTTCTCAATGGCGTATACGATAAACAAGAACTAAGGCAGCGAGTTGGCAGGCCCGTATATAACAGCAGCACCTTCGCTCATCTGTCACGTATCTTCATTTTGATTTGTGTACTGTTGTGTTAATCTATGATAATTGCGGTACACTTTTGTGGGGAACATTTTAAAGAATCTTGTATTTTTGACAAACTATCTTCCATCCCAAACTTTTTACAATAATGATCAAACCAACAATTAAAATGTGACATTAAAAATACAAAATCCGTAAAATTACTGTCAAATAATCTATTAATACTATCTAAAGTAAGAGTATACATTTCCAAAGATAAATCAGATAAAATGTCTGGGTCATCTTCCAAATAGAAAACAACATTTTGTAAATGTAAAGGGTATAAAATGAGAAATGAAACACTTCGACTTTTACATGAAATTTCTTCTAAAAGATATAAAATAAATTTCTGCATCAAATCACGGCAATTTGATTGGATAAAAATATCATTTAGAATACAATAAAATAGATTACAAAAAATTAAATTAGATTTCGCCGCACGTTCTACATATTTATCCAAATTTAAAAAACATTCCAATTCCAAATTTATTCCATCTTCAAATTCATGCTTTCTAAAGACAGTAAGATTTTTTTCAAAAATATTTTTTAATATCTTTTCCAAAATCAATTTATGCACCGAGTTCAATCTCAAAGTCATGCTATCAAAAATATCTAACGGTAAATTTATAGTTTTGTTCGACCAAACTTTTTGTAAAACTTCTAAACTCATATCATCCATTTTTGGTCTTTTGAGAAATCTTTTAATTAAATTTAAAAGCGCCAAATTACAATTTGGTATATTTTGATTCAAAAGAGCAACACATAGTTCAGATTCAATTTTTTCTTCATCGTTTTTTTCACTCAATTTGAAATGTTGTGAACCGTAAAGTATGTCCAAATCTTCATACATCTTTCTTCTTTTGTTCTTTCTATGAAATTTCTCTTCTAAATCGTCCAGCGGATTGTATACAAAATATTTTGTTAAGACATCATTGCGTGAATCCCGATTTTGAAAGATATTTTTGTAGTCACTGTTTCGGCATAATTTTTGAGTTATTTCTAATGCGGTTTTACGTAGATTTTTCTTGAGGTCTGATTTTCTATCATTTGAAGTGAGTGATAGAATTTTGCAAATGTTTTTTGATAGATTTTCAGCAGTCTGCGGATCCAAAAGTGGATTGAAGTGGTTTTCTGGAAGCTTGGAAGACGAAACGCTTAATAGTTTTGACAACACTCTTTCACTGGTCATTGTAATTTGCTTTCAAGTAAGCAAATAATATTGAATTCAAATAATAAAAACTTCTTACAATAAATTATTATCAGACACTCTTTTACCATGGAAATAAAAATTCCGCGGAAACATGTTGATTGTGTCAAAGTGACGTTTTGTGAGCGAGTGTCTTCTTTTTCGAAAAGTCTTCAAGGTCAATATGAAATAGGGAACAAAAAAAAATACCTACCGGTGCCCAGAACATTTTTGTTCATGGCGTAGGTAAACCTAAATAAAAACATTATAATATTACTTTTCACTTTTATGCTAGTTTTTTTGAGGTATTATAAATTTATAGGAATAATTATATTGGTGTCAATTCCTTTTTGAAAGAGGTAAGTACCTATTTCTGAATTTTAAAAACATTTTTCTCGGCGAGCAAACGTCAGTTTTGTATGGGATTAGTCCCTACCCAGATAGCAGGTAAGTTTGCTGCAAGTTTGATTTGTACTTGATTTTACATTGTCATGTCAAATATGACAAAATAAGTTTATTGCAATATTGCTGCAAGCTTGCATTTTGCATCATGTTTCAAATATGAATAAACAAGTTTGCTTTTTGTTTGATACAAACTTGCGTGACGGGCTGTCAAAAATACGATTAGCAGTGTTGCCGTTTTATCGATTTTGCTATTTTGCTTTTTTTAAATCTCGCGACTTTTTTCCCAGCGGCAGCACTGATCAGACACGAGTTGACAGATTGTGACGCGCATGCCTAGAAATCTTTGGGCATATTTTGGTTTTGGCAACATTATTTCTGAATTTTACTCTCTCTGTGGCTGTTTCTCAAACAACTTTGAAATGACGTCACGAGAGACCCCCCACGTAGGGCTGCCATACGTCAGGATTTTTAGGCTCTTGTCGGGATTGCGACCGGATTTCGGAAGTATCAGGACTTTTCAATTTTTTAATAGTCAAAGCATAGAAAAATATTTGAAACACAAGTTAGTTTGAAATATTTGTTTTTGCTTTAGCTTTGTACTTATTAAGTAAGTACGCAGTGTTTAATTACGTTTGCAACAAAATGTCAGGACTTTCTATGGAAATAAGGCTTTTTGTCAGGAATTTTAAATTTTTCATCTGGTATCCCTACCCCCACGCGACCGCGTGTGGCGGGTGCACGGCGGGTGGCCGGCCGCCATTATTTGTACACGAGCTCGCTTTGTGAATTTCTTACATTTTTGTTATTTTGCGTTTTATAATGTCCAGTCGCCTTTGTTATGTACCTCATTGTTTCAATACGGAAGTTAAAGGAATCAGATACGTGTTTATTTGACGATTAGTAATGTACTTACGTCTTTTAAAATGTTTCGGCATGGTTCCTACATCATATTTACCAGGTATGTAAAACTATTTCCTTTTGAATACTTAGTAGGACGTGTTTGATGTACTTTTTGTAGAAATAAGAAATGTGTATTATCTAGATTTTGGCACTAACTTTTTGAACTTACGTTTTTATTTATTTCAAATATTTTCACGTAAAAATTTGAAAGTAAATTTCAGCAAAGTTGTTTGTAACCTAAATGTGACATATTCTGTGAAAATAAGTTGCAAAATTAGTTCGATGAAGCCATTTGATGTGTGTTGATAAAACTGGCAGTACTTATTCCTGGCAGTAAAACCTGTAAAACTGGCCTGTGCCAATCAAAACCAAACAAAACTACAAAACTGGCCTGTAAAACTGGCAGTACAGTTCCTTGACTTATAGGTTGTTATGCGGCTGACCACCCATACTATAAAAAATTGGTTCACTTTGCCAATGTCACCCCTGTTTCAGGGAAGGACGGCAAGAGTTGCAAGGCTTATGTTCATTTGAGATTGGGTTTTTATATTGTAGGTCCACATGCGGCATGTGTTAGCGCGAAATTATACATATCTGCTTGTGGGAATGCATTTAATATAAATCTTAAATGATATATATCTTTGCAGCTTAGATTAGATTAGACTTATAATATAATATGATGTCCGTGGCTAGGGAAACTAAGCCCCGGATAACAATAATAATATGGGGATAATTTCTTTGATGAGCGCTGTTTTAGTGTGAATCATACCTCAAGATTTATTTAGAAGCTTCAAAGAACACCCAACAGTTACTGATTGTTATTACACTTGTTTCAGTTCCTCTCCCTTGAGGCCTCGAGGGTTGACAACAAAAATCCCTGAAGAATCTACAGCACTGCCTTTTTGGACATTGTGGCGTCACAGTTTCTTGAGCTCTGTGCACCGATTGACTATGGAGCTGGCGTGGGAGAGACTGTGTCTGTGGAATTTGGAGCGACCTGATAACTTTGTGCAGCCGAGCGAGAAGCTCCCACCTGGACAGGATCGTGAGTAGTCTCTATGGAGGGCCCTAAACAGGTTGAGAACGGGTGTTGGCAGAGCGCATTGTAACATGATGACCTGGGCAATCTTACATCAAGATGGCACCACGCTCTGTGAATGCGGAGCCCAACAGTTCATGGATCATCTTCGGATCTGTTCGGCCTGCCCAACAAGCTGCACACTGGCCGACCTAATAGAGGGTAACGATAGAGCGGTGAAAGCTGCGCGACACTGGGCAAAAATTGTGTAGCGTCTGACTCCATAAAGAAGTATCATCCTATTTGCAATAAAAATAAGTACACAGTTAAAATTTATTCATCGGATATTATATTTTTATGTGTTTCCATAAATAACTCCTTACAGGGCAATCCGATCTTGGTATTTTATAATATTTGCTTTAATAATTTCTAAGAAAACGGAGTACCGTGGAACAAATTTCTAAAAAGAAAATTAAAACTGTTTATAATGAAATCAGTACTTAGTGTATATTACATCCTTAATTATAAATGACTAGCAGTACCCGGCGTGTTTCACTACGCCATTTGGGCATGTGGTATCATTTTTTTTCTACAGATAAAAGAGGAAACAACAGGATCAAAAAAAAAAGTGTGCTAATCGGAATCAAGCTTCACACAATTTATCTCTAGGTTAATCTTCACGTTTTCTAAAAAAAAAGGTCTAGGTATAACTGTTGAGCAGCAGAGCCAAGCATAGGGAAAATCGATTGCGGTGCTCCATTTATATTTAAGATAAAAAAATCGGCTATGTAACGTCACTCATCTAATCTATTCTAAGTTGCATGGATATAATTGTTACATTTAGAATTCACATTAAGTGCATGCCCACAAGCAGACACGTATAAGTTCACACTTGCACATTCTGCGTGTGAACCTACAACATAAAAACCCAAATCTCAAATGAACATACACCCTGCAACTCTTTGCTGACCTTCCCTGAAACAGGGGTGACATTGGCAGAGTGAACCATTTTCTATTTATAGTTGGTCAGATGCATATTGACCTATACAAGAAAAGAATATAAACAATAAATTAAATTTTATAATCATATAATTAAAGAACTAATCTATAAAATTCACTATACTCTTTGAGCAAAGTGAAGAAATAAATGTATTCCAAACAATCAGGAATATTTTTCAATGTAACCGCACTGTGAAACGTATGCAGTTGGGGAAAATGCTTCATACAATATGATGCACTTAAGTGTTTTTTCAACTATCTCCATAAAAGTGTTTAATTTATGTTGAATTTTTGACTCCCTGTCCTGTCTTTATCCCGGCCAAGTGAATTCACATTTTTTCCCCACATTTAAAATGTGCTCTATCCATTATTTCAATAAGTGAAAGTTTTAGGTAGTGCACACGGAACATTTTCTATTGACAACAAAATTGTAAGTCGCACGGCCGGGTTAGGTAAAAGGCAAACATTTTGTTTATCTTGGTAGAGTGCTTGCATTCCATGCCGAAAGCTCGGGTTCGAATCCCACCGAGGGTGTCAGAAATGATTTCCCGTTTCGGTGTTTATTTCAAACCCCAAAGTAAAATACCGGCAAGGTTTACTCAGCCTTCACAAGAAATGAGTACCAGCACTCTCGGGAGCTGGGAAACCTCCACTTCAACTGAAGTGGTTGGCGTAAGGCCGGCCCCCTTACCTGTAAAAATAAATAGGTTCAACTCGCCACATGCGACCCCTTCGGGGATAACGCGGCAAGAAGTTACACTATATGTGTAGCTTAGTTGCGTTTGCGTTTTTGCGTTTGGACCATTGTCACATAGAAGAAAGACGTTTAACCGCCGAGAAAAAAACGATCTTTAAATTTGTGGTGAGTATATAATTTTACAGAAATGCGGTTTTTGAAAAAACAACTATATTATGTATATTTTAATTAAAAGTATGTTTCAATAAAAGGTTTTAATAATAATAATATATTTCAATATGGTCTTCTAGTTGTGACCTACGAACTTATCGTATTTTTTATAAGTGCGGGATATAAAAGCTTTCTTACATTTCTAAAATTCAACTTGGAATACTTGAATAACATTTTTTAATTTGGAACTTTTGTCTAGGCCAGGGGTCGGCAACCTTTTGAGTCGGAAGAGCCAAAAATTACAATTTACAAATTTCAAAGCTTTTCCTTGACTTATAGGTTGGTATGAGGCTGACCACCCATACTGTAAAAAATGGTTCACTTTGCCAATGTCGTCCCTGTTTCAGGGAAGGTCGGCAAGAGTTGCAGGGCTTATGTTCATTTAAGATTAGGTTTTTATATTGTAGTTCCACATGCGGTATGTGTGAGCGCGAAATTATGCGTGTCTGCTTATGGGAATGCATTTGATGTGAATCTCAAATGATACATATCTTATTTTGGATTTGGATTTGTAAAGAGCCACAAATGTTTTTTTGCCAACAATAAATAGCGTCGATGGGGCGGGGGGAGGGTGAAAAGCGAGTACAAGTAGCGGAGAGATCGTTAATCGATTCAGAACGATTTAGTTTTTTTCGATCAGAAGTATAATTCTGTGTTTTTTTTATATTTGCGTATGAAGCTAAAGAGCCGTAACTTCACACCCAAAGAGCCGCATGTGGCTGGTGAGCCGCAGGTTGCTTACCCCTAACCAAACCGATATCGATCCACCATATTTGTAAAAAGTCCGGTCTATAGCTTAGTTGGTAGAGTAACTGCATTCCATGCCGAGATCTCGAGTTAGAATCCCACTGAAGTTGTCAGAAATTATTTCTCGTTTCAGTGTTTATTTCTAACCCAAAATAAAATACCGGCAAGGCTTACTCAGCCTTCATAAGAAATGAGTGTCAAGCCACTCAGGAGCTGAATAACATCCATTTCAAGTTGGCGTAAAGTAAAAGTTACTGGGTTGTTCATTTTAGATTTGGATTTTAAATTATGAGTAGGTACACATGCAGCATTTGTAAGCGTGAACTTACATGTGTCTACTTGTGAGCATGCATTTTATATGAATCTTTAATGTAAATGTATATTTGCAACTAAGATTATGTATTGTAGTTGAATATAATGGTCTTCTTCTATTGGGTGGTTTCAAAATTTACCAACCTCGTTGCTGAAATATTGAGAATTGAGAACCATTGTTTATTTGATCACCATCAAACTTCACAGGATTCATTCTAAAAATATGTTACATGTTTCCTGAAAATTTCGTCAAAATCGGATGAGCGGTTTATGAGTCTATAGGGGACATACATACATACATACATACATACATACATACATACATACATACATACATACATACACACATCCTTCTTTATAGATATAGATAGATAGATTGCATTCCATGCCGAGATCTCGAGTTAGAATCCCACCGAAGTTGTCAGAAATTATTTCCCGTTTCAGTGTTTATTTTAAACCCAAATAAAATACCGGCAAGTCTTACTCAGCCTTCATAAGAAATGAGTGTCAATCCACTCAGGAGCTGAATAACATCCATTTCAAGTTGGCGTAAAGTAAAAGTTACTGGGTTGTTCATTTTAGATTTGGATTTTAAATTATGAGTGGGTACACATGCAGCATTTGTAAGCGTGAACTTACATGTGTCTACTTGTGAGCATGCATTTTATATGAATCTTTAATGTAAATGTATATTTGCAACAAAGATTATGTATTGTAGTTGAATATAATGGTCGTCTTCTATTGGGTGGTTTCGAAATTTACCGACCTCGTTGCTGAAATATCGAGAATTGAGAACCACTGTTTATTTGATCACCATCAAACTTCACAGGATTCGTTCTAAGAATATGTTACATGTTTCCTGAAAATTTCGTCAAAATCGGATGAGCGGTTTATGAGTCTATAGGGGACATACATACATACATACATACATACATACATACATACATACATACATACATACATACATACATACATACATACATCCTTCTTTATAGATATAGATTTGTAATATAATTACTAAAAATATCCTTGTTTTTTTGTTACAGAGCCGAGAGACAAAGCAACGGGGCTAGGGGAATAATGTACCTGAGTGTGACAAGAAACATGGCGAAGAAGATATAACTCCGAATTGTATAAGCTGTACCAGGACGCTGATGTGGTCCGCTCAATAAAGGTCAACAGACTGCATTGGCTGGGGCACATTCAGCAATTAGACCATCATAGCCTGGAGAAGACGATTGTAATGACGAACCCGGAGGGACGGCGGACAGTGAGAAGACCACGTTCAAGATAGCTGGATGAAGTCGTGGCGGATTGTCGTGCAGTGGGGCTGGAGGAGGAAGACGTTGGATAGACAGCGGTGGCAGCGGTTGCTGAGGGAGGTCGTGCCAATGATGATGATTTTATTTTTTTTTTTTTTTTTTTATTTTCATAGGACAACAAACAGCGTTACATAAGAAATATAATAGTAGCAATTACAAAAAAAACATGGCCAATTATATGTTGCCACGGATATAAAATTTAGGAAGTTGGAAATAATTACAAGATGTTAATTACAAGTAACTAATTACAAGAAAAAAAAAAAAAAATACTGCTCTCAAAACAGAATATGATGTGAAAAAAAATGTAAATTTAAAAATAAAGAAAATCAGTTCTCCCTGAGTGAAGCACCCACCGCTTTGCGAAAGTGCGCCGTCTCTAAATGAAAAATATCAATGCTACTGAAACACTTGTTATAAGTTTCACAGACCCGGTAAATTGGCGCGCTCTGAGCATAGTTAGTGCGACACACAGGGAGATGAAAGAGTTGGTCTACCGTGTGCCTGGTTCTGCGAGTTGGAATGTTGAGGGATAACATACACAAGATATCAGGGTTATCAATTTTGTTGTGCAAAATGCCGTGGATTAACATCATGTCGCAAACAACACGCCTATCCTCTAGAGAGTCCAGCTTATGATAGTCAAGGGCTGACTTGTAATCAGGAAAAGATAAGTTAAACTTATAATTTATGTTTATATATTACTTATAATTTATGATGTGATTATTATAAAACTTTGTTACTACTATAAGCGAACTGTAAATAAAATAAAATTAAAATATTTTATCTTTTCATTCTAATTTTGTTTTTTTAAATATTATAAAAAAATGTATATGATTTGCAGAAGCAAACATTTGGCAAATTTGTCATAACAAGCTTGCGGGAACTTTGTTATGACAAAGTTCCTGCAAGCTTGTTGCTGGGAAACTAGAAAGTTTGATTCAAACTTGCCTCAAGTGTATATACTTGCCATGGCGAACTTGCAGCAGGCCTTCACTTTTGACACATCAAACTTGTTGCAAGTCAGATGCAAGTTTAAAATGCTATCTGGGTAGCAACTAATAAGAAAATATTTGTATGCCTTTTCCCTAGCAATCCGGCTGGAGACGACACGATATTGTTGACCTTATTAGTTGTTGGATGGCCTATTCGTATTTTTTTTAACCGCTTTGTTCCAGAAAACGGCCAGGTCCAGAAAGGTGTTGAACCTATAAATATATTTTTATAAGTAAAGATCATTTCAAAGGCCAAGTAATTCATGCTGCTATATTTTTGTTGTCTATAATTTGTAATCTAAGAGGCAAAGAAATATTACGTTTAAGATTCATATTAAATGCAATTCCACAAGCAGATACGTATAAGTTCGTATTTACACATGCCGCATGTGGACTTACAACATAAAAACCCATCTCAAATGAACATAAGACCTTTCCTTAAACAGGGGCTACATTGGCAAAGCGGACCATTTTTTCGCAGTATGGGTGTTCAGCCTCATACCAACTTATAAGTCAAGATGTTATTTTGAAATCAACAAAATAAACACTGAAAGGGAAAATCGTTCTGAGGAATTAACCCCTAACCCTTGGGCATGGAATGCAAGTATTTTACCAACAATCTAGGACCTACATATCGCACGCTTACCTAATAATAAAGAGAAATAACTCGAAAATTGGGAAAATCGAGATTTTGTAATAAAACGCAAGAACAATGCGAGAAGAATAGGTAGAGGTCGCGCCATGTAAAAAGAACGCTGGCGGCGAGCTGCGCAGACGGCGATTTAGCGGACTTTTTGGTAGTTGCGCGACTGTAACCCATGCGCAAACACACCCCCTCCACTTCCCCTCAGCGTTCTTTTTACATGGCGCGACTTCTAGAATGCGACAGCCGTTTAATTTGGACGAATATGACCGAGATAAAACATCGGCCGCCTTTTCCATCACATACAAGTTGTACTGGGTGTCTGAACTTCAAACGTGATTTCCCAACATTCTTGTTTTTTGAGTTATTGCTCTTTATTATTAAACGTGCGAATTATGTATCTAGTCGGTCATTTATTATTTATTAATTTTTTCTTACAATTTTATCTTACAAGGCGCTAAAAAGCTAAGCATACGGGAGGCAAATCTGCAGAGGCTATGGCCACTACTAGCGGAACGGCGACAGAGTTACAGTTACAGTTACTTATTATACTTGGACCGGTAATGGTGTAATGGTCAGTGTACCGCACTTAAATGCTGATGTACTCACGTTAATTGATTTTCACAGAGATGCTGTCCACACAAGCAATAGGTACCTACATTGTCCAAATACCCAGCCAGCATACAAAATCCAAGCATACAACTTTACATTGCGTTTCACCAAAAAATGTAAGGAGATTGAACTACCGCTGCTAGTGCGCGTTTCAGCTTTGATACATATTTTGGTAAAACGCTGTGTGCTCGAGTTTAGACGTTAAATCATATATTTGTGGTACAGAATTGTCAAACAGCGGATGTTCGCTTTGATTAAGTTTGTGCATCCAATACAATTCCACACTTGCGGACCTGTGACATTCAATTTTCTTTGTAACTCGCTCTGTGCCGCAAGCAACAAAATGTTGACTCTAGCTCATGTGCCTTTCTGGACACAAATGAGTCGGCAAAAAGGTGGCAATTAAGTTTTTTTTGAGAAAATAAAATGTCAAAGAAAATTATCTCACCTCTTTCGTAGATATAACAAGTTTATCTGCAAGATATCTCAACTGTGTCGTCGTAGCATGCATGAATTAAACGGCAAGATATCTTATTTATGACGTAGCATACTCAAATTTAGCGGCAAGATATCTCAACTGTGCAGTAGCAGGCACAAATTTATCAGCAATATATACCAACGGTGTCGTAGCAGGCAAGATAACTCAACTGTGTCGTAGCAGGCAAGATAGCTCAACTGTGTCGTAGCAGGCAAAATAACTCAACTGTGTCGTAGCAGGCAAGATAGCTCAACTGTGTCGTAGCAGGCAAGATAACTCAACTGTGTCGTAGCAGGCAAGATAGCTCAACTGTGTCGTAGCAGGCAAGATAACTCAACTGTGTCGTAGCAGGCAAGATAGCTCAACTGTGTCGTAGCAGGCAAAATAACTCAACTCTGTCGTAGCAGGCACAAATTTAGCGGGAAGATGTCTCAACTGCGTCGTAGCATGCACAATTTTTTCGGCCAGATATCTCAACTGTGTCGTAGCATGATTTTTTCTGCCAGATATCTCAACTGTGTCGTAGCATGATTTTTTCTGCCAGATATCTCAACTGTGTCGTAGCAGACCCAAATTTATCGGTCAGACATCTCAACTGGGTCGTAGAATGCACAAATTTAGCAAGAAACATATCTCATCTATGTCGTAGCATGCACAAATTTAGTGGCAAAATATCTCATCTGTGTCGTAAAAGGCAAAAGTTTAACGGCAAGATGTCTCAACTATGTCGTAGCTAATCCTAATCCGTAGTTAATCCTTGATTCAACCTTGATCACCGTATAACAAGGGTATCTCCTAAAGACGTTTATAGTTAGGTACAACAACGAAACGTCGAAAATAAAGCAAATTCTCTTTTACCGGTTTGGTCAAACAAATGAATTTCTAAATACATATATTTATGAACATCGTTATTTCAATTTGATAGATTGTTTAGGCATTCATTTTGTAATAATTCATCTTAAAAGCAACAAATAAAACACCTCTTTTTTATTACGGCGACGATCGTGATTTCAGTCTACATTCAATCTTGAAATTTTTAACCAGATATCTCATCTTTGGCTTAGCGGGCGAGATTTTTAACGCATTATCTCGTCTGTGGCATTGATCCTGTTAAGTGGCGTCCACACGATGAGTGCAGCAACTAAAACGTACACTAATAAAGGCGTGAACTCTCGTGACCCCTACAACCCCAGACTGGTGAATGCTCCTTAATAAATGCATGCAACACGCCTGCAGCCATTGAGGTATAATATATCGACACCTTAAAAGTAAAACTGAATAAGTTACATAATAAACTAACATTGAACAGTCGTAGTCTAGTGGTTAACACTTTAGAATCGTGATTGGAAGGTAGTGAAAAGCATGAAAAATTTCAAATTTGCTCTTTGTTGGGTTGAAAAATTAATCTGCCTTTACCAAAGACCGGTCACCATAAGTCCATTCAGCCTTGTACCAACTGGATCTTGCTTGAGAATCGACGCTTTCTACAGCGACGACCAAGCTCGCAGAGAGCTTATGAGGTGCGATTCACACAAAAACAGCGCTCAGCCCAATTTACATATTTGTTATTTTATATGTTTCTCAGATAAATGCACCTTTCTTTCTATTTTCTACGAAAGAAAACTCTATATACTTTAATGGAAAAATCCGAGGCAACAGAAGTTACAGTGTGAACCATAATTTTGTAAACAAATTCTAAAATAAATTGTATGAAATCATTTTAGCAAAGTTTTATAAGAGTGAACCCAAATAAATCGAAACAGTATATTTGTAAAGTTTATAATTTTTACTGTTAAATTGTTTAGTATTTGTTTGTTTTATATACTAAAATGTAATTAATTGTTTGTATTCCTTGACTTATAGGTTGGTATGAGGCTGACCACCCATACTGTAAAAATGGTTCAGGGAAGGTCTGCAAGAGTTATGTTCATTTGAGATTGGTTTTTTTTTGTAGGTCCACATGCGGCATGTGTTAGCGCGAACTTATGCATGTCTGCTTGTGGGAATGCGTTTAATAGGATTCTTAAATTATATATACATCACTGCAGCTTAGATTTAGATTTAGATATGTAGTTAATAGCTATGATGATCGCCGATCTTTCATACAATTGCCACCGGACGAAACATAATCAATTGAAGGTTATAAACTTATAAGTTGTCCTGCGCGCATACGGCTACTCAAACAAAAAACCTTGTTATTGTGCTATATTTGTTTTTCCTGACATTGTTGTTCCATATGTCAGGTTAACGCCTCACTAGGGAATGCAATCTCGATCTCGCGAGATCCCGATCTTCCGAGATCTCGCTTCATATTTCGAGATCAATCTCGAAGCATAAAATGACGAAATCTCGACCGAGATTGACGAGATCAAGCGGCAGTAGTCGGCGATGCATGACACGTGCTCTCTGCGCGTGAGCGATTCGCTGACTGACGAAGGAAAGGACGGACCGCATACGCAAACTATTCCGACTATTCCCGAGTATTTACGATGTTGGTCGAGTGGGATAGAAAATAATAAAGGATATAGTTTTGACTAGAGTAAGTGAGCGGAAGATATTCGAGTGCGTGCAGGCACTGGTTTGTTTACAATAATTGTTTCAGTTGTCTAGTTACTGTCATGGTGTGCTTAAATTACGTGATTTTATGGGTTAATTGATTGACAATTTGTATTATTTTGTTCCCATTCGAGATCTCAAAAATGCCGAGATCGAATTTCTGATCCCTGGAGGTCTCGACTTAGCGGTCTCGTCTCGAGATTGCATTCCCTACGCCTCACACACTAGGCGATAAAAAGATAACAACTCTTAGAAAACACTTCACATTATTTTATCTTATGTTTTTCAAATTCACCTTGCAGTGTCGAGTTAAAAGAAAAAAAGCATGAGTTTCCTGGCCCCCTCGCGATCTCGGAAACCCTCACTTCAATAGAAGTGGTTGGCATAAGGCCGGTTAAGTTCTAAATTAAAAAATGTTCCGAAACATTCTTAAATTTCTCCCTCTCTGGTTGATATGAAACATTCTCAGAATGTAATGATATGATTACTATTGTAGAATCAAATGCGGAAATGTAGATTATTTACAAAAAAGAGATAAATACATAAAAATGATGAGAAAATGTTTGCCGTTGTTTCCATATACTTAAGACAATTTTGAAAATAATTGTAGATGGCCGTCTTTGATTCTAAGCGACGCTTATTGTCTCTCTAATTGTCGCTAATGTAAGTCTGTATACACATTACATGTACCCCGAGTACAAAATTTTATTTGCCTCTTACCAAAAAATGTATATAAACTTTAACGCTCAATAGAGGCGATGATTTAGTTTCCATACATTATTTGGTAAGCTCAAAGGATTGTACTCGGGATAGTGTTCAAGTTGACATAAAGATTGGACCGTAAGTAAACTCAGGTAGAGTGGGAGAGATTGAGCGTGTCACGACAAATCGGTCAAAGATAACTCGTCCACAGACAGTTTGTCCAAACGACTTTTCGGTTGATGACGTTTCTGTCGCAGACAACTCGTTCACAGATAGCTCGTCCACAAACTCATCGGCTACGGACGATTTGGTCACATGATGACCACCCATGCTGTAAAAATGGTTCCCTTTGCCAATGTCACCCCTGTTTCAGGGAAGGACGGCAAGAGTTGCAGGGTGTATGTCCATTTGAGATTGATTTTCATGTTGTAAGTTCACATGCGGCATGTGCAAGGCCGAACTTGTACGTGTCTGCTTGTGAGAATGCAAATAATGTGAATCTCCAATGTAAGATATCTTTGCAACTTACATTGATTAGATTAGATTAGATAGTGCGTCCGCACGACTTTACAGTCAACGACATTATGATCGAATACAATATATAGTCCATAGACAGTTCCATCACTTACTCTACAAAAAAACTTTTTTTTTTTAAATAGATTTGTGAAGAGGAGTGCAATTCACCAACCTATTTTGCCTGTCCAGTTCGCTGCCTTAGTTCTTGTTTATCGTATACGCCATTGAGAAAATTTTACATGAGCAATGTTTGCATGTGTACTGGACCAATGTGTCTTATGAAAACAAGAAATTTATTAAAAAATATTTAAAAGAACTCTCACATTATCGAGATTTACGATTTTTCTTAGCTCAGATTGTGTAGAATTTGATTCATAAGACAACTGCATGAAAAAGTCATATTTGACAAGATTGGCGTATACGATTAACAAGAACTGGGGGAGCGAGTTGTCTTCATGCGAAAGCGAAAGCTTTTGTACATGCAATGACATGACAATCTGTTGAACCAGGGTCGAACTTATTGTAGATAGAACAAGGCCGGGCTCGAACCGGCGTTAGTGTCAATAACGCAAATGCGAGTGCCAACGCCTCTTCCCCTCGACTGTCCCAGCGACCTTGTACTTAATTACAGTAGTTTTGATTTATTGTCGTTTTCTGTGATGGAGCTGTCTGTCGACTATACATAATAATATGTAATCAAAATGTTGTTGACCGAAAAGTCTTGTGGACTAACAGTCGTGTGACCGAATTGTCCTTGACCGATGTGTCTGTGGACGAGACGACGATCTGTGGCCGAGTTGTTCGTGACCAAAATGTCGTTGTTCGGAAAGCCGTGATGACAAATTGTCTTGTGACCAATTTACCTATAGCCTAGCTTTCTGTGGGCGGATTGTCTGTGACTGATTTGTCGTAGAACTGAGATTGAGGCGTCAGTGAGGTGGGTGGAAGGCGCTAAGTGATTTGAAAAGTCTACGACAAATAATCTCTCCGACAGAGCTTGAAAACAACAACGTCAATATAATACGCTACACGGCGAATTTTCTTCTTTCCACGTTATCTCAGAAGGTGTTGAATTTTCCGGGTAGAGCATAATATATGCTTTCACAGGTAAATTGGAAGGTTACAATCGAGCTTCAGCAAGTTCCTGTCCTTTGATTCAATTATATTCTTTGTAATACCAACAGTGCCATTGCTAAACGTGCTATGTCTAAGCTGGACAAAATATTGAAAGACCTCGGTGTGAGTTACAGCACCAAGATAAAGCTTGTCAGGAGTCTGGTCCACTCTATTGTTTTCTATGCTGCTGAGACATGGACCATAAAAGCAGCAGAACGGAGAAAAACTAACGCTTTCGAAATGTGGTGCTGGAGGCGCATGCTCCGAATCCCATGGACGTCTAAACGTACCTAGCAACGAGTTCATTCGGCGGGAGCTACGTTTGGATAGTTTGACTCTGGCCAATATAATGTACACGACGTATTCTTCAGTTCTTCGGGAACATTGTCCGTGACAATAAGGATAGCCTAGAACGACTGGTTGTAATCGGTGAAGAGATGAAGAGGAAGATCCCCCACACGATGGACCGATCAAGTGAAGACAGCAGCAGGCACCTTGGTGGTTGGAGCGCTGCGGGCAGCGCAGTCAAGAGAGAACTGGAGAAGAGTGGTTGCTTCCACAAGGGTCACAACCCTCAGCAATGAGGAACAAGATTAGACAAAGAGAAGAATAGCAACAATCACTTATCAAATAAATTCTGTAATAAATTCAATGGCGCTACAACCCAATTCGAGCCTTGGCCTCCTTCAACTCCACCTGTCTTCTGACGTCATTCTCCAATTGACAACTTTCAAAAGTTGAGCCTAAATCTTTTTCACTTTATCCCTTCATCTCAGTCTTTTCTGAAATAATCTGTCAAAATATACTTCATCGACATCCAAATTGGTATCATTGATAACCACAATCTTTATTATTTTTCAATGACCTTGCAGCTTGCAGCCCACATTGAGCCTTGGCATCCGCTATCTTGTGCCTTCAGCCGTCTTTGTCTTCGGAAGCCGCTCATCCACCATTACGGTCCGTAAAGTTTCCGTGATATAACGTTACAGTGACAAAACGACACGTGACATAACGACACATGACATAACGACACATGGCAGGACAACACAAAATGGAACAACACATGACAAAACGACACATGACAGAAGAACACAAGACAAAACACCACAATGACAGTACATCACTTGAAAAAACATCACTATGACAAAACAACACAGAAAATCCATCACTAGGACAAAACCCTACAAGGACATCACAACTATCCATAATCTGTAATCTAAGTTGCAAAGATTTATTAATATTACATGCATTCCCACAAGCAGACACGTATAAGTTCGCGCTTACGCATGCTGCATGTGGACATACAATATAAAAACCCAAATCTCAAATGAACAAAAACCCTGCAACTCTTGCCGACCTTTCCTGCAACAGGGGGACATTCGTAAAGTGAACCATTTTTTTTACAGTATGGGTGGTCAGCTTCATACCAACCTATAAGTCAAGGAATATACACCTAAAACAGAACATACCATAAACGGGACATGAAAACATCATATTATGACAAAACATCGCAAACATCTTGTCCTGTGATTTTTTGACATTGTGATGTACTTTCCTGTGATATTTTGCCATGGTGACTTTTTCTCATGTGATATAAAACGCAACTGAGCTACACATATAGTGTAACTTCTTGCCGCGTTATCCCCGAAGGGGTCGCATGTGGCGAGTTGAACCTATTTTTTTTACAGGTAAGGGGGCCGGCCTTACGCCAACCACTTCAGTTGAAGTGGAGGTTTCCAGCTCCCGAGAGTGCTGGTACTCATTTCTTGTGAAGGCTGAGTAAACCTTGCCTTATGTTATTCTGTTATGTGTCTTTCTGTCATGCGTTGTTCTGTCATGTGTCATTTTGTCACCGTGCCATTCTATCCTGTCACCGGTTCGTAAAACACTAAAATTTACGCCCCTCCAGAGTGAAACCTTAAAAATAACTCTCTTCAACTCTGCGTACGTATAATAATGTGAGATAATTACGTACAGAAAAATGTTTTCACGTGATTATGAGTGTACTTGTTATAAGACACGTTAATAAGGCATAAGCGGGATCACACCAGTGCTTTACCAAGTGTTGCCAGTTAGAGACGTCATAACTTTATGTAATCTTAACCTCAAATGTCCAACTCAAAAATACCAGTGAAAATCTCCGATTCCAGTCTGCAAGATGGACTACTTCCAAGTCAAATCCATTCATTATTAATCAATCTAAAAATAATAATATACAGATTAAATATGTGAACAGAAAATAAAATACGCATGAGTTTAAAATGATATTTTCCCAATCTAAGGTATGGTCAATGGAGTCGGTACAAAGGGTTCGGAAAAATTGTAACATAACACTGTCGAAAGCTCAGTCGGTAGAGTTCTTGCATTCCATGCGGAGAGCTCGTGTTCAAATCCCACCGAGGGTGTCAGAAATGATTTCCCGTTTCGGTGTTAATATCAATCCCAAAATAAAATACCTGCAAGGTTTACTAACTCCTTCGCAATAAATGAGTACTAGCACCGTCGGGAGCTGGGAAACCCGCACCTCAACTGAAGTGGTTGGCGTAAGGCCGACCCCGTTATCTGTACAAATAAATAGGTTCCACTCACCACTGCGACCTATTCGGGGAAAACGCGGCAAGAGGTTACACTAGCGTTTTACCCAGTTGAGTTGCTAGGAAAAAGCTAACTCATATTTTGTTCTTGCTTGCCAAGGATTTTTTCAGTTACTGAAGGATGTGACGCTTTTGTGAAAATTCTGAAATTTGGAAATTTATACCGACTTCATTGCTAATTTTGAATTGATGAGTTCTTTTTATATGTCGGAAAAAATTAATGCGGTTAACACATAATGAAAGAATGTTGTTAAAAATAGTACAATTTTATTTACATTTTGCGTGAAACTTTGTTGTGTCGTTGACCCTTTGAATACCAAAAAAAATACGTAAAGAAAATATAATAGTTCTTTTAAATAACTTAATTGTTTACCACTAGATACTTATATATATTTTTCAAAATAAGATAATACATATTTCTTTTGGTTCCATATAATTTTCCCCTTTTCGAAAATTTTCGAAAAAATAAAGCTCTATGGCCGCGTTTGGTTCGGCTAATGTAATGTCTGCTCACCAATCGAGAAGTTTGAGTTCGACTCCTTCCGATGTCAGAAGGTGATTCCATCTTTAGCGGTTTCTATTTACCGGCAAGGTTTACCTAGTCTTCACGGGGGACATAGAAAATCCACTTCTCCGAAAAATAAAAAATAAAAATGTAAGTTCGTAAAAAACCCTAAATCATTTATTTTTTGTTCCCAATTTTAATTGAAATTTTGATTAATAATGAATTCCTTTGACGACTTTCTTTCTACGTAAGTAAATACAATATTTCATTCCTATTTTTTTTTATCACTTTTACAGTATGGATGGTCATCCTCATACCTATATACAAATGAAGGATGCTGGACTCATCACCATGTTTAAATTCGAACTTTTTTCTCATCGGGCAAACTTCGCACTTATACTCCTTAGCAACCAATAACAAAATATTTGTTAGCATTTTCCATTATCACCCGCCGGGTGATAACACAATTTTGACTTATAGGTTGGTGTGAGGCTGACCATCCATGCTGTAAAAAAATGGTTTACTTTACCAATGTCCCCCTGTTCCATTGAAGGTCGGTAAAAGTTGCAGGGTTTGTGTTCATTTGAGGCTTGGATTTTAATTTGTAAGTACACATTTAGTATTTGTAAGCGAAAACTTACACGTGTTTGTTTGTGGGCATGCATTTGATACAAGCTTACAACTTGAATGTAAATCTTGGCAACTTAGATTATAGTTAGGTTTAAGTTAGAATTACGGTCGTTTGACATTTTGACAATTATATTAATTTTCGGATATTTAACGAACCGTTCGGTGAGAACTTACATTATTCTCTACGTTTCGTCAGCGACGTAGCCGACGTCTTCAGGAGAACATCCTATCTGTGCGGCGACTGAGGATGAACTGAATTTGAAAAATACTTTGTCAAATTTGTAATATTCATCCGCAGTCGCCGTACAGATAGGATGTTCTCCTGAAGACGTCGGCTACGTCGCTGACGAAACGTAGAGAATAATGTAAGTTCTCACCGAACGGTTCGTTAAATATCCGAAAATTAATATACCTAATTGTCAAAACTTAGATTATAGATAGAACACACCTCGTAACTTTATCATTTCTGTATTATTTGAGACAGCCTATGAGAATGCCTTACACACGTACACTGCATTGCGGAATATTGTACCTACTGTCCGCAGAGAATACACGTCTTTTTCATATGAAATCTCGTCTGGCACACCACGCAGAGCATCCGCGTATTGAACGATAAAACCTAGGTTCAATTTTGATGTATCATATTATTAACCACCCGTATCTACAGTAAAATTTGGTTCACTTTTACCAATGCTACCTACTCTGGTTTCAAGTATAGGCAACCGGAGTTGCAAGGTTTGTGTACAAATGAGGTATGGTTTACTTTGATTACATGCAGCATGTGAAATCGCAAACTTACATATCGGTATCTTAAATGTGTTTTTTTTTTAAATAGATTTGTAGAAAGGAATGCAATTCATGAACCTATTTTACCTGGCCAGTTGTCTTCATGCGAAAGCAGAGGCTTGTGTGCATGCAATGGCATCTGTTGAACCAGTGTCGAAGTTATGGTCAAGTGTGCCAGACGCAGATTCGAACCAACGTTATTCTGTTCCAAATACGCTAGTCGAACATGCGCCTCTCCCCTCGGCCGCATAACATCGACCAAATGTAAAACTGAATAAGTGACATAACAAGCTAACATGGGTTTCTCAGATAAATGCATCTTTTCCTTATTTTCTACGAGAGAAAACACTGAATCAGTGTGGCAATCCTGTAGTTTAGAAGTTTTTCTTGAGCGCTTTCTTATAATTAGTTCACTTACTATGAAAAGCTACCCCCAGTAAAATGTTTTATCCACGATTTCCAAATCAGTGAATCAGCACTTATTCAGTGTTACATTTAAGGTGGCGATATTTTTTCTTATGAGCATGCATTAAATATTAGACTTAAATGTCAGTATAGCTTTGCAACTTAGTTTATAGATTTACTCGTAAGTTACTTTTTTACAAAGATTATAATCGGTTTTAATTACAAATTGTTCATCTCTTTTTATCTTTAACTACCTATATAGTTTTCTCTTATGTACATCGTGCTGATTATCGTCACTCCACTGCTTGTTTGGCTTATCTACAATTTGATTAAAAAATGACCTTTCAATGAAATTGAAAGTGTTATGTGTTATGGCCGAAGGGCTCAAGTGGGCTGATCATTCAAGCGTATTTGGAATAGAATAACGTTGGTTCGATCACCGCTTGGGTCATTTGACCATAACTTTGACCCTGATTCAACAGATGTTATTGGGTAATTATCAATTAATTACTCATTAAAATAAAATAAAATGAATTATTAATTGATGATGTTAATACCTGTTTCTGGCCAGGCAGAATAGGTTGGTGAATTGAATTCCTCTTTACAAATCTAAAAAATGCAAAACACGATAGTGTGAGAGTTGTTATAAATATTTTTAAAATCAATGTCCAATTTTCATAAGACACATTGGTCCAGTACACATACAAACATTGCTCATGTGAAATTACCTCTGGTGGGCATAAGACAAACCAGCACTAAGGGGACGTTATATAGTAACGTTCACAAGTATTCTTTTTTATGTCTCTGACATTGAAGTACGGGCAATCGATAGCATTAATATTTAAACGGTTCTTTCTTTTTATGAAAAAACTATAAAATTATCTATGTACATACTGTATTCCAGTAGACTCAGCACAAATAATAATACAGATTTTTTTGTCGGCGCGCAAACGTCACACTCATATGGCGCGACAGTCCTTAGCAACAAATAATAATAAAATAAAAACATTTTACCTAGCTACCTGGTCGAGTGATATCACAATTGTAGATATGTTACTTTACACGTAGGTACTTGGCCCACACTAGCGGCAGCGGAATTGACTGAATTTAAATGGGGCATAAAATCTCTCCAACAGGGTGGAACTGTCATAATATCTAATCTAATCTAAGTTGCAAAGATATGTTACATTGGAGATTCACATTACATGCATTTTCACAACCAGACACTGTTATGTTATTTTAAAATAACATATAAAAAAAACAATCCCGAAGTGTGCAGTGTGTGTTTGTGGGCCGAACGGAGCCGAACGGTCACGGAAGCGGCCGAACTGCGCCGTGTGAACTGTTCGGGCCGTCTTTCATCAGTTCCCGGCAAGATGTCAACCGTTTAACACGTGAGCGACCAAGCACCAAGCGGTGCAAGAGGGGGCACTACAATGGAGCTCCCTCCTCCCCATCTACTTGGATTTCCTGCCAGCAAGGCACCCGCCTTGTGGACCAGAGGCATAGGAGACGTAGTGCATAGGAGCGCACACTCAGGGGCTCCCACGTGCGGAGGCGTCCGCCTCGTGAACCGCCGCTAACCTGGGGCGCTGCCCCAGGCCTTCCGTTTAGAACTCCAGCTAACGGAATAGGGAGTGTTCTAGTGATAACCTGTAGGTCTGGCCAATCTCTTATTTCCCCTTTTTCCCCCCATATTAGTACAGTAAATAAACCCTTATTTGTTCATGTTAACTTTATCTTTTAATTATAAAACCCTTCCCAAAGTACAAGTGAGCAACCGAAAGAAAGACCCCCACGCCCTGAGAGTGATGCTGATGAGAGCTAGCCGGATGTAAGTATCCTGGAGATACCTTTCAATCTAAACATAACAACACGTAAGTACAAGTTCGCGCTTGCACATGCCGCATGTAAACCCATCTACAACATAAAAACCAAATCTCAAATGAACATACACCCTGCAACTCTTACATTCGTTCCCTGAACCGGGGTGGCATTGGCAAAAGTGAACCAATTTTTACAGCACGGGTGGTCAGCCTCATACCAACCTATCCGTCAAGGATAAAAGTATTATAAATCAGTATTTTATACTAATTTAAGTTGCAAAGATATGCAACATTGGTGCATTTTCACAACCAGACCCGCACAAGTTCGCGCTTGCACATGCCGCATGTAAACCTACAACATAAAAACCAAATCTCAAATGGGCATACACCCTGCAACTCTTGCCGCCCTTCCCTGAGACAGGGGTGACATTGGCATTTTTACAGCCTGGGTGGTCAGCCGCATACCAGCCTATAAGTCAAGGATTTGATAGTGATAATGATGATGCTGATGACCTATTGACAGACTGTCATTCTCAGCGGTCACCAAAGAAAAACATGCAAAGACAAATTACCATGTTTAGTATAAATTTCCGTCGAGATTTGGGAAAATATTTTTGTCTGGTTGACTCAAAGTAAATACGGGCCAGTCGTGGAATTTTCTTATGGAAAATTATGACCTACAGAAGGGTGTAATTTGCTTATTTCGTTTGCGTATACCTATGTCGGAGGGAATAGTTGAGATTAACTGGCAATTGTAGATGTTTTCAGGGAATTTTCATGGCGTTAAATGGATTCTGTAATCTATAATCTAAGTTACAAAGACGTTTATGGTTTCAAGTTTCAAGTTTCGTTTACTTGATAGATAGATAGATAGATGTGTAGATTCTGTTCAATAAAATATTACACATTCCAGGTATAGCCTTATACGGATAATAATTTAGAAACATATCAACAAAAGAAAATTAAAACAAATACATGAAATCAGCTAAGGGAGAAAGTAACTTAGTAAGAAACGTAAGCCTCTGTCTAAGCTTATTTTCACTCAGGTGGAAGATATCAATCGAGGAGGAGATCTCATTGAACACAGCCATTGCCCTCAGTCTTTACTTTATAGTCTATTAGTTCTGCATCTAAGACAATAATTGTAGGCAACGTGAACATAGACGATTGATGGTCAGTAGACTGATGATGATCTCAAGGCGTACCTACCGAAAACATACCGAAAAGCGTTTGTTATTTATAATCAATACAAAAAATGGAAATTAAACAGTTTTTCCGTGTTTAAATAGATAGTTATTGTTGTTCTTTAATAAAGTCATTTATACGGTTTTTATTATTATTTATTAACGTCTGGTTAGCCTTTTACAAAAACAATACCAGAGCCCTTGGAGTGACTACATCACGAAACGGCGCTATAAAGAAATCATCAACTCATCATCAATACAATTGGTACAAGCTATGATTAAATGATTGACGATTAATGTTTAATACTCGTACACAACCCAAATACAATTCAATACACACCCAAATTCGCGTTTACACTTGCAGTATTAGGCTTAAAACCTCAAATGAACATACACCTTCCAAATCTTGCAGACTTTCCCTAAAACACGGGTGAGATTGGCATGCCAAAATTGAATCAATTTTTACGGTACGAATATAGGTACCTACACATTACAGTTAGGTAAAGTACATAATTAATCAAGGAGCAAAAGTTATTAATGTATAAGTACAATCAACTGTGAAATCATACTTCGTGGTTCACAAAAAAAACAGCGCTCACGAAATAAAAAGGACTAAAATTAATATTTGTATTTATTCAAGCAAGTAATTAACTAAACGTATTTTTTGTTCCACTTCTCAGTAATTTTTATTTTGCTTTATTAATAAATAATAGGTTGGCATGAGACTTGTCCCCCATGCTGTAAAAACTTGGTACAGTTTTGCAAATACCACCCTCGTTTCAGAGAAAGACGCAGGAGTTACAAAGTTTATGTTCATGTGAGCTATGGTTAATTTTGTAAGTAGGTATATATCGCCACCTTAAAGGTAAAACTGAATAAGTACTGATTCACTGATTGATAAATCGTGGATGAAACATTTTATTGGGTGTAACTTCTCGTAGTAAGTGAACTAATTATAAAGAAGTGCTCATGAACAACTTCTTAACTACACGATTATCACACGCTTTTAGTTAACTAGAGGGCTCTTGAGGTGTGATACACAAAAAAACAGCGCCCACCAAATAAATCATCCTAATATTATTATCTTTATTATTTTTTTAGTATTTTCTCTCGTAGAAACTAGGAAAAAGGTGCATTTATCTGAGAAACTCACGTTAGCTTTATATGTCACTCATTCAGTTTTACCTTCATCGATATGCAGCATGTGTAAGCGTGAACTTACATGTGTCTTCTTGTGAGCATGCACTGAACATGAGCCTTAAATGTCTATATACTTTTGCTTGTAATAACAGATTTTCATCACTTATTCTCTTGAAATATGTAGTTTTTTCTTATGGCAGGTACCGTGTACTTACATAACGACATTGCCTGTTCAGTAGATTCATTGATTTCCAAAAGTTTTTATTCTAAGTTTAGAAAATCGCCATGACAACGCAGATCTAAAAATAAATAATCACATGACGGGAGACGCAACAACAACGGCCAATAAATATTCTATGCGAATAATATTAATAACAATATTAGGATGATCTATTTGATGAGCATTGTTTTTGTGTGAATCACACCTCAAAAGCCCTCTGCGAGCTTGGCCGTCGCTAAAAAAAGCGACAATTCTCAAGCAAGACCCATTTGCTGTAAAGTTGGACGGACCTTTGGTGACCAATTTGAATTTTCGACCCAGCGAAGAGCATAATATTTGAAAATATAAATGGTATTTTTTGTGCTCCGCCGGGAATCGAACCCACAACCTTCCCATTCAGAGTCCGAAGTGTTACCACGCTTAGACTACAGACCGGTCTAATAATATTGTGTGAACCTTTTCGCCCGGTCTACAGATTTACAGCGAGCGATTTAAGTGATAAACAATATATTACGGAATGAGGCTTCTCACCGCGACTACGCAACTAAGCTGCACAGTTAGTGCTACGCTGTCACTGAAGGGGTCGCATGTGGAACCTATTTGTTTTTATGCTTATGTACATGCACGGAGTTTGAATCTCAGATGTTCGTAAATCTTTGAAACTTAGATTTGTATCGTAGACCTATTTGAACGGTCGTAGTCTTCTGTACCCTGAGTACGAGTTGCAAAACTTGAGTAAAGTAAAGTTTACGGAAAGTATTAAAGAGTGGTTTCCCCCAAAATCTACGGTTTTTGTTTGTTTGAACTTGATTTTATTCATCACTGTAACTCTTTTGCTAAGATATAACGTGTAAGAAACAAAAAACGGCAGATTTTGGGGAAAACCACTCTTTAATACTTTCCGTAAACTTTACTTTCCTCAAGTTTTGCAACTCGTACCAGGGGTAATGGTTAACGCTGTGGAATCGTAATCGGATGATAGTGTAGTCAATTACTAGAGGTGCTCCTGTCTTTATCAAAGACCAGTCACTGAGGTTCATCCCACCAACATTAACTGGGCCTTGCAAAATTATGACACCAATAACAGTGACAATTTAGATGGCTCTTGAGGTGTGATTCCCACAAAAACTGTGCTTATCAAATGAATTATTCTAATTTTTAATTATTAACATGGCATGTGCTTTACTGCTGTGGTAATTTTTTTCAGTAAGTACATTAATATTCTCTCTTTTTTTAGACGCCTCTCGTTTTCTTCATTCACTTTATAAATGCATTCAGTTTTTTTTCTTCAATCATTATCTTTATCCTGAAACTATTTACTGATAAGAGTCCTTAGCAATCAATAAGAAAAAAAAATCTTTGTGTGTGTAACAAATAAGTTAGTCTTTTCCCTAGCAACCCGACAATACTACGACACATAATTTTATCTATGGAATTTGTGCCTTTTCAGTCTTTTCAGATTTCAATCGAGCTCCACTGAAATTTAAAGAAAACCTAAGAAGTGTATTTTCTTTTAACTGATATCAATTATGACCCCAAATAAATGTTTTAAATAAGTACTTACTAAATAAAAGTTTTTATATAGATTTTCATCAGTTTTTCATGTAGGGAAATTCATGAAAATCACCCCACGAGCATACCATATTTAATGTCGTTAGTGCTTTCAGTTATACCAGCGTCTCTCTCTCGTTTTTATTCAGTATTCTGTGGTCCGTCGCAGAGGAATGTCCTGTCCTGCGAGCTGAGCCACCCATAGTAAATAAGGCTCCTGAAAAGATGTGTGCGAACGGTATATAAACGCCAAGCCGCGCCACAAAACCCGCAAAAAACCGATTAAATTATCTCAATTCAATCGCGAAAAATGACGAGGTGATTGTGAATCGAAACGGAGTGGAAATATTCAAGAAGATTGGAGAAAATTTGAGCGTTGTTTTTGGCGCTGTCATTCCATTGGCTGGATGAGCAAATCGGTTGATGCGGTTAGTATGAACTAATGAATTTATTTGTTTATCTCAAATGCGTTGTAAACATAATAAGAAACTGCGACATCTCATGGAAAATCAATACGAAAAAATGCCTTTTTTACACTAGAAAAATAACACTGTAAAATAAATGTGAGTTTACCATTAAATCTCGCAATTATTTCGCAATAAATAAAAAATAAAACAAAGCTTTTTTCAATGTTAAAAGTACCACATTTTCATGATAATTGTAGCCAATTTTTTCCATGTTTTTTTTAGTAATTTTCCTAGAATCCCATCTTTCAGTTTTTTCATGAAATTCACTCTGTTTTCATTGTACAATCATTTTATGTTTCTGATATTTTTTAATGTTTATTTCGTCATGGCTTTGTGTCCGACACATGCTTGATTAACATTTATTATAAACAGGTCAATCACTCTGTTTTTATTGCAGATACATTAAAATCGTCATTCTGCAAATACATGTTGTTTTTTCATTATATTAAAAAAAAAAAAAAATTGTATCTCCACACGCAGAACAAAGCATTTCAAAATACATAACATTTTAAATGCATCATACTAATTATAAATAAAAATCCTATTTATCAATGCATTCATCTTATTTATTCCATCGATCAAATTTCATTTATTTTATTTTGTTATTTTGATCGATGTTTTTTTCATACAAGCGATAACAGGTATTTTTTTTGTTAATCCTTTTGTATGCGAACCAGTTTTTTAATCCTTTTGTTATTCTTCAATTTAAAATGATCAGTACATACATAACCAATTTAAAAGGTTTGTCGACCTTTGGAGGTATAATATCACTGTTACAATATAAGTATCTACGTATCTACAGTAGACTCACTTTGAATGAGTCTTCATACAAGTGACCACAAGTACAAAAATACTCAACAAAACTGTATTATTTTTTGGCAGACAACATTCTTTTAATGTACGTTTATTTTGTTACTGAAAAAAAGGTAAAATCATGTTTCTTTTTATGAGATTTCTGCGTTGTATTTTTAATTGATTTCACTCAAATTTCCATTGAGCTAGGTTAGTGCATCTGTCAGTTTTCCTGCAGACTGTTTTACCGACGCGACGCCTGAAACAACTTTACGTTGAAACTCCGCCACAGCGTTTTTACTGAATATATCTGGAATGTTGGGAGCGCTGTTTTTCTTTTCATACATTTTTTGTTAAACGTTGCGGTTGAGTTTTATTGTGAAATTTTGTATACTTTGGGCCATGTTATCGGAAAAACTCACTTTTACAGTCAATGACGCAAACGTAGAACTGTAGATACGCTTTATTCTCATATTTCGTGTTTTTTGATAATATTAACTCTGTTCTTGCGAGCTTTAATATTTCGTATGTACTTAATTAGATTACTCTGTTGACGAAAAAATATTATGTGCCTAGTAAAAGATATGAAATGCGTAGTACACATATTTCCTAATATGAAAAATGCTTTCAGATTAGAAAAACGAATATTATATTTTTATTTGTACTAGTACCCTTAGTACGAGTTGCAAAACTTGAGAAAAGTAAAGTTTACGGAAATTATTAAAGCGTGATTACTCCCAAAATCTGCCGTTTTTGTATTATACACTTTATGGTCTTAGCAAAAGAGTTACAGTGATGAAGAAAATCAAGTTCAAACCAACAAAAACGGCAGATTTTGGGGGAAATCACTCTTTAATACTTTCCGTAAACTTTACATTACTCAAGTTTTGCAACTCGTACATACTAAGGGTACTGGACCGCAATTTCTATAGACAACAAAATGTTTCGCCGCCCAGCCGGGTTACTAGAGAAAAATCTAACTAAAGAGTAAAATATATATATAATAAACATGGACATGTAACGTTGACCCATAGATCTTTTTCAAACTTGACTCCGTTAAAATAAAAAAAACTTTATTGAATTTCTACTTGTAATCATCACCATTTCAATATCGATACCATAGAGGTAAAACTGAACAAGTGTTATATTATTATTAAGCTTACATGGGTTTCTCACATAAATGCACCGAGAAAACACTAAAAAATTATAAAAATCATGCAGCTCAGAAGTTTTGCATGAGCACTGCCTTATAATTAGTTTACTTACTATGAGAAGTTACACCCAATATAATTTGTATCCACGATGTAACAAATCAGTGAATCAGCACTTGAGAGTTTTAGGCTTACACGGCCGGCTGATGATGCTGGAGTGATGTTTTCCGGGTGTTGCTGTGGTCTGTGGGAGCTGGAGCTTCCGGACGTTTTGCCCATTTCTACGATGGGCTTCTTTAGCGTGAAGGATGATGATGAAGATGATCTTGATGAGAACTGGAAGAAGCCCATCGTAGAAATGGGCGAAATGTCCGGAAGCTCCAGCTCCCACAGACCACGGCAACAGATCCCGGAAAACATTACTCCAGCATAATCAGCACTTATTCAGTTTTCTATCTCATGTTCGTAAAACATCTTACATTCCCGCGCCTTTGTTTCATATATACGACTTAAATAAATAAAACTTGATCATTTTTACTTTTAAATATTATTCGAAGTATCGTTTACCCTTAATTTGAAGAACATACCTAAGTAGTACCTACCTACCCAGTTACATACATGTTTAATTTTTTTCTGACTAAGAGCAAAGACGTTTAACAGGCATGTTGGTGAAATGAAAAAAACACATACATTCCTCAAAATGTCTGCCAACATTTTTTGTTGTGCAAAACAGAAAAATGTAAATTCACATAATTTTATAAACACCCACACGGTGTTATTCACACACAGCAAATACATGGCTCAACCGCACACCTAATGTGAATTTTCCATACAAGAAAAACCAATATCCATGGATCAGCTATGGATGTAATGTGTTGTGAATAACTCTGCTAGTTCCTACATTCATAAACGTTGTTGTGCGTGAATGGACTTAGTACATGAATTGACATAGACAGAATTGTGACGTCACACTGCTGGGTTGCTAGGAAAAAGTCAAACGCTACTAAGCTGTGTGTACATAGTGACTTCTTGCAGCTTTTTCCCCGAAAGGCTCACATGTGGCGACAGGAGTCTATTTATTTTTACAGATAAGAGGGTTGGCTTTTCGCCACTACTTCAGTTGAAGTGGGGCTTTCCCAGCCCCCGAAGGGCTGGTACTTATTTATTGTGAAGGCTGAGTAAACCTTACCGGCATTTTATTTTGGGTTTGAAATAAGTACTGAAACGGAAAATCATTTCTGAGACCCCTCGCTGGCATCAAACCCAAACTCTCGGCATGAAAAACGCGGCAAAAAGTTACACTTATGTGAAGCTTATTCACGTTTTATGTACTTACCTACTCTTTTTTCAGTTTTACCACCATCTATGGTAGGTATCTATAATTTACAAAATTCCATTTTTTAATGTACCATTCGTAGGTATTTTATAATATCGATCAAGATTTTACGCATAGCATCGTGAGTCTCGTAGGATCGTTTATGAATAGGTGCCCGTGTGGTCTCAATGTTATTCATTCAATTTCTACGTAGTAAGTCTAAAAATACACAGCGCTTGTTTTCTTTGCTATTCAGAGTCACTTTTCTTTGACTAATGACTTGACATGAGGCTGACCGCTCACACTGTAAAAATGGTTCACTTTTTTCAACCGTTCTCAAATAAACATGATTTGCAGAGCTTAATAATTTATATCCATACCTTAAAGGTAAAACTGAATAAGTGACAAATTAAGCTAACAGGGTTTCTCACTAAAATGTACCTTTTTCATATTTTCTACGAGAAAAAACACTACAAAAGTGTGAAAAACCTGAAGTTTAGAAGTTAGTTGTGCACACTTCTTTAAAATTACTTCATTTACAACGAGAAGTTAACTAAATCCAATGTTTTTTCAACAATTTATAAAATCAGTAAATCAGAATTTATTTAACGTTTAAATTTATATTAAAATTAAATTTATAATAAAATTAATTTAAAAAAAAAAATGTATATAAAAATTTAAATTTATTAAACCTTTAAGGTGGCGATACGTTCATTTAAAATTCAGGTTTATTTTTTTAAATACGCTGTATGATAATTTAACTGTAACGCGTCGTTAACTGTAGGGGTGGTCAAGAATCCAATGCTTCAAGTATACAACATTGCGTATATGTAGGTACTCACCTCGATTGCGTGAATCTTAAAAATGTATGAAAACTAAATCAATCTCTAGTCTAACTAAATCACGCCTTTTCCATACATGTTTTTTTTACTCGGGGTGCAGAGGGCTCTTGGGGTGTGATTCACGCAAAAACAGCACTCACCAATAAATCATCCTAATTTTTTATTATTATTACAAACGCTCCAATCAAGTATCTTTGTATACATCGACACCTTAAAGGTAAAACTGAATAAGTGACATATTTAGCTAACATGGGTTTCTCAAATAAATGTACCTTTTTTCTACGAGAATAAGCACTAAAAAAGTGTAAAAATCATGTAACCCAAACGCAAAAAACGCAAATAAGCTACACATATAGTGTAACTTCTTGTCGCGTTATCCCCAAAGGGGTCGCATGTGGCGAGTTGAACCTATTTATTTTTACAGGTTAGGCCTTACGCCAACCACTTCAGTTGAAGTGGGGGTTTCCCAGCTCCCGAGAGGGCTCGTACTCATTTCTTGTGAAGGTTGAGTAAACCTTGCCGGTACTTTATTTTGGGGCTTGAAATAAACACCGAAACGGGAAATCATTTCTGACACCCTCGGCGGGATTCGAACCCGAGCTCATGGCATGGAATGCAAGCACTCTACCAACTGAGCTATCGACCGGACATGAAGTTTCTTACAATTACATAGTTATGACTATTAATTTTATGATTATTAGACTATGAGTAGTTACACCCAATAAAATCAGTGAATCAGCACTTATTCAGTTTAACCATTAAGTTGGCGATACATGTATTTTTTTTTTGTTGTTCGGTTGTTTAAAGCATTCTGATTAAAACAAAAAACAAAGCTCATGGTATTTCCTTGGATTAACTGAATTAGCACTGTTTTGTATGGTTTTTCACTTAAAAGAAAGAACAATGCAAATAACTGTTAAAACATTCAACCTCTTTGCCAAAACATACGAACACAGCAAAGTAATGAATAAACGCGGTCCAAGGCTCAGGCTGTATGCAAAAGTTGTTAATGAAATACTTCATTTTCTTCTTTGTCTGTCATTTTGAATCCATTGTTAGATAACATTCAGTCACAAAGGTTCACCCAGCCTTACAGCAACTGGGCTACAGCAGTAGTGCTTTCTAGGTACGACCAAGCTTGCAAAGGATTGTTTTTTCTTTCAAAAATAATTTTAAAGACGAATGCAATTCCTTCTTAATAATACTTTTAATGCAATTCACTAACCTATGTTTACCTAACCATAAAAAGGTATTGCGTTATTAATGAATATTTTATTAATTTATGTATTACACATTTTTGGGTTAACATTAACTTAAAGACATCTGTTAATTCAGGGTTCAAAGCTATCTTTTAAGAGTAGGTATCAGGTGCTGTTCAATTCAGGGATTACTTACACCTTCATTAATAGCACGAACTAAATATTTTCTTATGAAAATTAAATATAACCTGAGCATAACCCTATTTTATGCTATAAAGTTATATGTGCAGTCTACTGTACAATTTATTTTTCTTATTGTGTTAGATTCATCATCAGGTTGCTTGCGTGTTCCAGGTGTGACATAATATGGAATCATGGACCTGGAGCAGCCTCACCAGGAGCTCGTGAAGTGTGTGGTGGTGGGGGACACGGCCGTGGGCAAGACCCGCCTCATTTGCGCACGCGCGTGCAACAAGCACGTGTCTCTGTCGCAGCTGCTGACCACGCACGTGCCCACTGTCTGGGCCATCGACCAGTACAGGATCTACAAGGATGTGAGAACAACACAAAACTTCTTCATTTCGTATCACTACAAATCTGTCAAAGATAACTCGTCGACAGACAGCTCATCCATTGACAAATCAGTCATACGACAGTCATTACACACAACTTTTCGGCCACAGACAACTTGCCCACACATAACTCGTCCACAGACACAAAGGTCACATGTTCGTCCACACATCTTTTCGGTCAACGGCATTTTGGTCACATACAATATAAGCCCACAGACAGCTCCATCACAGAAAACATGCTCTCCAAAAACCTTTGTAATTACTGTAGTTTAATTGATTGTGGTCTTCTTTGATGAAGCTGTGTGTAGACCGTATACCTATTGTATGTGACCGAAATGTCGTTAACGGTCATATGACCATTTTGTCCATGGCCAAGCTGTCGGTTGCCTGTGACCGAATTGTCATGGAACTCTTCATTTATCTAATCTAAGTTGCATAGATATGTTACATTGAAGATTTACATTATATTCATTCTCACAAGCAGACACGTACAAGTTCGCGCTTGCACATGCCGCATGTGAACCTACAACATAAGAACCAAATATCAAACGGACATACACCCTGTAACTCTTGCCGTCCTTCCCTGAAACAGGGGTGACATTAGCAAAGTGAACCATTTTTACAGCATGGGTTGTCAGCTGCATACCAACCTATAAGTCAAGGAACATACCCAACAAATTACATTTTTTAAAACAATGAATAATAGCACGTATGGACATCAGAACCAAAACAGAAAACAAATTCCAGTTTAATAAACCCTAGCCGCCAACATTACAGATCAACCGCCATTTCTTTCTGCCCTTACATACTTCACATATTCTAATTCCCTTCTTCATCTTGTTCCTCATTGCTGAGGGTTGTGACCCGCGTGGAAGCAACCACTCTTCCCCAGTTCTCTCTTGACTGTGCTGCCCACCGCGCTCCAACCACCGAATTGCTTTTTGCCGACTTCACTTAATTGGTCCATCCTGTGGGCGGTCTTTCTCTTCCAATGTCTACTTAGTACTTATTATATTTTTAGTCCTTTTTAAAGTAAAAAAAAAGCAGACTTATTGAAACAGTCCGACATTTCTTTCAAATACAGAATGTATTTTATAACAGTTTGGTCACTATAAGCAGTTGTATATTGTAAACCTGTGAAAATAAAAATCTTAGCATTGTTCTCCCTTATGGCATAATGAAATAAGAAATCAGAGTCTTAGGCCTGTTACTTTCAATGTAAGCATAACAACTTTATGCTGAATGAACAGCACTTTTTTGTTATCAGCTTAAAGTCACATAAGCTAATGTTGAAAATACCTGTACCCTTAGTACGAGTTGCAAAACTTGAGAAAAGTAAAGTGTACGGAAAATATTAAAGAGTGATTTCTCACAAAATCTGCCGTTTTTGTTTCTTACACTTTATGGTCTTAGCAAAAGAGTTACAGTGATGAAGAAAATCAAGTCCAAACAAACAAAAACGGCAGATTTTGGGAGAAATCACTCTTTAATATTTTCCTTAAACTTTAATTTTCTCAAGTTGTGCAACTCGTACTAAGGGTCAAATATACAACTTTGATCCGAAGTACTGTCTTGCTTTCATCAAGTTTGATGTCTGAATACAGAACTGTAACTGAATCACTTTATTTATTAATATCAGTTAATCAAACTTAGGTATTTCTCATTTTCTTGTTTATGAATAACATGAAAAGTGTAGCTCATTCAATTGTGATAATATTGTTAAGTTTATTTGTTGCACTAAAAGGCACATGTGCACACACTTCACTATCTGAAGCTATTTCTGTGATATCTTACTTTTCTATAAATAGTACCTACATACTTTTGTGTGTGTGTGTGTGTGTGTGTATGTGTGTGTATGTGTGTATTTTCTCAGCAAAGCAGTTATTTCAATTTTACATTTTCATAACAAATTATCTGGTGCTAATGAATAGAGACTAGGTTTTATAATTCCACTTTTTGTCGAGAATATGAATAGGTTTATCAACAAAGTCCACACTTTATAAATTTCCCGCAGGCGGGGTGACGTCAGACGTTGTCGTCCATTATAAATAAAACATTGAATTTTTTACAAAAAATAGATTTGTGCAGAGGAATGCAATTCACCAACCTATTCTACCTGGCCAGAAACAGGTATTAATATCATCCAGGTATTAATTTCCTGTTTGACCAGGATCTAAGTTATGGTCAAATGACCCAAGCGGGGATCGAACCAACGTTATTCTATTCCAAACAAGCTAGAAAGATCAGCCAGTTGACTCCCTCGGCCATAACACCAATATCAATAAGTCCCCAATGACATCTGTTGAAGCAATGTGGAAGTTATTGTCGATAGGACATGACGCAGGCGGGGTTCGAACCAGCGTTAGGGTCAATAAAGTTCTAATAAAGTTCATTGTGACAAAATAAAACGATATGGTCAAGGGGATAAGGTGTCGCCGCTTTAATTTGCGTTATTGAGACATTCGCAAATTTGACCCCACCTGTGTCGGGTCCAATCGACAATAACTTTGACACTTGTTCAATAGATATCATTGGGTAATTTTTAATTAAGTAATATTTCATTAAAATATTTAAATAATGACTTATTAATTGATAATGTTTAAACCTGTTTCTGGCCAAGCAAAATAGGTTGGTGAGTTGGTTTCTTCTTCACAAATCTATTAAAAAAAAAAAAATTGAGTTGTATTGTGTAAAAATTGACATATCAAAAGAGCAAAATAGGATTTCTATCTTTTTCAATGTGTGTGCACATGCGATAAGGCTGTGCTCCTCTCTTAAACAAGCATAACATTCACAAAGTGAATCAGTATTGGCATCACAGGTGGTCAGCCTCATACCAACCTATAAGTCAAGGAACTTGTTAACAAAGCATTAAGTTTTTATGGTGTAAAAATTGACATATCAAAAGAGCGAAATTGGATCTCTACTGTTTTCAAAGTGTGTGCACATGCGATTAGGCTGTGTTTGCTTTATAATTCTGCGTCTCGATGATAAGTGGAAGCTATTTTTCCCTCCAACGCACGTGACTCCTCGTAAAATGACACAAAAATGATAATAATAACCTCATTACGATTATCACGATCACGCTGACTCGTTTACCAAATTGTGAGCTCATTAAAGGTGGTGATAATCATTCCATGACTCTGCGCCATTAGGGAAAGGAGAAACAGTTAAGATATCCAAATTACCTGCAAACAAATCAGCTGCACATATAGTTCACCTTTTTGCCTCATCATCTTCAGAAGGATCACATGCAGCTAGTAGAACCTGTTTGTTTTTATCTAAGGGACAATATAGTGTCGTAACTAAGCCAGGTTGCTTAGGAAAATGTAGACAAATATTTTGTTATTAGTTGCTAAGGGCGGCAGTTCCATGACTGGCGTTTGCTCACTGGGAAAGAAGTTTGAAATTCAAAAATGTCCGGGCCTTATTCTGTTTCATAGTCTCTAGTCTATAAGTGAACCTATTACTCTATTCAGTGTACATGCTTGCCTCGCTGGATCACTAACAGCCCCAGTGCTTGTTTGGCTTATCCACCATTTGATTCAAATATGACCTTTCATTGAAATTGTCTTAGGAATCATATTCTACACAATGTGAGCTAAGAAAAAAACATAAAACACGATAACGTGGAATTGTTTTAAATATTTTTCAAATCAATTTCCAGTTATCATAAAACACATTGGTTCAATACCTACATACACAAACATTGCTCATGTGAAATTACCACAAACAAGCACTAAAAGGACTTATTGATTTCTGTCTCTTGCATGTTCCAGGTCCTTGAGCGCTCATGGGAAGTTGTGGACGGCGTGAATGTTTCCTTGAGACTCTGGGACACGTTTGGTGATCATGATAAGGACAGGAGGTTTGCGTATGGAAGGTAATCCCACATGACATCTACTCAAACATGATTCTCAAAAGACCATTAAGTATGTGTTGTATGGAAAGGCGACAATCTTTGATTTTTGTAGTGCGATAAATAACCTTCGCCAAACAAGGATGTGTCTCCTGATGATGTTTTACTATTATATTACATTACAATCATAATAACTACACAGTTAGGTTATTATACTTTTTGGATATTAGACAAACCTTCATGTGAGAAGTTACGGCATTATTTTCGTTTCTAAGGATGAATTCTCAGTCTTCGAAGAGAGTGGGTGTCTCCTAAAGACGTAAGCTATGTCACCAACAAAACATCAAGAATGATGTAAGTTCTCCCATAAAGGTTCGTCTAATATCCAAAAAGATTAATTAGCTAACTGCGTAAGTAGTTATTATAATAGTAAATATTATTTAAAACGACAGTAATTTCTGCCTAAACATTAATTTCAGTTCAAATTCAATTGACAGACCTGGGCTGGAAGTTTCATCACCACGGTAATTCTTACCTACCGAATATCGGTAATATTTGTATGAAGACCTGCTAATCCAAGATGGCTACAAGTGAACAGCTGATTACTTTTCATACAAATACTACCTATATTTGGTAGGTAAGAATTACCGTGGTGATGAGACTTCCAGCCCAGTATTGTCTCAGACAGTTGGGTTCAAAGTCTCATATATTTGTAAACAGACTCCATTGTGACAGATTGTTTTTGTGTTTAGATCTGACGTGGTGTTGCTATGCTTCTCCATCACGAACCCCGTCTCGCTGCGCAACTGTGGCGCCATGTGGTATCCCGAGATCCGCAAGTTCTGCCCGCACACGCCCGTGCTGCTCGTGGGCTGCAAGAACGACCTGCGCTACATGTACAGAGACGAGACCTACCTCTCCTACTTCAGGGACAGGAGCCCATTTGTCAGGTGATTTACCAAAAAAAAAAGTTTAAAACTTTCACTTTCATGGTCAGTGTTAATAATTAACAAATCGCTTTTGTGTTCTATCGGGTTTGACCATGTTCTATTTGCAGCTCCTACATCTGCCGACATTTCGCTTCCACGAGCAGAAAGCATCCTCAAGGCGAGCTATCATCAGATTTGGTTATTAAAAAAATAATTGTTCCTTTAAGCTTTGATGGCTGGTGGTCTATACTGCGTCCCTTTAGTGCTTGTTTGTCTTATGTCCGTCAGAGGAAACTTCACATGAGCAATGTTTGTATGTGTACTGGACCAATGTCTCTTATGAATGCTAGAAATTGATTTTGAAAATACTATTAACAACTCTCACATTATCTTGTTTCACATTTTTTTCTTAGCTCAGATTGTGTAGAATGTGATTCTTAAGACGATTACGATGAAAAGTCATCTTTGAATCAAATGGTAGATAAGCCAAACAAGCACTGGGCTGCGACTCGTCTAGGGCTGTTTTTTGCCATGGTCCATTAGAGGCGGAACATCCAGGCATTTTTCTATTCTCAAAATTCCATAGACAAAAAAATTGCAACGTCACATTGTGGAGTCACATAAAGAAAAGAGTAATTAATATTAAATAAATGGTTGCTAAGGACCCTTGGTAAGAGAGCTCGCCAAGAAAACATCAAATTTTAAATATCTGTTCAACAAACGTTTCCATTCCATTCTTCTTCATGTATCAAAAATGCAAACTAACAATATAGCATCAATCAACATAAAACATAAAGATGGAGCATCAGAACCATTTGGTGTGCCAAGAAAGAATGCGCTCTAGGGTCTCTTCTTCATACAAAGTCTTGTTATAATCAGTTTCCAGGTAACCATCATTTATATGTCTCTTTTTCGCATTATGACGTTAATATCTTGAGTCTCATTGTTTCATTGTTTACCTATTATTGTGTTTTCATGGTACGTTTGTTACTATGACAAAAAAACACGCATGCCTACGTCTATGTCTTTTATATGGATCAATGTTCCTAGGTAAAAAAAAACAATTCTTTTATATTGATATATATAACATTGTAACTTATATTTCTCATAGATTTTTTAACATAATGAATTGTTTCAGAGCCACCAGGAAGAGTGACCTAGTGATGCCAGACCAGGGGCGGGCCCTCGCTAACGAGATTGGTATCTACTATTACGAGACGTCAGTGTTTACCTACTACGGTGTAAACGAGGTGTTTGAGAATGCCATACGAGCGGCGCTCATGGCAAGAAAACAGCAAAGGTTTTGGATGACTAACCTCAAGAGGGTGCAGAGACCTTTATACCAGGTGAACACATTGAGTTATAATATAGTACCTACAGTCAAATTATTTTGATGCAAGTAGACACTTTTTCTGTAATTGTTAGGTTTAAGTTGGAATTACGGTTGTTTGACATATTTACAATAATTATAACTACACAGTAAAAAAAAATATATCGGATATTACATCTTCAATCGTCGTGCAGAGAGGGTGTCTCCTTAAGACGTTAGCTATGTCGCTAACTAAACGTCGAGAATAATGTAAGTTCTGTTTTAACGGTTCGTGTAATATCCGATCAATTTTTTTTAACTGTGTAGTTATAATTATTGTAAATACTATATCGGTTTCAACATATCTCCACACAAATCTTTGTTAGTTAGAAAGAGAACAATCATACTCCGAGTTTCGATACTTTGTTAACAGGCAAAAGGTACATTGGCAGAAATCATACGTATACATTGCAATTATTATTGTCGGTGTCATTATTATAAAACATAATGGAATGTCTAATTATTGAGTGTCGAAAAACAAGATGGAGAAAGTAAGAAAACATAGGATTTTCCTTAGATTGGCGCTTTCTACAGCAGTGACCAATTTCACAGAGAGCTCCTGTGATTAAAACAAATCCAGCAATCACCAAATAAATCAACCTAATTTTATTTTATTTTATTTTATTCAGGAAAAAAACAACAAATTTCTTCGGATAATTACCTACAATAAATCAGTAGATTAATAAATAATTGAAAAAATTGTCTCTACATTTTCCGTTAATAACAATAAAATTAATAATAATAATAACAATAACAAAATCAATGAATCATCAAAAAGCAATTGATACTTTCATAAATAAAAATATCAACATACAGGCACACATACACACCTCCATACAACCACACATCATGAGCACATTTTATTAACTACGTGTTTAAACAATTAAATATTAATATCATACATGACTCTGGAGGAAATGAAAGAAGTATGCAAGGATAGAAAGAAATGGCGGTTGATCTGTGATGTTGGCGGCTAGGGTTTGTTAAAGTGAAATTGGTTTTATGATTTAGTTTTTTATGTCCATGTATATATTGTCATTTTCATTCTTTGATTTAAAAAATGTAATTTGTCATGTATGTTCCTTGACTTATAGGTTGTTATGCGGCTGACCACCCACAATATAAAAATCAGTTCACTTTGCCAATGTCACCCCTGTTTCAGGGAAGGACGGCAAGAGTTGCAAGGCTTATGTTCATTTGAGATTGGGTTTTTATATTGTAGGTCCACATGCGGCATGTGTTAGCGCGAAATTATACATATCTGCTTGTGGGAATGCATTTAGTGTAAATCTTAAATGATGTGTATCTTTGCAGCTTAGATTAGATTAGATTAGATTAGATACATAGCAATAAAGAAATCCTCATAGTAGCACTTACACACGAGGACAATACAAGCCCCGCTTTCAAATTTCAAATTTAGTTGGATAACTGTATAAACTATGGTAGTGACACTGTAAACAAGATGGTAAACAGGATGGTTTATGTGTATGTTTTATTTTTATTTATTTTTAATTTTTCAGGCGCCGTTCAAACCGCCCAAGCCCCTGCCACCAGAAGTAGTCATAGCAGCGAGCGCTTACACGGAAAACATGACCAGCTTATTCTTGAGCCATGTAAGTCTATCATAGTACCATTGTATCAAAAAATCCTGTGTTTTTGGAAGCACTATTTCCAATCTCCTTGTCATGTTGCATCTATCTATCTATAATCTATAATCTAAGTTGCAAGGATATATTCATTTAAAGCTCTCAGATGTATGCCCACAAAAAAAACACGTGTAGTTCGCGCTTACAAATGCTGATTGTGTACTTACAAATAAAATCCAAACTCAAATGAACATAAGCCCTGCAACTCCTGCCGACATTCCCTGAAACAGGGGTGACATTGGCAAAGTGAACCATTTTTTACAGTATGGGTGGTCAGCCTCATACCAACCTATAAGTCAAGGAATAAAATTCATAAAATGAAAATGTACCATCTATAGCTTATGAAGCCATTTTGTACCAAATTTCATTTTGTGTCACGGTATATGTGAATGAATGGGATATCCAGAGTTAAAATATAAGAAAAGCATGTTTGAAAATTGTTACGACTCTGGATGAAAACAGAACTGAGAATAATAATTTAATTTTCAAGTATGCTCTAATCAAAAAACGGTCACCAAAGGTTTATCCAGCCTTACAGGTATAGTTTAAAACTGGCGCTTTCTATAACAGCATTCAATGTCCCAAAGAGCTCACCAAATAAATAAATCATCTTAATACTTATTTATTATTTTACTAACTTATTGACCGATTGTGAAGTGCTGTCATGAAAGTCTTGGAATACCATTGCATCCTTTTCTCTCTCCTTCCTCAGATTTACAATGACATGGTGATCATCGCTGGTTCCATGGCCTTCCCAGTCCACAGGTTCATCCTCGCCTCAAGTTCCATCGCCTTCCAGAGACTCCTGACCATGGACCTGCCGCAGCATGGCTCTGAGCTCGGGGCAAGGAGTTCCAGCGAATCCAGCATGGTGAGAAAACAACAAACTTCTGAATCAAAATTGTGAAATTTTTGTAGAAATGGAATGATGTGGCTACAAGTAAGCTGCACATATAGTACAACTTCGTGCTGCGGTTTCTCCGAAGGGGCCATTCGTATGTGACAAGTGGAACCTATTAATTTTTACAGGTAAATGGGCGGGCCTTGTGTCAACCACTTCAATTGAAGTGGAGATTTCTCATCAGCTTATATTAATTCAGCAAATTTCTCTGTATTGTTTTTATTTGTACTCTGGTTGTAGCTACCACATCGGGTACATCGCACGCTTAATAGTAAAGAGCAATAACTCGAAAATTCGGAAAATCGAGATTTTGTAATAAAACGCAAGAATAATGCGAGAAGAATAGGTAGAATGCGACAGCCGTTCAATTTGAACGAATATGATCGAGATAAAACATCTGTCGCCTTTTTAATCCCATACAAGTTCTACTGGTTGTCTGAACTTCAAACGTGATTTCCCAACATTCTTGTTTTTTGAGTTATTGCTCTTTATTATTAAACGTGCGACATACTACTATTGAAGGAGCATTCTACTTGCATTGCCAAATCTATCTCACCATAGACTATATTCATTAATTGTGTGATACAATTTCAGGTGAGCAGTTTTGGTGAAGCAACAGCGGGGGAGTTTAATGAAGACACAGAATACCTCATCAGACAGGACCAGTCCAGATCCATCAAGTGAGACAATGCTAACAAATATTGAACCATACTTAAAAATACAACAAAAAAGACTGCAACTCCGTGTATGTTGGGCGAACCTCTAGGTCTATTAATGTGGTACTTATTATTCTCGGGGTACTTTATTTGTTTACGAGAACTCACACAGATGACACTTACCATGACCAGTGGAGTCATTGCACAGGTAATATAAGAGAATTCTAAACAGTGCTAAAAATACTGTAGTCTGTTAACTGTACGTCTGTCACCATTCCGTTCGGGAAGGCTAGAGCCTCTGCAGAGTCCGCTCTATCTATTGGTCTAGCAATCTGGAAAGCACGGTCTGTACAGATGTATGTTTCAGGGTTTGGGAGCAGATGAAGAGGCGGTCATGTCAAATACTTCCATCCACGGAGACCAGCAAGAAGAACCCAGACTTCTACAAGGATCTCAACCATCCCGCTTTCTCGTCAATTAAACTAGTGAAGGTACAAAACTCTGAATATTCTTTTCTTCAACTTCTGGAGTTTCTCACCACATAAAATGCCCGCAGCCAAATGGTTGATGATTTAACTCTGTCACTTCCTCTCTCTGCCTGAATATCAACTAGTGAGGTGGAAGTTGCCACCAAAAAGTCTAAATCAAATGCAGCAAAGTCCATGATCTAATTCAGATCATGAAATGATTAAATTATCGAGAATCTTTGAGGAGTTATTTTCTGTAATGACGCCATTTATGTTACTTCTTCTTCCCCCTCAGTTTTTCTCAGTCCACTCCTGGAGGTAGACCTCCTCCAATTTTCTCCATGCTTATCTATCGGCTCGTGTGTTCAGCCATCCTCTGCCTGCAGTTTCCTTGATGTCGTCCAGCCACCTAGTTGAAGTCTCTCCACACCCGCTTGGACATCCTGGGCCGCCACTGAACAATCCTTTTCGGCCACCTCTCATAGTCCTGCCTTGCGATGTAACCTAACCAGCGGGACTTTAAGCAGGCCACTTGCTGTATAACATCAGTGACACCAGCGCGACTATAGATCTCCTGGTTTGGAACCCTCTCTCTGAGGCTGATTCCAAGCATCCTCTTACCAATGGCACTGGGCACGTCCTCTTTATATTTAATTATTTATGTTACAGTTTAATTGATTTTTCAGAGCGAGCTGTTATCCACTGGTCAGATTTCCACACAGACAATCGTGACCCTCAGTAAAGTCATAACGGCAAACGCAATTCAACAGTGTCTACGGTTTATTTATACGGGAACCATAGACAATGAACTCATTGAAATGCAGGTGAGGAAAAATTTATTGAACCTTTTTAATTTTTAACCTCTTAATAAACAAATTTCTATATTCATAAACAACAAAACATAAATTTATTGATAAGATTATGTAATCAAATACATTCTAGAAAAGACTATGAATCATGAAATTGTGTCTGCTTTATATTTTTTATTTAACGTATGATACATACCTAGTTACTTGGGTGTAAAATATTGTGGAAAGTATTAACAAAAAGACATATTTTGACCATGAGACCAAATTTCATTAAATTTAACAAGAATTGAAGCAGCTTAAACCTTATAGGTATAAGCCAAGAAATAATTTGCCTTTGATATGTTTCTTTTATATACTTACCTTCATTGACTTTATTAAATTATGTCACAACAACCCAAACTAAACAACTAATTAGCTGTTGTTTATAATTCTTCCCCTTTCTTTTTCATTGTTTCAAATTAAACAACATTACCTAAAAAACTTTTGTTTTAAAATGAATATAAAGCTTAAATTTGATTTCTTCAATGTATCTATTTACTAGTATGTACTTATATAATTTTATTTGCTCTTATAGAGATTTTTAAATACCAATAAAGCTCATATTATGTATGGTCCTGTCCAGAATGTAAGCACTCCATTAATTTTGGGTCTCCTGCCCAAATCACAAAACACATTTTGCTGACATTGGTGTTGTGATTTGGCAAAAACCCACAAATAATGAAGCGCAGACAATTCAGACAGAACCCGATACATGATGTGATGTGTTGTTTTGTTTTGTTATTATTTTGTAATTAAAACAATTTGTATTTGGCCTTTGACAAACAGACAGCACCTATCGGACTGTTACTGGTAAATTCAAATCAATAATATTTTTAGTTAGAATAGATGAACGAATAGAAAATGTTTATTGGAAAATATGTTTTGTAGAGCTAACACGCATTAACAATCATAAACTACTTAATTCTTGTCAAGGAGATTTTGCTCAATTCCGCTCCAATATTTTCACAAAAAATATGATTGCTCTTAGTTAAGTAGCTGTAAATACCATTCCTCCAAAGTTAAACCAGAATTCACAAACAGTACATATTATTCTTTTATTTATAGGTTGGTATGAGCCCCATAGGTACATAGCTACTGTAAAAAATGGTTCACTTTGCCAATGTCACTCTTGTTTCAGTAAAAGTCAAAAGTTACAGGTTTATGTTCATTTGGGGTTTGGATGTTAATTTGTAAGTATACATGCAGAGGACGCATGTCTGTTTGTGGGCATGCATTCAATATTAATTTTAAATGCTTATATAGGTATCTTTGCAACTTAGATTATAGATTATAGAGCCCGGCAGGGTGACAAGACATTATTGTCAATGTAAATTCACTCACAGATCTCATTAGAACTAAGAATGACAGAACCATTGACAGAAGTATTTCCCTCCAATAAGACTGCTTGAAGTTGCTTCACATTGTCAAAGTGGCAGCTCTTTTCTGTGAAGATAGCGCTTGTATAATTAATTGGAAAGCACCATCTATGATAAAAGTCCGCTATCATAAGGAGATTAGAAGTGCTGGAATTTGAAACAACCAATCACATCTTTAGATTTATGGCATTGGAAGTTCCTATATAGTATTGTTTGTGAATAAGGTTATGAATTTGCTAACTCATAAAGCTCAAAAATTCCTTACTTTATTTCGCTCCCCCAGTTCTTGTTTACCGTATACGCCAATCTTGTCAAATATGACTTTTTCGTGCAGTTGTCTTATGAATCAAATTCTACACAATCTGAGCTAAGAAAAACCGTAAAACTCGATAATTTGAGAGTTCTTTTAAATATTTTTAAAACGAATTTCTTGTTTTTAGAAGACACATTGGTCCAGTTTATGCAAACATTGCTCATGTAAAATTTTCTCAATGGCGTATCCGTTAAACAAGAGCTAAGGCAGCGATTTGGTAGTGGAATGGAATTCACGCTAAGGTGGATTTAAAAGAATTATTTTGTGAAAATATTGTGGCAGGTTTTTGCAAATGTACTTTTGAATGATAACAAAAATATATTTATTAAAATTGTTACATAAGAGCATTAGCTATCATCAGCATTAACATTTCACATTTTTTTGCAAACATTTTTTTAGCACTCACGTTTTTTTAACATCACCAACACTTGTGAAAACAATAGGCAGGCAGTTAAATTTGAATCCAGAATGTTCTGCCAATTTTTTTATTGAAATGGACTCGAAAAATGGACAAGAAAACATCACACTAGGGACTATTATTCATAGCAAGTAAAAACAAAATATTTGATTGACATTTCCCTCACAGTCCGGCCATGTGACGTCACAGTTTCGTTTATGCCAATGCATGTGTGGAATCCATGGAGTCATGGCACAAAAGGCGGGAATAAATTACAATAAAATATAGGAATGTTGCCATCAACATTTCTCAAAATAATCAAATCAACTTTGAAGTTTGAATCACAGCGAGTGCTGTAATTTTTTTTCCCCACTTCTGGGGAATATTTTTTTGTCATCATCTAAAGCTAGGACTTTTTGAATGGTGTCGATAAAACAGGAGAAAAGTTGCAATGCTAGGCTTCTATTCAAATAGTAATTGTTTTTGGTTGCTGATCACCATAGCCACTCGCACCTGTGACATCACCCAGCCAATAGAAAATGTTTTCAATGTTCGGACTACATTAGAAATGCAGCTAGTGCTGTAAAAAATATTTTTCCCTACTTCTAGGGAATCTTTTTTTGATACTATCCAAAGCAGGGATTTTTTAAATTGACTCCAATTTCTTGTGCCACATTCCAAAAAATATTTTATCACTCCCCGGAGAATAAACAAAAAAATGTATGAAATATACAACATCGTCACACATTTTATTCCGTTTACTCGGTCGAGTAATAAGGAAATTATAGGTATATATTTAGGGTAGGTACTTACAAGTTTTATGTGATCATATCATGCTTACCATTTTGAAATTCATATACATCAATTTCTAATAAAATAAATAGTTTGCACCCCTAGAAATGACCTAACGAACATTTTTTTATTTTTATTATTTTCCAATCTATACTTAATTATATTAAAAATAAACTAAATCCATTTTAGTTGATCAATATTGTTAATGTATATAATATACAGAGTCACAACTTTACATTTGGGCTGCTCAAACTTTTCTCACCTCAAAAAAAGTTGCCCCGCTGTCCTATTTTTTAAATAGTTTTGTGAAAAGGAATTCAATTCACCAACCTCTGTTATTGTTATTGTCACCAAAGTTATCGTAGGACACGACGCAGGCAGAGTTCGAACTTGCGCCCTTTTACCATACTAGCAGCTTTTAACCTTAAATGGTAAACAAATCACCAACCAACCATATGCAATGGCTCTAAAAAAGTTTTTTTTTTTATATATTCATTACAGACTATGAGTGGCCTAGTTTGAGTTTTTATTTAGACTTTTAAAAGGCTGAAAGTTAAATGTTATCCTAAGAACTTAGGCCTTATCCTGTACCCGAGCCCTGTGACATGATGGGAAATTTTAAATTTCTTGTGAATCGTAAATTGCCTTACGGCCTTAGCCCCAATGTACTGCTCTTGGGCACTGAATCACAGACAGGCACGGATAGGGGAAGTGTTGATTTTTTTTTATTTAACTCTTACTTACTTTAATCGACTCAGCGTGTGAATGGACAAAGGCATAATAGGGTAATTTCACTTTTTTTCTTTATTAAATGATAGACTACATTCTTAAAAAAGCATCTGCGTTTTAAAAAAATTATACCTGACGTATTTTTTAAATTATAGCTCATTAGAAATTTGTGCATTTTCGATATCTGGTAAAACAGGACATTTTTTATTTAGGCGGATGAGACATCACTGGATCTTCGGATATTATGTATTTAATAAAACTGCACCGAGGCTCCCAGGCATCCTGGCGGATTCAGTGACGTCACAGCTTGGCTAGTTGACCGCGCTGTGTTTTGACGGGACTCTTTATTTTAGCAAATTTTCAATGAAATCTTTATTTTTTACTACGAGTACTTACTTAAAAATATACCTACTCATTGTGATCTTTGAAATGAGTAGTCCAATTGCAAACAGCGCTATGTTAAAAAAATTTTTTTTTTTGTTTTTGATGTCATAATATTGGATTTTTAAAAACGCTTATGTGTATTTTATTAAACTATTCAAAAACTCGCTACGTTACGTATAATTTGAGGCTTAATACGGTATACTCTTGCAAAAGTCGCTATGATATTTGACAATCCACTTTCAAAACTGTCTATGTTACTGTTCACTTGCAAATGGCGCTAAGACGCCAACATCCTCGTGCAAATCCCGCTATCTTGCCTGTAAAACAAAAGCTCCAAATCAAATTTAAAAAATAGCAATTATATTTCCGGTAGTTGGGCATTCTTTCTTGCCCCCTGACCATATATTTGGCAATATTGAAAGAGAGATTAAGACTAAGAGAGGCTTAGTTTTACGACTTACTGATTCAAAACTGTCTATGTTAATTCCATACAACTGCAAAGATGTCTATGTTACAAATACTTTTGCAGAACTTGCTATGTTCAATTTTAATATTCAAATTACAAGAATTATATAATACCGAGATTTCATTTTTGATAATAAAATAATTTCTAAATAATACCACTGTAGAATTATTATAATGTAACAACATTTTCTTCAATAACTTAACTAGTAGATGTTTTTATTGAATTTCGTAAAAAAAACTTTTTTTAACATAGCGCTGTTTGCAATTGGACTACTCAAATGTACTCTACACAACCATAGCATTTTCAACCGTATTCCTCTCTACTGCAATTACCCTATTAGGGCAGCATTGTATCTGAAAAGGCCTTTCAGGTGGCTTTAAACTAAACAAAAAACTACCCACAGGGTTATACATAAGAAGTTTGTCCTTTCTTATTGAAGTTCCAGTTAAAATCGCTAAGTTTTTGTTGAATAGCATGTCCTTACATATGTTTTTAATATTGACCTTAACTGTCAAGATGACCAATATTGATGTGATGAAAATGTTTAGGAGATACGTCAGGCTGCAGAGTTCCTGGAGCTGACGCAGTTGACTGCTCTTCTCACCGCCATACAAGCCAGCCAGCAACTGATGAATGAAGACGCCATGAAGCTCTATAGCAACGTAAGGCAATTACATAATGTAACACTTAGATTTACTGGGGATCTTCTTTGAATGCCAATTCTATCGACAATCAGCAATCATCGTGTCTATAAATACCTACGTCCATTCGGGCTTTTATTGGGATGACTTGTAAATCCTTTTGACCACATTCCCTGAAACGTAAGCAATGCTTAATTTGGGGAGTATTTATTGTATTTAGATTTTTGTAATTATAATATGTAGGTACATATTATGAAAAACAATAAATACCTTTATTATTATTATTATTTATACATGGTTTCCATCGATCAATATAATAGACATGACTATCCCTTGACTTGACCTTGTATGAGGGTGACCACCCATACTGTAAAAAATGGTTCGCTTTGCGAATGTCCCCCCTGTTTCAGGGAAGTTCGGCAAAAGTTGCAGGGTTTATTCCAGTCAGGAGCACACCTCATCTTAAGTGTTTTATTGGAACGTAAAATTCTTATTCTTTAATTCTCATTGTTTCTGCAGAGCATGAGAACGAAGCTGCAGGAGCTGTGCATAGACCGCGGCCTGTTCCATGACATCACGTTTGAGCTGGACGACGGCACGCAGCCGGCGCACAAGGCCGTCCTGGTGGCCAGGTGCGACCCCATGAAGGCCATGTTCCAGGGGGACTTCAGGGAGAGCACAGCCAGAGTGGTGAGGGGATACATGATACTTTCTCATAAATAAATGCTGAATACATTTTTGCTGGTTTCTAATTGTTGGTGGTTGGTTGATAAATACAATCTCTTGGTTGGCTTTTAATGTAATTTAAAATTAAATTAGGCTGATTTATTTGGTGAGCGCTGTTTTTGTGTGTATCACACCTAAAGAGCCCTCGTTTTATTATTGCTTGTAGTTTAGGGAAATGTAAGAACCTAGAGCCCTCAAAGCACCTGTATTTACAACCACCTTTGGCTTACCCGTAAATTAAGTCAACAATAGGAAATAATAATTGCTATGCACACATCAAGAATGAATGACATTTTGTTTGTACAGAGCAGAAATTATCCTAACGTACCCCTGAGCGGCGCAAAGGTTCAAATGGTAGGTGCTGAACATAAATATACATCAATAAATAATCAAGTTGAGGTTTTCGTTTATCAAAAAATTATACAGATGCCAACTGATTAATGCTATGGTCAATCATTTTTTGCTATACTTAACCAACTCAAAGTATGCCTAATTTAAAAATTACAATTCTTGTGATGAATTTGTTGAAACCATTCTTCCAGATTGCCTTCCCAGGTGTGAGATGGTACACTTTCCACAAGCTGATGTGCTACCTGTACACAGACTGTGTGCCTCCTATAGCGGCTGCCCGCTGCATCAGCCTGCTGGAGCTCGCTAACCGGCTGTGCCTCAACAGGCTCGTCAACCTGGTGGAGGCCAGGGTCATGGAGGACCTGACGAGGATCTCACAGAGTGATGCTAATGAGGCGGTGGATCTGTGCATACGACTGCTGGAACCAGTCAAGGTAAGTATCTTTTTATGGAGCTTGCTCACAGGTCGTGTAACAGGGAAATGGTCATAGAAGACTTACAAGAACTTGATGACAGAAAAAGAGAAGTGCTTGTCTGAAGAGAGTGATTAATGAGAAAAGAAAGTGAAGGGTCAGAAGAAAAAGAAGACACATCTGCAGAGATGCTGGCCACTTCTGGCGGAATGGGAGATGGATAGAGTGGCCGTTTCTGGAAGCATTATGTCTTCATTCCAATATTGTTCTGTGAAGGCTTTTTTGTCCTGTTGGTGTCAGTTCTGGTTTCTATGCTGTATGTAGGGATTGCAATCCAGCAGCATTTTTAATCCAGCGGGATTTTTGCTGGACCAACACTATTCCAGCTGGATCCAGCGCGGATCCAGCAATTTATTGATTTTCGAAGAAATGAAAATGTTTTTTTTTTTACTTAAGAAACGTTTTAATTAAACATTTTAACAAAATAACAAATTAAAATAATCAAAACTATAACACAAACTCTTACTTTTTAGAGGTAGAATTAACAGACGGAGTAAAATTAATAACAACAATAAGTCAGAATTATAAAAGACGAAGAAGTTGATTGTTCATATTTTTTGACGTGCCATCTTTTTAACGTATTTTTCCCTTATAACTACATCTACAACTCTTAAATATATCACAAATCATTAAGCTACGTGTAAAACAGTGCAGAGCATGATAAATCTTGTGTGAAACTAATAATAACATGTTTTTGTGCAGTTAAATATTTTGAGAGGTAGACAATCATTGTCACACAAAAAGTCAATAGTTCACAAGGAAAAAGTTCTACCGATTTTGACTATCGTTTGAAACACAGAGGGCGTACAAGTGATTATAATTTATAACTGCACTATTTTTGTTTGATTACCTTGGTTTTGGACCGATTTCTCGAGATATAAACATCGATGGAAGGTGGAAGGCGCAGGAAGGCGGTGACCACCACCCCGATCACAGTGTCGTCACCAGTGGACCTGGTGGAGGAGCTGCGGCTCATCAAGGTAGAGTTGAGAGAATTGCGGCCTCTAAAAGGCGTAATCGAGGCCCTTAACAAGGACATTGCTGAACTGAAAAAAGCAGTAACGTACCAAGATGAGAGGGTGGACGACTTGGCCCAAAAGGTTGGGGAGTATGGGGGCCGAATTGTGGAGATAGGTAACAAAGTGGAAGGCTTCGAGTGCAGACTTATAGCACTCGAACTCAACCAGGAAAAAAATGAACAGGAAAAGAGAAAAAATAACCTTGAGATTTCAGGAGTGCCTGAAAGCCCAAGGAAGGAGCCACAAGAAGTGGCGCTGGCCATAGCGGTGGCTCTTGGAGTCTCCCTGACTCCTGCTGACATCACCTTCGCCTCCCGAGCTGCGCACACGTCTCGCGAGGCTGCCAAGCGGCCCCGAGCCATAATTTTGCAGCTCAAGGAGCAGTCCAAGAAGGACGCGCTCTTGGCAGCGGTGAGGCGCGCAAAGGGTATCACTGCGGACAAGGTGGGATACGCCGGCAAAACGGCAGTGTATTTGAATGACCATCTGACAAGTACCAGCAAGTCTCTGCTGCGCGCCGCAAAGGCAAAGTGCCTGAGTGCGGGATTTCAGTTTGTCTGGTCAAGAGACTGTCGTTTATTCGTCAGGAAGAACCCCACTTCACCGCCAATCCGGATATCAAGAGAAGAGGACTTAAAGAAAATATTATAATCACTGCACTGACGTTTGGGCTTTTAATTTCAAATGAGAATATCACCATCATTTATGCACAATGGTCGAATGTTTTTGCAATCTTGTTCCGCTTTTTAAATGTTTGCTTGTTGGTCCTTTCGTCAATTAATGCTTGCACTTTTGCAATGGTTTTGTTCCTTATGTTTATTTGTTCTAATCTTCACTTAGTTTTGCGATTTTGCAGCTCAATGAGTGGAGGGCCCGGAAGTCTTGCAATGCCGTGTAAATCAATAATAATTAATAATGTCAACATGCTAATTTTTAAGGCCAACCAACCTCAGCGTAAATCAACAAAAAGTGACCATCGACTAAGCCGCATTTATTTATTAATATCTAGGTATCTTAATCACAAAATAAATAAAAAAATAATAAAGTTTAATGTCATTCAAGAGGATTATGATATTATCCATTATTCCACTACCATTATTCTATTAAATCTAAAAATAAAAAAAAATATAAAAGATAAGTCTCTCAAGCCAATTATATTTATTTTAGTAATTTATAGATTACGTTTATGTACTTTAACATCTTCACTTTTTTTTAAGCACCTTTATTTACTTTTGTTTCCCTTATATATTTACTGGATGTTCCTTTCGTCATTTGTTTTGTATTTTCGAATGATTATAATTGTTGCACTAACGCTTTACTGTCTTATGCTACTGTTACATTTTTATCTACTGTCTTTTTTGCACTACCATTTTTGCACTAGTTTATGGTTTTACACGGTTATTTTATTGTTTTACACTATTTCATTGTTTTACACTACTATTTTATTGTTTTTCACTACTGTTTTATTGTGTTACTGTTGAGAAATATTAGGTAGGTATATATGTTACATCACTACTAAATGATAATTGTTGTCTCTGGTACTTCTTCCTGTCATCAGCATGGCTGACTAATAAAAATATATTGTGAATTCGTAAATATAATAGTTTTAATTAATCAACCCTCGATCCCACAACTTAACATGGTAGCAGAACGTGGTTGATAGTGAGTGAGGTTGATTAATAGTGAAGTATATTTTGGGGTTGCGATCCGCGCAGTAAAAAAGGATAGTAAAAAAAATGGCTGGCGCTGCTCTGTCTAATTTGCCATTTTTGGATGAGAAGTCAAACTTTAGTACGTGGAAATTTCGTCTAAAACTTATTCTACAGGAGAAACAGGTGGAATATGTGTTGGATGAAAGTGAAATTAATACAGAAAAATCCAAAAAGGATGATGCGAAAGCTAAATCAATCTTGGCTCAAAGCGTGTCTGATAAATATATAGAAATCATTAAGGATGGCAGAACTGCAAGAGAAATGCTTAACTTTCTTCAAAATGTTTTTGAAAGAAAAAGTGTTTTCAACAGATTCCACTTGAAACGCAAATTAATAACATTGAAATGCAATAATGAGCCGCTGCAGCAATACCTAATCAAGTTTAGTTCGATTATCAGCGACCTGAAAGCCATCGACGTCAAAGTAGACGAAGAAGATCAAATTTGTTACCTACTCTCATCACTGCCGAAAGAATATGATCCTGTCATTACATCAATAGAAACAATGGCTTCAGAAAAGAAGTTAAGTTTTGATTTTGTCAAGGCCAGACTGTTGGATGCCGAAACTAAGATCAGCACCGATACAGTGAACCAGGAGAACGCATTTATGATGTACTGTTACACATGTGGGAAACCAGGGCACAAGTCTTATGAGTGTAGTACTGGTAATAAGGAACAAGGAAAATACAGAGGAGGACGGAACCAAGGTCAAGGTCGAGGTTATGGTCAAAATCGCAGAGGAAGAGGCAGATTTCAAGGACGAGTATCCCGAGGCAGAGGCTTCCCGGGACAAGGTGCTACTTCATTAATGAGTGAATCGGAGATCGGTTTTGTAGCCAGTGAAAATGTTTTTAGTGCTGAAAGTATAAACAAAGGCTATGATATCACCTTCATTGTGGACTCAGGGTGCACACAACATCTTGTAAGTGAAAAATTTGAAAAATACATGACAAACATTCAAATACTAGATAAAAGTGTAAAAATATTAGTTGCAAATGGCCAGTACATTAATGCTTACAAAAAAGGTAATTTAAAAATAAAATACAAAAACTTAAAAATAAATGTTGATGCTTTTATTGTAGAAAACATAATCTATAACTTACTCTCAGTCAAAAAGATAACCGAGGCCGGATTTCATGTAAAGTTTGATAAATATAAAGTTGTTATTACTGGAAAGAATTCATTTGTTACTGGTAATTCTGATGGGAAATTGTACAAATTAAATGCTAATGTATGTCATGAAGTGTGTAATATTAGTACAGGTAAAAACCAATGTGATGATGTTCTTTGGCACAAACGTCTGGGCCATTTAAATAGAAAATGTTTGGGTATTATGCACCTACCAATAAGTAATAAAACGTGCAGCCCATGTATGGAAGGAAAGGCAACTAGAGAACCATTTCAGCAGACAACAAGACCAAGATCTAAAAGAGTAGCAGAAATGTTGCACACAGACATAGCGGGACCTGTCAAGGAGTGTGGACTAAATGGTGAGAAATATTTCATGACGGTATTAGATGATTATTCTCATTTCTGTGTAGTGTTCCCTTTGGTAAACAAATCTGAAGCAACAGAGAAACTGATTGACTATATAAGAAGGATTGAAAATGAAACTGGAAGTACAGTTCAGCGAATCAGGTGCGACAATGGCGGGGAATATACCGCCAACAAGTTAAAAGATTTTTGTAAGAAAAAAGGAATAAGTTTAGAATATACTTTACCCTACACAAAACAGTCCAACGGAGTAGCGGAAAGATTAAATCGTACCTTGTGTGATAAGGTAAGAACTTTATTTGCAGATACTAATTTGCCCAAAACTTTATGGTGCGAAGCTATTCAATGTGCTGCCTATCAGCTGAACAGGTCACCTTCATCAGCAATAAATTATAAAACACCGTGTTTCATGAAAAATGGAACCTGTGACCTATCAAGACTAAGAGCTTTTGGCGCAAAGGCGTGGGCTACTATTGTACCTCAACGCGACAAACTGAATAAAAGAGGAAAAGAGACAAGAATGGTTGGCTATAATACAGTGGGATACAGATTGTGGAATCCAGAAGAAAATTCAATAATAATATCAAGAGATGTGAGATTTGATGAAAGTGATACAGTATACAAAAAGGAAGAAAACGAGGAAAGAAGATATATTCAAGAAGAAGAAGAAGAAAACCAAGAAAATAAAATAGAGATGAGACAAGAAGAGAAACAAGAAACTGAGAATTTGGAAGGAAAAGGAAACAAACAAGTCACTGATGAGGGAAATTTAAACAAAGATGCAACAAGAGAAGAAAAAACAACAAGATCAGGAAGAATAGTAACACCACCTGCACATCTTGATGAGTATGAGACAAATATAGTTATTTGCTTGAGCGCAAATACACCTAGCTCCTATGAAGAGGCTATAAGCAATACAGAATGGAAAGAAGCTATCAATAAAGAGTTACAAGCACTTGAAAAGTTAGAGACCTGGGAAGAAAAAGAATTACCCAAAGGAAAGAAAGCTATAGATACCAAATGGATTTTTAAAGAAAAAGATGAAGAAACCAAAAAGGCTAGACTAGTTGTGAAAGGATTCCAACAGCAGAAAGGAGATATTTTTGAAAGCAATTATGCCCCTGTTGCGAGACACTCTACAGTGAGAATGTTTCTATCAAAGGCAGTCCAAGAAGACTTAATGATTACTCAACTTGATATACCATCAGCGTTTTTGAACGGAAAACTAAAGTCAGATGTATACATAAAAGTTCCTCAAGGATTGAAATCAAAGAATTCAAATACAGTATTAAAACTAAGAAGAAACAATCACGTGTTGCTTTGTCAACAGCAGAAGCTGAGTACATAGCTGCTGCTGCCACTGCACAAGAGTTGGTAAATCTTAAGGGCCTGAGTAAACATCTTAACAACAACTGTGATGCTTTATTACTCGTTGATAATATAAGTGCTATATCTATGTCTAAAAGTTATGAAAATTCTAAGCGAACCAAACATACAGATATAAGAGCCCATTTCCTTAAAGACATTGTTGAAAGGAACATCATCTCAATTGAGTATGTAAATTCTAATAACAATTTAGCTGATTTAATGACTAAAAGCCTGTGTAAAGAAAAGTTTGTAAATTTTGTTAACCAAATTATGGATTAATTTAAATTTTAGTTTGTAAAGAGTATTTTCCTAAAGTTGATTTTAGAGTTAAGAGTCACTAAGGTTATTTTGTTTAATGATAAATCTTTATAAAATGTATTCATAGAGTAGAGCTGTTGTAAAATAAAGAACTAAATAGTAATTTGTTGTAACTTAAGTTTATTTTGCTTGTTTAAATATGCTCATGTTTTATAGGCAAATTTAATATGTTGTTCTAAGTTAAATTTGAGGAGGAGTGTTGAGAAATATTAGGTAGGTATATATGTTACATCACTACTAAATGATAATTGTTGTCTCTGGTACTTCTTCCTGTCATCAGCATGGCTGACTAATAAAAATATATTGTGAATTCGTAAATATAATAGTTTTAATTAATCAACCCTCGATCCCACAACTTAACAGTTACACTTCTATTTTATGGTTTCACACTATTATATTGTTTTACGCCACAACTTTATTGTTTTATACTACTGTTTTATTGTTCTACACTACTATTTTATTGTTTTACACTATTTTTACTTTTATATCTAATGTTTTACACTTCCTGTTTATTCACTTTTACATTTGTTTTACTTCAAGTATGCTATGTCTTGTAATTTTGATGGGTCTCACTCACACTTCGTATATTATAACACTTTATTCGGTAATACGTGCTCGGTGCACTAACCTAATTATCTATATATTTCTTACTCAAATTAATTCACAATTACCAAGTTTTAACCACACAGTTTTATATAATTATAATTACGAATTATCTATAATTTCACATATCGATGTATTCAGTATACTATCAGAATGTTAATGGCTTGAGATCTAAAACTCACACGCTGCTAACCAACATATTAAGCGATGATTACGACATAATATTACTGACGGAAACATTCCTTACGGACGGCATCTACGATGCTGAACTTATTCCCTCTAATTACAATGTTTATAGAAGGGATAGGGACTATGATCGAACTCTTCAATCGAAAGGTGGGGGAGTGTTAATATGTGTCAATAAAAACATTACGTCTCGAGCACGTCCAGAGTGGCATTCGCTGTCGGAGGATCTCTGGGTAACCATTTCCACCGGTAATGCGAATCCCGACTTACACATCGGTTGTGTTTACATTCCTCCAGGGCCGACACACAACCTAAGCCTGCGTCAGCATATAGATAAAGCTTGTGAAATCTTTACTGAAAATGTTATTGACACATTCTTCATCGCTGGAGACTTTAACCTGAGCACAAATATATTCCCTCTTCCTGAGGGTAATACTCCTGATGACGAGTTTACACCTTATAGTGACCCATCTACCTTCATTGTACAAGATTTTATGGCATTTTCTGACCTTAGACAGTTTAACGGGCTTCCAAATGTTAATGGCAGAATTTTAGACCTAGTTTTATGCAACAAGAATGTGACGGTTGACACCCCTTTGTCTCCACTCGTGCCCGAGGATCGTCATCACAAGTCTCTATGTATGCGGGTGACGCATCATAGTGGCATTCTAAGCTCCTTACGTACGAGTACCCCGAGAATGGTGTACGTATACAAAAAGGCCGACTATACAATAATTAACAATTCTTTGTCTATGGTCGATTGGGACTCAATTCTGGATTCGGATGATATTGATGAGATGGTGGATAATTTCTACCGTGTGGTAAATGAAATTATTGATGAATATGTCCCGAAATCTCGATTATGTAGCACCAATACGCAGTACCCTCCTTGGTATTCCAACGCTTTGAAGAAAATCTTAAAAGAAAAACAATTGTTCCATACTAAGTTTAGGCGTTACGGAAATCCGTTGGACTACTCCACATTTTCATTACTAAGAAGTAGATTCAAACAACAGGAAAAGATATGCAAGCGTAAATATTTGAACCACATGGAGACGTCTATTAGAAATGACCCCAAAAAACTATTTTCCTTTATTAAATCAAAAAAAGGCGAAAGCTGTATTCCAAATGAAATGAAGTATGAAAATGAAATAAAAAATGATGCTGCTGGGATATCTGACTTGTTCCTTAAATACTTTTCCTCCGTTTTCGTGGAAGATGATGGTTTATCGGTTGCACGTCAATCTGGTGATTCATTTAATGATTGCTCCACTATCTCGTCCATAGTCATCAATGAGGATAGGTTGTGTGAAAGCATTCGCTCATTAGACGTGAGGAAAGGTTGTGGTCCGGATGGTTTGCCGGTTATTTTCATAAAAAACTGTTGTGATAAATTAATTAAGCCATTAGCAATAATATTTAAAAAATCACTTAGTCTGGGTGTTTTTCCACGTAAATGGAAATATGCGCACATAGTACCAATTTACAAATCTGGAAATAAAGACAATGTTGAAAACTATCGCCCTGTGTCTAAGTTATCTATATTTGGGAAGTTACTCGAAAAAATAGCATATGATCAGATTTTCTCCGCGGTGAAAAATGCAATTGATGTAAATCAACATGGGTTTTTACCAGGCAGGTCCACCGCATCAAATCTGGTACTGTTTATGGAAAAAATTCTAAAGATTATGGACGCAGGATCTCAGGCTGATGTGATCTACACTGATTACTCCAAATGTTTTGATAAGATTAGCCACAAGATCCTAATTGCCAAGCTGGAGTGGCAAGGAATACACGGTGACCTACTCCGGTGGCTCAAATCATACCTGTATGATAGAACAATATCTGTAACGATTGGGGGAATCACCTCCAAACGTGAACGGGTCGTCTCGGGTGTGCCGCAGGGTAGCCATCTGGGTCCTCTTTTATTCTTAATTTTTATAAACGATATAAGACATTGCTTCCTCAATTCAAGCGTCTTACTTTATGCAGACGATATGAAGATTTTTTCAGAGGTGGCATCCGTGAGAGATTGTGTATCTATCCAAAGAGATTTGAAACGCTTTGGTGAATATTGTATCGTAAATAAACTTTCTTTAAATGTTTCTAAATGTTGCATCGTGAGGTTCACTAGGAAAAAGAACCCATTAGTCTTTGAATACGAGATTCAATCGGAGTTCGTGGAACCTGCCGATCAAGTACGTGATCTGGGGCTTGTATTAGACAATAAATTGAGATTCAATTACCACATAGATAGCATCATTAAAAGATCATACAAACTGCTTGGGTTTGTTTTGAGATCTTGTAAGCCATTCCGAAACACTGCAGTGGCATTATGTCTTTATAAAGTTTACGTAAGACCAATACTTGAATATGCTTGCCAAGTTTGGAACCCGCAATATATCATCTATGTCAATAGATTAGAGGCCATCCAAAAACGCCTCATCAGGACACTCTTGTACCGAGACGGTCTCCATCGAGAGCTTGCCGACTATCATACGGCGCTGCAACACTATGGTTTGTTTTCGCTCCAAGCGAGACGGAGTGTTCTGGACCTAATGTTCCTATTCAAACTCATCCGGGGTAACGTGTCTTGCTCCGAACTCCTGTCTGAAGTGGGAATCCGAGTGCCTAGGATGACGTCAAGAAACACCAAAATCCAGCTCTATATTCCGTCTCACAGAACAAATTCATACGGAAACTCATTCCTCTTGAGAGCTTCGCGGTTGTTCAATGAAAAGTTTAGTGAACTGGATATTTTTTACCAATCGACCAATACTTTGAAAAAGTTAACGACGGCCATACTTTGCCCTTAATTCTTGATTAATGATGTAAAATAATAATAATAATAATTGTAATTGTAATAATAATAGAAACGTGTTCATGAAATATAATGAATTTTGACTAGAATTTCAGTGTGTAGGTATTAGTGAGTGGGAAAAATTAAAAATATTGGCATGTTCAAGTGAATGTAAGGCTGATTTGATATATGTGATTCTGTTTTTATCTCTTATTGTTTGGTGTCATTACGGTTATCATGATTATTTTAATAGTTTTTTATATTTTATATTTTGTGTTTGAAAAAAAAAAGAAAAAAAAATATCTTACTATCACTAGTATTTATATTTATATTCTTTTTTTTATTTTAATACTTATATTTAATGTCAACATTGTATGAAAAAATATCTTACTGTCATTAGTATTTATATTTATATTCTTTTTTTATATTCTTTTTATTTTTAATACTTATATTTAATGTCAACATTGTAATTGGGAAGGTACAACATTAATTGTATATATTTTTATTATTGTTTTATATATTTTAATGTATTTTCCTGTTTTGTTGAATAAATTATTTAAAAAAAAAAAAGTCTTGAGAATGCATGTAATGTGAATCCCCAATGTTACATATCTTTGCAACTTAGATTAGTATAAACTATTGATTATTATCACTATATGGTCTCGAACTGTCATGTTGTCTTGTTTATGTTGTTTGCAATAAATAAATAAATTAATTGATCAATGGATGAATTGGTTGATATTGCAGTTGCACAACGCTCACTACCTGGCTGAGTGGTGCATGAACCACTTGTGCATCAACTACAACAAGCTCTGCAAGATGTCTCCGCGGTCAGTGCGCCTGCTGCATCCTGATAACCAGGAGTACCTCAGCGAAAACAGATGGCCGCCCGTGTGGTAAGAAACATTACGAGGATTCTTACATCGCCATATCCAAATTAGTGAAGCTTTCTGGAGATGTATGTGGACAATATTATATTGATACACCATTTGATTGGTCCATCGTCTAGTAGTTAACACTTCTGACTCGTAAATGGAAGGTTGCGGGTGCGAATCCCGACAGAGCACAAAAAATATGCCATTTATATTTTCAAATATCTGTTCACTGGGTGAACAATTCACATACCTTTACCAAAGACTGGTCACTAAAGGTTCATTCAGCGTTACAGTAAATGGGTCTTGCTTGAGAATTGGCGCTTTCTACAGCAACAGACAAGCTCGCAGAGGGCTCTTGAGGTGTGATACACAGAAAAACAGCGTTCACTAAATAAATCATCCTAATATTAACGAAACAGAAGAATTAACAAAACACCAAATAAATCATCATATTAAAAATCATAATATTATTATTATAGTTATTTAAATTGAAGTGTACTATTGTAATGTGAATGTTTTGTCGAAAAATTCTCTAAATTGTCTTTGCGAAGTATATATCCTCGTATATTTAACATTTTTGCTTCTGAAAATTCTGGTTATTACACTTGATGTCAATGACGTCCCGCAGTTGAAGGGTTAAAAGAAATCCAAGTGAGTTTTCTGTGACTGGATGGACTGTTGTGTGACGGAATTGCTATTGACTGAGCTGTCTGTGAATAAGTTGTAATTATTAAGCCACCTGATGATGTAAACGGTTTGTTTGCAAAACCGGTCGTGGAACTTAATATACTCAAAGTGATCTAATAGAAATTTGGCTTTATTATTTATCTTGTAAGATGAAAGATTACAAAGTAAATGCCTCCACAAACAATGACATTGTGATCACTAGTACAGCCACTCAGGCAATATTTGTGATTGATTTGTTGTGAAACTGTTTTCCTCACTTATTTTGTTGTTGTTGTGTCTGCAGGTACCTGAAGGACTACGACTACTACCAGAAGTGCTGCAACGAGCAGCGCAAGGAGGTGAAGCCCTCCAGGAAGCGGCGCCAGCAGCAGGCGGCGAAGAGCGGCGGGGGCTGCCTGTGCTTTGCCAGTTGGTGTTGTCAGTTTACCTTCATTTTATTTTCCCCGTATTACACTTTTCCTATGATTTTTATTTGCTTTGGTTCTGCCCAGTTTGTTTAAGTTTTTTTTCTTTCTGACACCAAAAGCGCTATTCTGCTAAATTCCTTATGACCTTAATGTGAGGAGATAGCGATTTGGATCCAAAAATAAGGTGTACTGTGATTTTTATAATAATAATAATATTAGGATGATTTATTTGGTGAGCGCTGTTTTTGTGTGAATCACACCTCAAGAGCCCTTTGCGATCATCGCTGTACAAGGGCCAATTCTCAAGCAAGACCCAGTTGTTGTAAGGCTGGATGGACCTTTAGTGACCGATCTTTGGTAAACGGATATGAATTTGTTACCAAGTGAAGAGCATATTTGGAAATATAAATGGTATATTTTTTGTGCTCCACCGGGATTCAAATTCACAACCTTCCATTACGAGTCAGAAGTGTTAACTACTAGACTACGAACCGGCACAAAACCTCTATGGAGTTCTTTCACAAGGGCTAGCAAGCTCCGACTTGGATTGATATCCAAAGTGTAAGAAATTTAGCAGAATCACGCTTCAGGTCGTAAGTCAGAAGCTTATGGAGATGTATGGAAGCTTTTAGACAGTTTGTCCGGTAATCCATAGAAAACCCGGGCAGAATGCATTATGTCTGAAATGGTTCTAAAGTTATTTTTTTGACAGGTAAGACTAGACGTTCTGAAGCCTCGGAATCCAACCCCGATGTGTCAACAAGTCTTTTCCAGAGCAACCCCAACTCTGTCAACCAGGTTGCTATCAGCACAGAGGAGGAACCCAATGTCCCCCTCTGACATCAACCACATTGGAGGTAAATATAGTTTCATAATATTTGTATGATAATTAGTTCATAAGTTGATAATTATTAATTGTTGGGTAGGACAGTAGTTGATATAACTATTAGATTATTGCACTGAATATACTATGATAATGTACTTCATATTTCTACAATATCTGGAAGCATGCAAATTGGACCTTTCTGGCAATTTAAATACCCCTATCAAAGGAAGCATTTTGCTTGAGAATGGCAGAGTTTACCCAAGTCAGCGAGACATTGGAGACGATTGACCTTAAGTTTGTACAATAAATTCTGTGTCAAAAGTAAATAAATCCAGATGATGCCAAAACTTGGAGAGTCTGCTGCACAGGGGTTTCTTGGTACTTATTTTTATACAAACCAAATTTATATTATTTTAAGATCTCGTCCAAAAGTTCCTCCAAGCTTGTTGATGACTGTGTGAGGGTGCACTACAATGAGGGAAACCTGTTGTGCATAAAAAGCATCATTGCCAAGCTCTATTAACAGCTATTTTCTATTTCTATATTTTTTATTCCAGGTCGCTGCGGTTTGTAGTCATTCTGCCCGTTCTGATTGGCTTCATCTGCACAATATTTACAATCCTCATTGTATTCCAAATTTACACTTGAACGTAATACAAGCAGCTGACTTTGTAAATTTTACACATTTTACGTTACTGGCGTAAATGAGAATTCCCATTATGATACGAGTTTTGTAACCTTCGTAAACGGAACAATACAAGGAATTTGTAAACAAAAATGAAAGTATGGACAGTTCTATTGTATAAACTTACATTTAAGAATATACCTGCTTCATATATGAACAGCGATCAATTTTTCAAATGGTCAAATAAACAGTTTTCTTTGGAATAGCCTGAAAACTGTATTATTCTACTGACGACACTTTGCCTGCCTCAGCAGTCTTGAGATATTTACCGATCTTATCTGTAGATAGAAATCCATACAATATGGCCAAGGGCTATCAGCTGATCAAGCTTTTAAATGATCTTCATACAAATACTGTAAAAATTGTAGGTATGGAGAGCATTTGACATGGAGATCAGCTGATCACAGGTGTCTATTTTTTATCGCTTTCTATCTACCCATATGATGGGAATGTCAAGACCATCCTGGTTATTGAAAAATCATTCAAGTATTAAATTTATAAGGCAACATTCAAGTAAAAATGTGGCTCAAGAATTCAAAAACATCTACAGTAGAACCTCGATTATCTGATCTCACCTCAAACAAGGTCCCGATAAACCAAGCTTACAACACACTGATGAACATATTATTTTTGAGAAAGTTGGTTTTGAAACTGTTTTTGATTTTATGGATCTTCAAAAAGAAGCAATACTAGCAAACCTTTTTCTTCATGAAGAAATGGAGAGACGTTGCTTCAAAAAATCACACTTGTTTTTTGTGTCAAACTTTTATTTTGTTTTTTAAATTCCAAGTTTGATTGTCACCCTTTATTTTATTTTTTGTACAAGTCTTATAAGATGTTAACATTGTATAAATAAATAAATACAAGTGCACCTAAAAATAGTCCCTACATATTACGTTACTGTGTATGCAAATAAAATAGACAATGGGCCCGGATATGTTCGGTGAAGCCATTGAAAGCTGAGTTCAACACCTTCTATTACGTTATAAGCTTGATCCACAAAAGCTCAGATAATTGAGGTTCTACTGTACTCACATATTTTATACAAAATGGATTCAGAATATTTAAAATGTGGAGAATATTAATTGTGATTCCACCTGGCTGGGCTAAAGACAGCACAGAGCGTCATAACTTCAATTCAATATTAACATGTATGGATATTTTGAAAACACACTAAAGTGCACCATACTGCATTTAGCATTCCCGTCAAGTGTATGTTCTCACAGGGCTGTAAAAATCTCCCTGATTGTAGGGAATCTTTTATTGTTTACTATGGGTGAAGTCAGAGCCGGCGCTAGGGTAGGATGCGGTTGGAGGATTGCCCAGGGCGTCAGGCATAAAAGTTTTTGTATAGATTTGAATGGTAAATAGGGGGCGTTAGAAATCTCGCCCAGGGCGCTGGTAGCGCTAAAAATGGCACTGGGTGAAGTCACATAGCCGAAGGATATTTTGAATGTTCAGAGTCCAATGGAAACCATAGAAAATGTAATGTCACTCGTAATGTAAAAACAAGTTATTGAAACCCCTAAATATGCTAAGAAGACACCCACCTAGTTATCCTCTTAATGTAATTCAGTATTTTATAAAATAAATGTGATTCACTCGATGGTATAAATAGATTAGGTGGGTGCTGTAGTCCATAACTTATCCATTAAAATATGTATTATCGTAAAAAACTCATGTGAAAGCAAATGGCAGACTATGACCCATTTCACACTCGGCGCATTCTGCTCAGTTTGTTTATGGATTACCGAACAAACCGTGTGAAAACTTTCATACATCCCCATTCACTTCTTTGCTTCCGACTCGGCACCGGATAGGAAAAACCATAGACAAACCGGGCAAAATGTGTTTGCTGTGAAAAGCCACTATCTGTCACTCTATATGAAATTTTATTTTGTCTTCAATCCTATCAGTCATGTTTTTTTCATCATCTAAAATATGCCTCCAATAATACTAAGGATTTTTATTTCATTTTCTGTTTTCATACGGTTATTGACTTCCTGCTTTTATCAACAGACAAACACACTATTTTTTTCCATAGACAACAAAATTTCACCGTATTTGTAAATCACATTATACTCTATGATCTCAATCAACCTATTGCTGAGAATCTACGTTAACAAAAAAAAAAAAACAATCTAAAAACCATTTCCTGAAAAATACTTATGTTCAATTGCAAATTTCCTAAGGTTTTTTGTCAATTATTTGAAAAACCTCATACAGTATATTATAAGATAATATTTAACTATTTTCTCTGAAAATGCCTTAACTTTACGTCTTAATGATTACATTTAAACCTTCGCTATTAATATCATCCGTGGCCCGTTTGTTTTAAATAAGTATTTTGTGTAAATAAATAAAAATAAACATCAAAGTGGAAAATTGCCAAGTAGGAAAAGTGTAATTAAATATAGCTACCTTTTCCATTTGGGAAAAAACTGTCAGCTTGACAGATATACATAGTTTTCAACGCTATCTAAGTACAGAACAAGTGATATAAACAGCCATAATATGGGTGAAAACTAAAAATATGTATTCGCTTCCATGAAAGCACCGTAAATTTCATGTCAAATTATTTTTGTGAGCTTTATGGCTCTCGCTCTGTAGCTTATTTACATGAAATGTTTCTCAGTCTATGGTGCCCTCAAAAGTATCTGCCAAATTAAAAAAAAAAAACTAATTTGGTGCTGTAAAGTGAAACATTTTTCCCTGATTTGAGTCCGCACGTTTAAATGGGGAAAATTTTGATGTCTCTGAACACTAGCGATTGGTTGAATGGTTGCTAAGGACCATAGTTGCGAGACTTACTACTGGCGCTGTCATCCATACAAAATAAAATACCAAATATAAGTACTACTATTTTAGAGACAGTCAAACTTAAATACAAAATTAAAATGTAGGTATACTGAAGAAAGGCTAAAGCGCTCCGTACTGTGTACTTTATCACATTTCTAATATGATGTCAATGACCATATATTTTACTATAATCTATAATCTAAGTTGCAAGGATATATTGATTCAAAGCTCTCAGATGTATGCCCACAAACAAACAGGTGTAGTTCGCGCTTACAAATGCTGATTGTGTACTTACAAATAAAATCCAAACCTCAAATGAACATAAGCCCTGCAACTCTTGCCGACATTCCCTGAAACAGGGATTTTTACAATGCTGTAAAATAAAATTCCTGATTATCTGGAATCCAATTTGTTATTTACTATGCGCGGCAACATTTGACACTTTTGAATGTGCGGACTCTACTTTTTTATTTTAACACCACCCTATGTCGTCACATAATGGACATTTTTGAAGTGTGAAAGCTCCAATAGGGACACAATCTTTTAAAGAATGACAATTGTGTTTTCTTTTACACATGCTTAAAACTTTTTGCCTTTCAAATTTCCAATCAATGCAATTGATTTTCTAGGTAATAAGTTGGTCATGAGAATTGTAAATAATTTGTGTACCCATTGAAGTCTTTACGGATCGACATGGCTTTAACTGAACATGGTGAAAATCTAAACTAATATTGTGGTATTGTCAAACCTCACTTTTGACAGTTCAATGCGATGTAAGCTAAATTGCTAAAATTTACAAAGTATTTTGTGGAAGAAAAACCAACTAATATCCTTTGATTGTCGGAGTCTGTAAGTCGCAAAGTCATAACAGCGCCCTCCTTAGCTGTGATCTAAATTCATTTAAAGCCGTGTACATCTTTAGAGTTTCTTAATTTTAATTAAAATATGTATGAAATTCCTAGTAATAAGCTACGTCACAATGATCTCCATTTTTCATCGTCGAAAAATTTCAACAGGATATACGTTTATGGACTTATTTCGGTTTCAAAGTTTCTTTAAATGTAAATTGAAGTCGCAGAGTAAAAAAAAATTGCTCATAGAAAGTAAAACATGATAGTTAAGTTTTTTTTTTACCACGTAAGGTAGGCTTAGCTTTTTTTTAAACTTTTGTTATTTTAGACTTAAAAATTAAAGTATGGATTAATTAAAATTATTGTCTCGGCAAAGTTTTTTTTATAACTTAAAATATCATGCAAATATGACTTGCACAGCATCAAAGGCAGCGATCTAGGATTCCAAAAATTAGAGAAATAAATGGAAACACAGAAAATGCCATCCTCTGAGTTTCCATATACCTAATATTATCTCATTTGCATTAAAAAATCCAAGATTTTTGCTTTTGATTTTATACAACTCATATTATCAACAACATCTGTCATTAAGTAAGCATAGACTATCAAAATTTCTCATTTCAAGTTTATCTACCTGTCAAATTTAACAAGAAAATTTGTATGGAATCGTTGTCTTTTAAAGTTGACAGTTCGCTCCCTCAGTTCTTGTTTATCGTATACGCCAATCTTGTCAAATATGACTTTTTCATGCAGTTGTCTTATGAATCAAATTCTACACAATCTGAGCTAAGAAAAACCATTAAACTCGATAATGTGAGAGTTCTTTTACATGTTTTTTAAATAAATTTCTTGTTTTCATATGACACGTTGGTCCAGTACACATGCAAACATTGCTCATGTAAAATTTTCTCAATGGCGTATACGATAAACAAGAACTGAGGCAGCGAGTTGGTACAATAAACCATAAACAAGATGACTGAGGCAGCTGGCAGCTGGCAGCTGCCGTGGGTCGAATCACAAGTGTTTTAAAAAAAAAAATAAACATGAAGAAATGACGGCCGCGTACGGTATTATGATAAAGAAATGAGAAATTTAGATAATTTAAAAATGTAGCAATGGTAAAACAATATTTACACTCCATTTTGGAATTTGAATAAATTAAATATTTTAATGAACATCCACAGGGTTCCTTATTGTAAAAGAAAACATTTAATTGCGAATCGAATCATCGCACTATACTCTCAAAATTATTTACCATAGAACATTCTAATTCTTCAATCAACCAGTACCTTTTCTTACCGTCTAATCATTGTATAAAACCTAAGGAATAAAATAAAATTGTTTTTCATATACATCATTTACGGAATTCCATAAAGGATCTGCAAAAATGAAAAAGATTCTAGTTTTAACGTCAACAACATATGTAAATAGTACCTACAAAAATAGTATGACTCTTCTACCTTTATTTTCCAATAAAATTATATCACAATTAATTGAACACATTTACAATTATTTAAGACTTTCATTTTTTTATTGAAGTTTTGAGATTTCTTTTACTAAAAAGTAAAAGACATGAAGGTCCGGGTGTTTCAAACTTAGTTAAGCGATTTTATACTAAATGAAAAGGACAGACTTGTGAGGAAATCGAGTTAAAATACAGTGGAATCTAAACTATTTTGATGCAATTACACACTATATCTGTTTCAACCTACCTCTACACAAATCATTGTTAGTTAAAAAGAGAAAAATGATACTCCAAGTGTCGGCACTTTGTTAACAGGTAAAAGGTACAGTAGTTATATGATTTTCTGCATTTTTGGCGTTATATAGTACAATGTCTTGTTTGCGCGCAAATCCTGTGCACTCATTGCAATTATTGTGGTCGGTGAACTTGTGAATTTTGAAAGAAAAATGACATTATTATAAAACATAACGCCATTTGTAATTATTGAAAAGATGTAGAAAGCCATAAAACATAGGATTTCACAAGATTATTAAGTATTCTGTGGTGTTTGACAGCTCTGTGGATGACAGGTCAGGTTGACAGGTGAGCTTCATAGAATGCATCAAGGCCGTAAGCTAGTTTCTTTTCCGCCAATATTATAACTCAATGTGTGAGAATCATTCCGTCAGATTATTTTTCAGTTTAAAGTCACATTAGCAAAGTTTGAAAATACACCCCCTGAATGAATAAATAAAACTAGGAAAAAGCTAAAGTTTCCCTATAAAAAGAGAATGGTAAAAATCGACCGTCGACAGACTTTGGAAAAATTCAATGAATATTCGTAATTTTGTACAAAAAACGTATTATTTAAGCCATAATGATTCAACTTTTAAATTAATGAAATTTTAGCGTGTGTATTTTTGTAAAAACATTGCTAAAAACAATCTTGTACTCTGTAATGATATCTGTATTTTAATTATAATAAAAAAAAATCCATCCTTCTAATCCAATGGTTCTTAATGTGGGGTGAAAATTACGGGGACGATGAGGCGGTAGGGTGGCAATAAGCTCCTGAAAACCTGTTGCTTACACCCCCCCCCCCCCCTCTTCGTCGATGTCACTTTGGGACAAAATGTTTTCTGGAATGGCGATTCTACCCTTTTCCACCGCTATTAGTTTATCAAGCCTTGATGATGACCCCGGACCATTGTATGCACACCAGAAAAAAACATATATGACACTAAGCAATTAATGTGCAAAATTTCATATTAGTTTTGAGATTTCATTGAAAGAAGGGTGGATTAGAATGTAAGAAGTAATTTTTGTATTATCGTGCTTTATAATATTAAGAACACATTGTCAGTGCTAGTATAAAACTTTGTAGAAGCCATTTTAAAATTTTAAAGTTGTCAGTGTAACGGGGTTTGGCAGAAAAACAATACCTCAACATGCTAGCGGGAATCAATTGCTATCAGCCAATTAAAAACATGCATTTTTCACAAATAAATTTGCAAAAAAATGTGATCTTTACTCTTATGAAAATAAGCCTTGAGTTTTACATACAAAATCTTATTTTCTGTCAAAAAAAGAGTAGTTTTTTCAAATAATTTTCTAGAGTTGAGCTGAATTTATCAAACATTTAAAAATCTATTACAATGCGTTATTGATTTATTTATTGTTACTTTTTTCTAATATGCTTTTTACATGTAAAAAATGCTTTGTCTACCCTGCTTTGTACTATCACAGACAATATATTTACATTACGCTATATTTAAAAAGTATATAATGTAATTTCACTAATACGTTTAGGAATATTACTCATTTCAAATAAGTAACAGTCTTTAATATAAAAAGTATTCGTCGGAACAATAGAGCTTGAAGCAAATTTAAGTACTTATTTTTCAAATAATGATGTTTATCACAAAATTAGCCAACGGAACTCTTGTGCATGAAAGTATTGTCATTATGTATTGTCCGGAATCTGTTACTGTACTGTATCCTGCCGCCGTTCCACTAGGGGTGGCCGGTACCTCCGCAGATGCGCCTCCACTTTTTTCTGTCCTTACAAACCACTTTCATTTCCTCAATATTCATCACCTTTTTCATACATACTCTTCTCTTATTTTCACTCTGCAGGTTCCATTCTTTCGCAATCTCACCTATTTGGTCTAACCATTCTTTCCTCGGCCTTCCCCTTCCGCGCTTTCCTCTGACATTTCCTTTGTACACTTTCTTCGTTAGTCGTTCATCATCCATTCTTTCGAGATGTCCGAACCATCTCATCGTACTTTTTTGTACTTTCATTCTCATATTCTCTTTTATACCACACTCGTTCATCACCCAATCATTACGTACTCTATCATTCAGTGTTTTTCCAGCCATTGCTCTCAGGTAAGCCATTTCAACCGTACATACTCCGGAATGTACTACATTATTCCATGAATACATAATCAAGGACATTCCGGATAAACAGGAAGGTTATGTTATAAATTCAGAATTACTTGCTAAAAGAAAAACTAAATGATACACGCATTCATTTTAGGCAGCCCGAATATCACATGACTTGTTTGTATATCGCCTACATTTAGTAAGATCTGTGTAAAACTATAATTGCAGATTTTTAATAAAACAAAACTGACAAGTTGTGTGTAGGTATTGTGATTAAACGAAGGGAAAGAGTGCAAGCCGATTAACAATGACTAAAACTTAAGTACTTACTTATAAAATTCAGCGTTAATATTTTACAAACTTGGAAACTGCCTTTTTCAAAATAAATTAGTATTAAATTAAGTACACTTCACACAATAACCACAGATGGCTATCATACACTTTTCTTTCCTTTAGAATATAAATGAATCCCAATTTCTAGAATAGAGGAACTAAGTTTTGAAGATTTCCACTTAAAATACTTTGTATAAGGTCGGACGCCATTAATTATAGCTACTAATATTAACTACCTATATATATAATAATAATAATAATATTGTTTTACATAATGTACTCTTTTTATATTGTGGTAGAATAGAACACGTAATAATACTAGAATAGATGGAAACAGGTTGTGAAGATGCGCTTTCATTTCTCATTCTGAATCCAGGGATTAAAAATGGAACTAAACTAATTGAAAAGGCATATAAGTAAACATTTCTTGTTATAGATAGCTAAGGACGGCAGTCCCATACAAGACTGACGTTTGCTCCATGAGAAAACAATTCAAATTCAAAGATGTTCTAACCTCATTGTTTTATTTCAAGACCAATGTCACAATCACATCAGAGAAAAGAGTTTTTGGAATGTGAAAGGTCCAATACACAAATCATTAAAGAATGGTGAAGGCAAAATTGTATTATCAACCCATTGTCCCGTATTAATCGCCACCTAACAGGTAAAACTGAATAAGTGTTGATTCACTAATTTGAGAAATTGTGGATAAAACCTTTTATTGGGAGCAACTTCTCATATTAAATGAGCTAATTATAATAAAGTGCTAATGAAAAACTTATAAACTACAGGATTTTCACACTTTTTTAGTGTTTACTCTAATAGAAAATAGGGGAAAAGATGCATTTATTTGAGAAACCCATGTTATCTTAATATGTAACTTATTTAGTTTTACCTTTAAGGTGTCGGTATATCCTATGAAGCTAATATCTTCACAATCTTAGAATAAAGTGCTATTAAAGCAGACTATTGTGGTCTTAGACTGTTGACTTTAGACTGAATCGAGTGTAGAAAAAATATAATGTGATTTGGCACCAGAACTAATGAGAACCGTTGCATGTAGTTCCTATCATTTTCAAACCATTTACTTTCATTTATTGTAGAGGCATTCACTTTGTAATCTTTCATCTTATACATGATCTTATAAGATAAAAAATAAAAACAACTTTGTTTTAGATACGATGACACTCTCAACGATTGATTCTGTATCTGGACCATTTAGTAATTATTTAGCCACCTGATGATGAAAACAGATACTCACCATAATCAAAAACAAAGTTGTTTTATTTTTTTAAATTATTTGCATTTAATTTAAAAAGATTTTCTCCGTTAAAAGTATATCTGTGACTGTCATTTTACTTGTTCTCAAGGCTTTACTTCAAATATGAAAAATATAACACCCAGTTGTATTCACAAATGACACCATGAAACCTCATAACGTTATGCGTGCATTCAAAACAACCAATCAAATGCTAAGGATTCATGTCTTAAAATTATGAGTTTTTATAGTATTATTTGTGAATAAAGAATTGAGTATCTGGCTCTCAGATTTATCTATGAGTCAGGTATTTTTGAAACTGTCAGTTTTTGTTTCTATTTGTTTCAAACAGTCATTGATATTTTTTCAACAGCGTGTGCAGCATATCACATAAGTGATAATATCAGTTTATTAATAAAGTCCTCTCATTTGGCATAGGCAATACAGCTGTGACGTCATACAGCCAGGCTGCTAAGACAAAAGCTATCACATATTTTGTTATTTGTTGTTTAGAACCTCGCTTACATAGACATGTCCCCTTTTCGAGATGAGAGAGCACCATAAGAGACCCATTGCGCCTCGTTTCCAGGCTTCTGAAGCCAGTATCTCTTGAAGTAGCTCCTCATGATGCATGAATTGTGGATAATTTCCATGCAGCAGCATGAAGAGATACTTCAAGAACTTTTTTGGTGATGTTAAACAAATCAAAACATAAGTTAAATATTACCAGTATCCGTTTATGTGGTTGATATGCTACACACATTATAGGAGATAATCTTCAATGTTTTAATAAGGCATATTATTGTAAATATATATAGCCGCATTAGAGCATATCTTTATGATTAGTTATGTGTCTGCCATTGATTGTCTGTGGATTGCATTTACCCGATTATTTTCTAAGAGGAAGGAAGAAGAAGGAAGATTTACTAAGAATGGAAAACTTAGTCAATTTAAGAGAGATTGTGATTTTAAAATGCTACAATTGTAATAAGCGTTAGACGCATTTATAAGCATATATGTATTCCAATGGAAATCTTATGCGCTGGGTAACAAACTATCACATTTACTTCATTCTATCTTTCATCAAGGATGTTCAATTCAATTTTACAATTATCTTTGTACTTACCTAGCGCATACGATTTACAAAAATTATTACAAATTGTGTATGGTTAGCAGCGTATTATGTAAACATTAGGAAAAGCGAAGCATTTTTTTTTACGGAAGGTGAATATTTGCATTTGTAAGGAATTTAATTTTAATTGTTCAACATTGACAATTGCAGGGGAATCATTAAGAATATTATGTGAAATAGGGGAGTAAAATACTGACTATACTCGCAAGTAAAAAACTTTACAGAGACTAAGCCGCCATTATATATGCTGTTTTTGTTTCCATGCATTTTTTGGTAAACGTTTAAATTGTTAAATTCCAACATAGTCTCACACTTGGACAACTGGATTGGAAATGGTTTCTTCTCTGCAATGTTGAAGGCTCAGTTTTCTTGTTTTTAAAAGTGTTGAAATTTTTTTTAACTTTGTTATTGACAAGGCATAATATAGATTAATATTATGATGCCTTCCTCGGTAAATCTCAATGCATTTTTATTTCAGTAGAACATGTTGGAAAAAAAAACTACAGAATCTTGTTTCACGTGCATAAGCCCACAATGTATCAAGAAAGAAACTGCTTGTAATTTTTTTTTCTTCAATATATTTTAATTGAATGCATTGAATAAAAAGAACAAACTTATGAGAATTGTGGATTCTTTTCCAGTTTAAAATCACATCAGCTGTTCAAAAATGCTTCTATATTGGTTCTACCATTATGAATTTATCTTGAAATGCTTCTATCTACTTTCTCAGGGGTGGAAGTCTCGACGGCCGTCAGTAGATCTTACCGCCCATATTTGAAGATAAAATGGAATAAAACATGGTGGTGCACCAACAGCTGATTGTTGTTCCTTATGAAATGTATCAGCTGTTGATACACCACCATCTTTTATTTTGTTCTATCTTCAAATAGATACGTAAAATCTATTGACGGTCATCGAGACTTCCACTCCAAGTTCATATATATGACTTTGACATCAAGGATAGTTGACACATGTCAAACATAACAGTTGACACATTGTTTGTGGTTTGTGCAGGTAAGGCAGGATTTCGCTGTCTATGGTTTTATGTTCATGGTGATAAAGTTTCCTAAAATGATAATGTTACGATGCAAGTTATGTTTCTATTGTGATTGTAATAAAGAATGATGCCCAAATTCAGAAAATAAAACTGTTTTTTATTTATTTTCCTGCATATTTCATACCTACTCATAGGACAGTTGAGTTGTCCAGGCCCAGATTAAGGGCGGTTTGAGAGGCACCACCGAATTAAGGCCCCCGCCCGCGTCCTTGGGGCCCTCAAGACGTTTTAGAAAAATATAATTTAAAGATTTTTTTGACATAAATTTGTTCGGGGCCTAAGGTTTTTAAGGCATAGGAAACATCTTTCCAGCAAAGTGGAGGTTGACTTTCACTATATTTTGTCCGAGCTGTATCCAAATTCATCCAGAGTTGTCATCAATGAAACACAGGACCCGATGACATTGGATATGACTTCAACAGATCATTAAGAAATTGGACCTTCCCCACATGATGATTCAGAAAAATGTTTTTCTGTTGTCATGTTAATTGAGTCCTACAGAACCAAAGACGGCAATCTAGGAATTAATTTAAAAACACAGTACACATAATTGCAAACCACACAGAAAAATATTCTACATCATTTCCATATCTTCTTTTTGAAAAAAATATTCAATAAATTCAATCTTTCATCAAATGAAACAGCAGAATTTATTTAAAAGTAAAGTGTATTTGTTAACTTAAAGTATAATTACAGTAAAGCAGGAGGATATTGGAGTTCAGAGGGGCATTGGCAAGTTCTTGATTTCAGCCGAGCACTCCTCGTACAGGTCCTTGTAGTCCTCCTGCTCCCGGATCAGCACCATCAGGCAGCCCCTCTTCACTCCCATGGCCGTCCCGATGTCCTGCCGGCTCGGCACATAAACGTACGGGAGCGATTTGTCTTCGCACATGCCAGGCATATGGCACATTATTTCTATCGGAGACACATCCCCCGCAAACACAACAATCCTGGAATAAACATGAAAATAAATGTAAGAACTCCCAAGTTGCTGTAAGGCTGGATGAACCTTTGGTTACCGATCTCTGGTAAGGCATATGAACTTCAACTCAAGAAACAGCAAATTTGAAAATATAATATTCTGCTGAGCTCCACTGGGAATCAATCAATAATTAATAAGAATAGGACTGGTTATCCAAAACTGGTTGAGAAAACCATGGAGTCAACACAAATTCCATAAACAAAAAAGTTAGTTCCTTGCCTTATAGTTATAGGTAATGAGGCTGGTCATGTATACATTAAAGGTTGATTTTCTTTCACCGATGCCACCTCTTTTTCAGGGAAGGTCGGAAAAAGTTGCAGGGTTTCATTCGATGTTTGGGCTCACTGCGTTTGGGCCACTCTCGTGCAGCATGTGAGCGTGTATTAACTATGAATCTTATTTAAGATATATCCTTGCAAATGATAAGTGATGGCCTTCACCTGACGAGAATATTTTTCAACCATGGAGCTTAAATTCGACTGCATACTTCTGCCGCATAGTAAAAAGTGAGGTTAGGTAACAGTGTACACTGGACAGTATTCGTTATTTACCCTTTGTGGCCCAGACGGACCTGCTTCTGCACGAGCTTGAGTCCACAGCTGAGGTATTTTTTCTGCGCGGACGCCTTCTTAATCAGTTTGTAGAATTTCTTGCACAGTTTCTTCGGCGCCATGGGTTTCGCTATTGTGCTGCAATTTTTCAGTTTGTCTTCATATGAAACCTCCTCTTCCTTCACGCTGACGTCCGCCATGGATGCATCTTTAGATTTGTCTTTCCCCATGCTTGTGATAATGGAATTATATATTTTTTAAGTTATTACTATAATCCAGTTCGTGTCAAACTGACAACACGTGTTGTTTGGTTTTGTCGTAGGGATGAGTAAAATATATCGATATATAAAAAGTACGGAGAAATATTATTATATATATATTATATTGTTTTTAAATATCGATATATTGGTACTTCGATATTTTTTGGAGAGCAAATAACGTAATTTTTTTCTTGAAATGTGTTTCTACCTCCCCCCCTCCCCTAAATCAATATTTTTCTTATCGAAGAAAATACTTTGATATATCGATATAAATAACGTCCATCCCTATGTACAGTTGGTTGACAGACTCACAGAGTATATAGGTACTTAGAGAAGCCACTCTATGGCTTAGGGGTAGGTACGTACTTCGAAACCCCCCTTCCTCGCCTTCATACTTCCCTTCCATACATTCTGCGTATTGCACTTTGATCTTGTATGCATGTGTGTATTATACACGCGGCACGCGGGTACACTCACACCACTATAATCATATATTATTATCTGCCATGATATTATTTATTAATATTATTATTATTGCTTTAAGCTGTCAAAATAAAACGCTTATATTTTGCACAATATTTATTTATTCTAGAAAGATTAGTCATACAATCACAAAAATACACACTGTAAAGAAAAAAATTAATTAAAAAAACCTCAATGTAAAAAACACAAATGATATGGCAAAAATAAACGTAGGTAAACAATCAAATAGGCACCTGTCTATTGTCAAGGACACTGGCATTCTGTATCTGTATTTCTTGCAAAAGTTTTGGATCCCTGATGATTGTCCGCTGATGATGGCCTGAGGACCGGAAATGTTTATAATATGAAATCTATACACTTTAATTTCACTTTCTTCGGCTCATCAGCCGACAGCCTTCAAGGCTCAGGGACACCTGCACCACTCTGCCTTGTGCTGCTTCCCTCCATAGTCGCCTCACTCCCAAAACTTCGGCGTTGGCTTCGACGTTCTCTGCCCACCGCATCCTACGTCCCGAGTGGTCTAACGCCTGAGGGGGCACCATCCAAGACAGTTCTGATGATCCTGGAGTCTTCTGCACGTGCTACGTGTCCGGCCACTGGAGTCTTCTTGATTTCATTAATCTCTACACTCTTCAATAATAGTGAAAATACAACAGTTAATTTCAAATACGCTTGACGTTTGTGGCGCCCATAGAGTAGGGTGGCGCCCCGGGCCAAAATCCTACACACAGTTCAACCATCATTATAAAATTTTTTCATCAGTTTTTTTTAATAAAAAATGAGCAATTTAATAAATACTAAACAAAATAAAGTTTATTGGCGCTTAAACTTTTTTTTACATGAATAACAGTAAATATAAGTTATTAATTCAAATTTATTTACGCTCATTCTGATTTCAGTTTAAAAAACGACCTCTTCCCCTTCCTCCTTACTCATAACCATACATTCCGCGTACCATAGATCGATTACAATATGGCTTCCGAATTATAAAACAGGGTAACCAGTAGCAAAATACTTGTGAACGGGGTCGACAGACTGAAAGACCATGGATTCTGAAAAATTCGCACACGAAATATGGACTGTAAAATACCTCTGGGAGGCTACTTCTTCTCTTAAAAAGACAGATCATATTCACAATGCCATTAAAAGCAACTTACTGTTAGTTAAATTGCTTACTACATTTGTACATAACCTCAAACTCGCGCCTAGTTGCTGGATATATATTTTGTTTGCCTTGTTTATTACAGGACCAGATGCCGCACACAGTCTGAGCACAAGCTGAAGCTTCCGTTGTCAGGTTTTGGAACGCAAGTGCGATGCTCTTTCTGTTCTGTCGCTTGGAGAGATGACAATAATTATAAAATGGCGGTAATATAATTTTAAAACCTAATATGTAATCGTAGAATAAGAAATATGTAATCATAGAATATAAGAAATATGTAATCATAGAATATAAGAAATATGTAATCGTTAGGTTAGGTTAGGTTGGGTGGTTGTGTGTTACTACTACTAGTGTGACTTGTGGGAAAGAGACAGAGTCATAGTACCTAACCCAACCACCCAACCTAACAACCCAATTGGGGTGGTGAAGAGTTTGCGCGGGTATAATATTATCAGAAGTATAAATGTAAGGCAGCCGCCTATTTTTCATTGGACCGCCGTCGACGGGAAAGACTATGCTGATGGAGAGCATCGTGAATATGCACTACAATTACACCAGACTGACGGGGCTGATAAACTCCTCATCGTTCAACTTCAGTTCGTTGTTGCATACAAATGCATGCCTGATGGACGAGTGCAAACTGACGGATAATCAATTCGAACAGTGGAAACTACTGGCGGGAGGAGCACCGATGACAACAGATGTGAAGTACAAGGAACGTCACGACGTAGAAAACTGTGTGCTGTATACTTGTTCCAATTATCCGATAGACATGTATGTGAATGTGCCGTGCAGTGATGAAGCGATATCGAGTAGAACGACAACATTTAGATTTAATGTAGCTCTAAAAAAACGCATAGAATTAAACACTTTTATTTGGATGAATTTATGGAAAGAATTTTGTTCACATTGCAGATGACGTGCTATCAAGGTGTGGTATATGTGGCGTCGATTAAGGAGGTGGCGTTGACAGCATGCGAAGGATGCTCGAAAACAATGGAGGACTATTTGGAACATCTCAATTTTGTAAGGTTAACGGTGGACTGCAAGCTGATACTGTACTGCTGCAAGAAAGATCCCGAATTAATGATTAACATAGTGTCGAGATTGAGATGCGATATGTGCAACGGAAGACTGTTTTCGGAGAACACTGCATGCAAGAAACGCCACCTCGATGAAGTTGTCGACGTCACAGACCAGCTTACGACGAGTGAAGAATTTTGGGACGTGGAAAGCAATAAAGAGAACACAGTGACGAGTGTGGTGACAAATCGAAGAGAATATACATTGTACATCTGTCATTTCTACTCCTAGTGAATTAATTCAAAATTGTCTGCTTATTCGTTTGTAATCTATCAAAAGTGTTCAATAAGTATGTAAGACCATAAATCCTGTCTTCCGCGTGTGTTTTTTGTGTGCAGAAACAGTTTGTAGTGGGATTTTAACGGTCTTCAGAAATACGAAATCTGACATTTATAGAAGAAACCTAGCTACTGCTACTCGATCATAGATGGCAGTGCATCACTAAAAAAAACTAATAAAGGAAAAGGAAAAAAATATATATAAATAGGTATATATTTTTATTGGAGAATAACTTTTATTGGATGTGTCAAAGTGTTTCATGATAAGAACTTTTTAATTTAATTAATTTCTTGTTAAAACATTGTCGCCTTTGCTTCTATACGACTCATATAATATCTACCTAAACTAAATAAAGTGAAGTAATAGCATGTAAATTCCCGCCAGTTAAATTCAAATTAATTTTGAAGAATAGTGTATACCACTGAATATCTACAATTCAACAAGATGACGCGAGCTTCTACTGATTTGCTTAAGGAGCTGAATGAGCAAGTCCAAGCCTTAAGTGCAGAATTGATAAATTTAAAGAATGTTGTCACCGAGCAAAATAAATTAATTCTGTCTCTGGTCGAAAATAACTCTCCACACAGTCTTCAGCAAAATCCATGGAAAACTATTGGTCCCCCTATAACCAGAGACAAGTCTACTCCGGGACCTGCTCGCCCATCTGTTTTTGTTCATCAGTCAAATTCTTCAAGCGACAGTCCGGCTTCTTCGGGCGATACGATGAAGTCTTTAAAATCAGCCATGAACCCTTCTACTCTAGGCATTAGAGTCACGGGTTTGCGAGAACTGAAGAATGGTGGAGTTCTGGTTCACCCTAGTTCTGCAAAAGAGGCATCGAAATTGGCAAATGCTCCAGCTCTTGCCAAAGCAGGCTTAAAGGCTACTGTTGCTCCTGGCCGTCAACCTCGTATTGCCATCCATGATCTACCTCAAGACATGCCTGCTGAAGAAGTGATTGCCGCCATCCATAATCAGACTTCAGATGAAACAGAACTGACATTGGAAAACTTAAAGTTATCAATAACATTTTCTCACAAGTCTGGTCCCCGATCAGGCAGCTGCACACACATCTTTAATGTTCCACCATCAGTACGTCATGCTCTGATTGCAAGAGCTAGGCTAGCGATAGAATGGCAGCTCCATAGAGTAAGGGATTGGGTTGATAGCCTAAAGTGTGGGCACTGCCAATTATATGGCCATAGGGATTCGAGATGCAAGGCGGAGGATCCGACATGCTCTCACTGCGCTAAAACTGGTCACAACCGCAATGCATGCCCAAAAAAAGAAAAACCTCCTACTTGCGCTACATGTACTTTTTTCAAGAAACCTGCAACCCATGTAACTGGCGCAAAAGACTGTCCTGCTCGAATTGCGGCTGAAAAACGCGAATTATCTCGCATAAATTTTTTAGACTAAGCAAACCTGATAGGGGCTATTGTGTGACTTTTACCTCAGCGTATTACCAAAATGTCAGGGGTTTGAATACAAAGTTGAATGATTTAAGGTGTAATGTCAGCATTAGTGATTATGATTATATTTTCCTTACTGAAACATGGCTCTCGGACAAAATAAAATCAGCCGAATTAGGACTATTCGACTATAACATTTTTCGATGTGATCGGTCTTCTTCCTCTATAAAAACCCGCGGAGGGGGAGTAATGATATGTGTTAGGAAGAAGTTTCCTTGTTTTGTGCTGAAAACATCAGATTTAATCTCGGAACAACTGTTTCTCTCCGTAGTAGTAGGCACAAAAAAACTAGTACTTGGATGCATATACATTCCCCCCTCCTCTTCTATAGAGGTATATTCACATACTGAAATGGTTAAACAAATATCCCTAAATGCTGACTCAATGTTTATCTGTGGAGATTTTAATTTGCCGAAAACATTGTGGCTCAATGACAACCATGGCGTTAAAATATATAAAAATATTTCTCCCCAGGCTTCCATTATAGCCAATTTTTATGCATTTATGAACATGCATCAAGTTAACTCAATACCCAATGAACATGGCTATAGCTTGGATTTAATTTTTACCGATATCTCTAGTGTTAAGGTAAATAGATCTTCGAACAATTTGTTACCCCGTGATAAGTTTCATCCTCCTCTTTCTTTTGACATCTCAAGTTTTCTCAGTAGTGAACTATTAAAGCATAAGGTATCCTATCACTATAAATTTAAAAATGGCAATTATGCCGACATGAATTATTTTCTTGCTCAAATTAACTGGTCTTCCTTTTATTCACTTAACAATATAAATGAAGCTGTACTTCTTTTCAATGATTACCTGTCACATTCTATTCTCCAATTTGTTTCTAGAGGAATCTATTCTCAGCCTAAATTTCCTAATTGGTTCAGTTTGAAGCTGAAACATTTAATATTGGAAAAGAAAAAAATGCATAAGATGTATAAGGATACAGGAAAATTACTTTACTATCAGAAGTTTACTCATCTAAGACAATTATCTAAAATGGAATCAAGGAGTAGCTATAAATCTTTTATTGAAGATACCGAGACTAACTTAAATTTATACCCAAAAAATTTTTGGCATTTTGTTGCACAAAAACGTGCAGATAACGGTCTTCCCTCTAATATGACCTATAATGATACTCAAGCCACAAATGCTACTGCCATTGCAGAATTGTTTGCTAAACACTTTTCTACAGTATATTCAGACACTGCATCTAATGTCCCGCTATTCAACTACACACATACTGTTGACTTAAATGAATGCAATATATCACTAGTGGATGTTTTCAATGCATTGGGGGCTCTGTCTGATAATAGTGGCACTGGTCCCGATGGTTTTCCACAACTTTTGCTCAAGAAGTGCAAGTTTACCTTGTCAAAGCCATTGTGTCATTTATTTAACCTTTCTCTGTCTTCAGGTGTTTTTCCTGACTCTTGGAAAATATCTTACCTAAGACCTATTTTTAAATCTGGAATCAAGTCTGATATAAAGAACTACCGACCTATATCAAATTTATCCCATATACCAAAAATTTTTGAGTCTATCATAACTACAAAAATCTCCCCTCTCTTCAAAAATTTATTGATTGATGAACAACATGGCTTCCGATCTTCTAGATCTACTATTACTAATTTGCTTTCCTACACTGACACTATTGTCAGGGCCCTTGAGAATAATACTCAGGTTGATGTTCTATACACTGACTTCTCTAAGGCCTTCGATAAGGTTAACCATCAACTCCTTGTAGCTAAACTAAGAGCTATTGGTATAAGAGATCCCTTTCTAACCTTTCTCAAGTCTTACTTAACTGGAAGAAAACAAAGAGTGAGAATAAATGATTCTATTTCTGATAAAATTGACGTTACGTCTGGTGTACCTCAAGGAGCACATCTTGCTCCTCTTCTTTTCAATATATTTATTAATGACCTGAATGTTTTTTCTAATACTCAATTTTGGCTTTTTGCGGATGACAACAAAATGCTGAAATCCATTAACTCTTACAATGATTGCTCTCTGTTTCAATCAGATATTGATTCATTCAATGATTGGTGCAAGGCCAACTGCATGGAGCTGAATATCGATAAATGTAAAATTATGTCCTTTTATAAAACAAAAAAAACCTGTAAATTTTGTCTACAAACTAAATGGTGTTGACCTGGCAACGGTCACACTTATTAAGGACCTTGGCTTAACATTGGATATCAAACTTTCCTTTCGCGAACACATTGATAATATTGTTAATAAGTCACTTAAGATTCTAGGTTTCATCCTTAGAATCACTTCTGATTTCAATAATGTACAAACTTTAAAAATCCTTTACTGTTCATTGGTTCGCCCACACCTTGAGTATGCCAGTGTTATCTGGTCTCCATTCTATGCTACCCACATTGACCGTCTTGAATCAGTACAGCATCGCTTTCTAAGACGAGTTGCTTGGAAACTGGGTCTAAGTAGAGATGAGTATGACTATAAAGACATAGAGATCACCCTAGGCATTTCATCTTTAGTAACACGCCGACAACATGCTCAACTCATATGTATTTATAAAATCATTAATAATATTTTCGACTCACCTTATCTTTTACAATGTATCAAATTAAATGTTCCAACGCGAAGATTTAGAATAAATGAATTGCTCTCTCTCAACTTTCACACTTCAAATTTAGGATACTATTCTCCTATTAACAGAATGTGTCGTCTTTTAGATTCTTCCTCTCATCTAGATTTATGCGGCATGAGCCTATCTGAATTCCGTAGAGCTTTGTTTTGCTGAGGAAAGTATAAGTATTTATTTGACTATGCTATTATGAAATATTAATTCTTGTATTATATTATTTTCTTTGTCATTTTCTGTAATTACTTTTTCATATAATTATGTAATTGGACTATTATGTCCGTTAATAAAATAAATAAAAAAAAAATATAAATATATATATTGACGGGTGTGATGACGACGAAGAATTAGTAGCAAAAGTGTTGAAAAGTATGGGAAAATTGAGCAGCAGAGAAGCAGAGATACTTAAATAAATGGGTGGAATAGGTTAAGGGAACATGGGTACTTAAGGAATATGTAATCGTAGAATAAGAAATATGTAATCATAGAATATAAGAAATATGTAATCATAGAATATAGAATAAATAATTTTAAAATCTATAAAGTTGTAAACTTTCACCAGCCAGTTGCCAAAAGTAAGCGGAGGATAAAGGTCCCCCGTCGCTACGAGCCTTGATAAATTTCCCCGCTCGAGGGAATTAAACGTCGGCAGATATAATAACTGCAAGTAGGTAGAACATGGTCTAACCCGAAAACAACTATACCATATATAATCTATGTTGCAACGATACATCACATTCAAATCTAATGCATTCCCATAAGGAGACACGTATGTGTTCGCGCTTACACATGCCGCACAAGGACTTACAACATAAAAACCCAATCTCAAATGAACGTAAGCCCTGCAACCCTTGCCAACCTTCCGTGAAACAGGGGTGACATTGGCAAAGTGAACCATTCTTTTAACAGTATGGGTGGTCAGCCTCATACCAACCTAGAAGTCACAAGTGTATTTACAAAATAAACCAAACCTCACATGAATATCAACCTGGTAACTCCTGCCACCTTTTCCTGAAATGTAGGTGCCACTGGCAAAAGTGAACCAAGTTTTTACAGCATGGAGGGTCTTACCAACCTATTAGTCAAGGAATGCTGAGAAACATTCAAATTTGGAGCATTGTTCCAAGTTCATACTGTATTTAACGTAATATAATATAAACATATCAATCTAATGCCGGTATTCTCCATTGAAACGCTTAAGTTTTGCTAAGGAAGAATTTCTAGTAAGTATCGAAATAGGCCAGACAATTTTTTGTCTTACTAGCCTATTTCGATACTTACTAGAAATTCTTCCTTAGCAAAACTTAAGCGTTCAGATGTCAATGGAGAATACCGGCATTAGTCATCAATATTTTCCTATAAAAAATATGGATGTTCCTTAACCTGTTTCTTTGTCGATTGAATTTTATTATTTTTATTTTTAGTTGAAACGAAAAGTGACGCTGCCAAAAAAGATCAGAAAAAAATACAAACAGATTGAAAAGAACAAGAAGGGCTTGAAAACTGAAAAAGAGTTGAAAAGGGCAAAGCAGATTCTGTATGGACGGTGCTTGGTGAGTAACTTATATTCTGTCAGATCCCCTGATGTCGGTGATCACTCTGGTAAAAGCTTTGCAGTCCTGTGCTGTCTGGAATGGTTCCATGATAGAACGACACAGTGACAAACGACACATAGCATAACTACACATGACAGGAAATCACAAATACAGTATATCACAGGACAAATCATCACTATGACAAAACAACACAGAAAATACATCACACTGACAAGATGCATGAGTTCTATTTTCTCATGTCTCAAAAATATAGAGTAGGGACCTATACCTTAGTATTTTACAAGACGAATTTCAATTCAATGTATAGATATGGATTCCATGATAGAACGACACAGTTACAAAACGACACATGACATAACAGCACATGATAAAACATCACTATGACAAAACATCACATACTTACTTAAAACACAACATACCATAAACGGCACATAAAAAAACATCACAAAACAGAAAACACCATGAACGGCATGATAAAAAAGAGAGACATGAGAAAATGGAACTCGTGCATTTTGTCAGTGTGGTATTTTCTGTGTTGTTTTATCATAGTGATGTACTGTCATTGTGTCGATCTGTCATGTGATGTTTAGCATTTTGTGACTGTGCCGTTCTATTCATTTTACCATCTGAAACATCTCATCTCAGTCCAGGCTCGCCTGTCTGCTCAGCCACGACGAATGTCCTCTGCTAAATTTTATTGATTTAAATTATTTGTTTACTTTCAGATGATAACATGCGGATTTTGCAAGAAAACAACAAAAACCATTCTTTACAGAGAGAAAGCGAAAAGTGAAACACCCATCTGTGTGGCGACACCAAAAAGCATAAACAATAAAACCGCCAGTGCTGCCAGCATCAAGAATAATCAAAACTCCCAACCTACCACCCCAAATTTGAAATCTTCCAAGATAGGGAAGAGGAAGCTTGAAAATGAATTTTATAATAGTTCTAATGCTTCGTTGAAGAACTTCTCAAGTCCTCCAGCGAACAGTCCTAAGAGTTTGGATTCTTCCGTGAAAAAGAAACGGCAACGAGATAGATTCGCAGGACTGTGCAAGATTGCTTGCGCAAAATCTGCCCAGGGTTCCACTCCAGCCAAGAATAACAACCCTTTAAATCTGCTACTGAGGCCACAAAATCTTAGTAGATAGATATTTTTTTAAGGTCTGGTGGGTCAAGCTGTGAAAGACCATGTTTTTACAGATTATCAATTTAAAAAAATAATTAAAATGGATAAGAGTTTTAGGCTTACACGGCCGGCTGATGATGCTGGAGTGATGACCCCATAGTTTCACATGCGAAAATACACAGATGTCGCTGCTGAATTAACAAACTCCCATTCAAAGTGTGTTTAGTTTGCACATATAAACCCTCAGTGTACACACACTTGCATCACAGTTCTCATCAAGATCATCTTCATCATCATACTTCACGCTGAAGAAGTCCATCGTAGAGATGGGCGAAACGTCCGGAAGCTCCAGCTCCCACAGACCACGGCAACAGATCCCGGAAAACATCACTCCAGCAATTATAAGGGACTGAAATTTTTTGAATTTGGAACTCTTTTCTCAGCGAGAAAACATCAAGCTATTCTTAGCAACGTATAAATACTATTTCTATGACTTTTCCCTAGCAACCTAGCCGCATGACAACACAATTTTGTCTTTGTCGATTCATGTGCATTGACCGGTCCCCGTAGTCTAGTGGTAACGTTTCGGACTCGTAAATGCGCTCACCAAATAAATCATCCTATTATTATTAACCTCAAAACCAGAGCCTAGAATGCCGAATAGTAGAACTTACATCATTCTCTACGTTTCATTGGCGACGTAGCCAACTTCTTCAGGAGACAATCCATCTGCACAACGACTGAGGATGAACTCGTATTTACTTGGCATGGCTGATTTGCAAAGATAAAAAAATACTTACATAATATTATATTGAACTTAAAGAATAAAGACATTTTATATTAAAAAAAACTTTATTTTTTGTTTAAAGGTACAATTTACAGAGGTAGATAGAAGGGGATGATACAAAGATATAATATTCAAAGTTTAACACTTTAAAAAAAGTTGGGAAATTTTAATGTATGAATGGATAAACATGAAACAATACTAATTAAATGATAATGAATAAAAATAGAGCAATTAACATAAAAAAGATCTATAGAATAACGAAAGAATAAGTCCAATAGTTAAAAAAACAAAACCTGATTTTCTTTGAAACAACACAAAAACTTCAATATGAAATTATTTGGAACAAAGACAAAAGAAATTACCTAAATTGACTCAGCACAAATTTTAATTGACAAGTTTTTTCTCGGAATCAAATTATAAGATGAAGAAAATGTATAAATAATCAAATGGTAAAATAAATGAATAAACACAGGGTAAATTTCTTAACATTTCTCATTAAAAATAATGAATCAAGATCTTAGATGTGAGCAGTGTTGCTAGCTTATAACTAAGCGTCTACTACATAGTTGGGGTGCACCACTAGGAGAGGATCTTCCTCTGCTTCGTCTCCCTGCGAAGATTTTGAAGATTTGAGTCCGGTGGCCGAAAGTGGAATGATGACTTGATCCTGAAAAAAAGAATTGGTTAAATTTTATTGATTGTAGAGGCATTCATTCACTTTGTTATCATTCATCTTAAAAAGACAACTTTGTTTTTAATTATGGCGAGTAAGTTAAGTTCGAAGACGGGTTGCGCAAACAATGCGTTTGCATCTTCAGGTAGCTAAATAATTACTAAATGGATTCTCATAAATTAACCTAAAAATGTGCCATTCAAACAGGTATATTTAAATTCAGTGTATGGACTTGCAACTTCAAATGTCAGTACTATAATCTCTGTTGCAAAGATATATTGGCAAAGGCTCATATTTATTAATGCATGCCCACAAGCAGGCACATCTAAGTAAGCCCCTACACATGCTGTGTCCACATAAAATAGACCAAACTTCACACAAACACAAACTTTGCAACTCCTACTGCATTTCCCTGAACCTAGGTATTGAAGGTTATAGTTTCCAAACGCACGACAACTAAGCTACACGCTTAGACCGGTCCGTAGTCCAAGTGGTAACACTTCGGACTCGTAACTGGAAGGTTGTGGGTTCGAATTCCGGTGGAACACAAAAAATATACCATTTATATTTTCAAATTTGCTCTTCGCTGGGCTCAAAAATTCTTAAACCTTTCCCAAAGACCGGTCATCAAAAGGTCCATCCAGCCTTACAACAACTGGGTCTTGCTTGAGAATTGGCCCTTTCCACAGCGGCGACCAAGCTCGCAGAGGGCTCTTGAGGTGTGATACACACAAAAACAGCGCTCACCAAATATATATATATATTTTTTTTAGCCCGGTATATTGAATTGAAGTAATATTTTAGTTAACTATTACTTGAAATTTTATTCAAAATACACAAGTTCGAGTTAACTAAAACCGAAAATTACCCAAGTATGAAGCCCCCAAATCTTGGAAATAATTAAAATGTCATTCAAAAGCTTTAAAACAAACAACTCTTCATAAAAATCATATGCCTAACCTTCATTAAGCTAGAAAACGATAAAAAAATGTTCAGTTTGCAACAATTTTGATGTATCCGTACATTAACGATGTATGTGAACGACGTTACCATGTTGAAAGCACCCGTTTCCATAGATCACCGAAGTTAAGCAACATTGGGCGCGGACAGTACTTGGATGGGTGACCGCTCAGGTACACCACGTGTCGTTGGCATCTTGGACCGGTCCGTAGTCCGTAGTGGCAACACTTCGGACTCGTAGATGGAGGGTTGTGGATTTGGATCCCGGCGAAGCACAAAAATTTACCATTTATATTTCAAATGTGCTCTTCGCTGAGTTGAAAAATTCATAAACCTTTACCAAAGACCGGTCGCTGAAAGGTCCATCCAACCTTACAACAACTGGGTCTTGCTTGAGAATTGGCGCTTTCTACAGCGACAGCCAAGCTCGCAGAGGGCTCTTGAGGTGTGATACACACAAAAACAGCGCTCACCAAATAAATCATCCTAATATTATTTTAACCGAGCTATCAACCAAACAAAGAAAGCTTTAGCCTGTAGCACCATCGGAGAGGGAGATTATGTAGAGATGCTCCACTTACATGGTACATGAGTCTGTCAATGACTTTTTCAACGAGTGCCTTCTTTTCCAGGAGTTCTTCTTCAGATTCTATTTGGTCGGCCATTTGCTCCAAATACCAGTTTATTACGTCGCTTTTGCGCATGCCCGTTGAGTCACTGCTGGCTTCTGCAATAATACAAACAAAAACATGAATAAATATTATCTAATAATAACACAACTTTAAAAGTGCCATTTTGAGAATTCCCAACACGGGAACTGCAACCGCGTCTCCTGAATAAGCACACTTTCAACTTTGACTTAAAAACATTGCACATTTGTCCTTAGCTCGTGTGGTAGGGCATTGTACAATAGGGCAGGGGCGTGCATCCCATACAGGCACATGTGCCTAATAAGTAGGATATATATATTAAAAAAGCATTTAAGCTCGATATTCAGATTTAAAATTCAAAATTTAATTTCCATTGGAGCCATCGTTAGCACTTCAAATGAGTTATTTTAAATGAATGGGAGATTTTTTTTATCTGAAATGTATTTGCCTATACCCTATGCACGCGCCTGCAATAGGGGGCAGGCAATACAATTTCTGATTTCTATTTTTTTAAATATTATTATTGTTAGAAATATGTATTTGTGAGTTGTGGACTGTCTTTAATAAGTCTGTTAATAAGTCTGTGGAGTCTCTTTAGAAATAAATAGAAGTAGTTGTATAATTTATACTGTTCGAGATTGCTCGAGTGTTTGGCAAGATGCTTTAGCAAAGTCTCTCATGTCTGATTATGAAAGAATGGGATATACAAAATGTGTGTAGCAGAAAATTTTTACAAAAATTATGGATATGAATGAATTGAAAGAGGTATATTAGGATAAGAAATGGAGGCAGCTATGCAGAGGTTCTGGCCACGCCTAGCGAAATGGGAGAGAATCTGAAATGGAGGAGAGCATGGATGCAGGGAGGGATGAACGTAGAGGAGATGCAAGGAGTTTGCCGGGACAGAGCGAAGTGGAGACGTGGTTACCTCTGGTTTCCATGGCCATTTCTTCGTTCCTCATAAACACAATCAGCATGTTGCTCAGCGACTTGTACTCTTCAAACGACAGAGTCAGCTTTTTCTTGGGAGCCTCTCCATTTGTAGACGGCTGACTGTCACCGTTTACCGAACTATTAGTACCTAGAAATACAGAAATAAGAAATTTCATTAGGGGCTGTCCATATATTACGTCATTCGCATTAAGGAGGGGGGAATCTGGTCTGCGGATGATGGCAAATGATGTACGAGACCAAAAGTGACGTCGTTCTTGTAAATACCAATTTCTACAAAATATACAAAATATTATGTAAGTAATTTAACATTATTAATTAAGCTCATCCATTATTACAGCAAGAGGGGGGGGGGGGTCATTAGCTAATGAACATAGGATGATTGTAAGGGGGGGGGGGTCGAAAATTGGCCAAAATCGATGACATAATTTATGGACGGCCCCTTATATCCATTTACTATTTACACACAGGAAATCCATGGCTCAACCGCATCACCTAATGCAAATTTTCTATGCAAAAAACAATGATCTATGTATCAGCTATTGATCAAAAGTGTTGTGAATAACTCTGTCTGAAATTATTTGATGTTTTATTTGGTGAGTGTAACTTATTGCTGCGTTTTCCCTGAATGATTCGCTTGTGGCGTATGAAACTTATTTATTCTAACAGGTAAGGGAACCGGCCTTACGCCAACTACTTCAGTTGATGTGGAGGTTTCCCAGGAATATAACAAAATACAGTCACAAAGCTACAATAAGCACGAAGGGACCAACCATTTTTACTTCTTATAGGTACAAAAAAATACCACCCTACTTACTATAATCTAAGTTGCAAGTATATATTTACATTTAAGGCAGCTTAGGCAAGCTTAGATTTAGATTTAGAAGGCTCATATTTAATGCACACACACAAGCACGCACATGTAAGTTCACACTTACACATGCTGTATATGTGTATATACAAAATAACCCAAACATCACATGATTTTTTTGTTTTTTTTTTTTTTTTTAAATAAAAAAATAGATTTGTGAAGAGGAATGCAATTCACCAACCTATTCTGCCTGGCCAGAAACAGGTATTAATATCATCATTTAATAATTCATTATTGTTTATTATTAATGAATTATTAAATAATAATTACCCAATAACATCTGTTGAACCAGGGTCAAAGTTAAAGTCAAGTGACCCAAGCGGGGATCGAACCAACGTTGTTCCATTCGAAACACGCTAGAAAGATCAGCCCTCTTGGCCCACGCGGCTATAACCCCGACATGATGTAAGCTTTGCAGTTTCTGCCGCCTTTCTCTGAAACCGGGGGTGATGATTACCGTTGTGTCCATTTTGTCCACTGTGGCCATTTGTGGTGGGATGCTCAGAGTCCACGTCCATGGTCGGCTCAAACTGTGGCTCGTCTTCATCCAGATGGATGTCGGGCTGCTCCACCCGAATGATGGACTTGTTTAGTAATCTGTAATTAAAACATTTTTTTTTTTTTTGAAATAAATTTGTGAAGAGAAATGCAATTCACTAACCTATTTTGCTTGGCCAGAAACAGATACTAACATTATCAATCAGCAGTTTATTATTAAATATTTTAATTAATCATTTATTAAAAAGAATACCCAATGACATTGAACCAGGATCAAAGTTATTGTCGATAGGACACGGAGCAGGCGGGGCTCAAACTTGCGTTTGATTTTGTAAGTAAATTAATCATATGGAAGTGTTTATGACAAACTTCTAAGCTACAGGATTTTAATACATATTTAGTGTTTTCTCTCGTAGAAAATATGAAAAAAAGGTGCATTTATCTGAGAAACCCATATGTCAATTATTCAGTTTTACCTTTCAGGTAGGTATTGATATGACATTCTTGAGGTGGAGAGCAGCGTTTACCTGTAAGCCTCCTGCACGTGAGTGACGCCCACCTCGGAGCTGCAGTGCATCTTGGCCAGCGCCTCGGACAGCCGGATCATGGACTCCAGCTGGCGGACGGTGATGCGCCAGGTGGACTTGGAGCTGCCGCCGGTGCTGTCTCGCTGGCGGAGGAGGCCGTACTGCTCCACCAGCAGGCGCGCCGCGTCCTGGATGCATCACAAACATAAGCCAACATTCTCATGAGGACCACCTCGCTGAACACCTCATTGATGATATCCCGCTTTTGCCCTAATCTAATCTAAGTGGCAACGTAACATTGGAGATTCACATTATATGCATTCCCACAAGCAGACATGTATAAATTCGCGCTTGCACAAGCCGCATGTGAACCTACAACATAAAAACCCAAATCTCAAATGGACATACACCCTGCAACTCTGTCCGACCTTCCCTGAAACAGGGGTGACATTGACAAAGTGAACCATTTTCAACAGCATGGGTGGTCAACTGCATACCAACCTATAAGTTAAGAAACATAGAATTAACCCCTCGGACGCCACTAGCGGCGAAATCTGTTACCTCTGAGTGCCAGCCATTTGCAGCAGTAATGCAGCAACACAGATCATGTGTTTTATATCAAATATCTCGAAAGATACGAAACTTACCTCATTTTGGATTATTGATTTCGAAAGCTACTGAAATAATGCTTTTATTGGTATATAATTTACAAAAACACCACCAGTCGTGTATTTACTACAAGGCATTATATCTTGTGAAACGGAAAAAAATCATCATACTTTGGAAAAAGTCCTGTAATATGAAAGCAGTAACTTGAATTTGAGTTTTTCTTGATTTATCATATCCTTAGATATATTGTGAACTTGATTACTTAATAAAATGATTTTGGCTTATGAAGAAAAATGAAAAAAAACGAGTTTTACTATTGTCATTTTTTAGAGAATTTTCAAGGGCACATTATTGTTCATGCACGTGACCTGTACTGGGTGTTTGAGAAAAGCAAAGGCAAGCTATAAATAATTCCAGTAAAAAGTTTTGTATGTTGTTTCAAAGGAATATTCTTTTCATAGTTTATTTTACAAATGTGTACAAACCAATGATGCGTCATCCCATCTCAGGAACCTGTACCTACCTGCAGCAGGTGTGTACGTTTGGGTTGTCACGTAGGCCAAAAGCAGGTAGATGCATGTTTACAAATAGGAATGCTGCTTTGTGTAAATAAAACCTTCATTTTTTTTGTGTATTCGGGAGTGTGTACAGTGTGGCTAAGAAATGATTTACACTTATTGCATTTTTCATTAAATAAAATTAGTCACATGCAGTTTTTCAATATATTTTTATTGTATTACACAAAAGTACGTAAAATGACAAAAGTATAAGGACAAATACATTTTTTCAATTATACAAATTATTTATTAATTAGAAAGAAGATAATTAATTAATAGGAAAACATAAGATCGAAACAATGCTTAGGGAAATTAATTTTGCAGGTAACTGCACTCGATTTTCTTGCTTCAATGAAGCCACAATAAGTATGTTAGCTAGAATCATAGACCAGATTTTACAGTTGTTTTATTAAAAAATAATATTTTTTCCATCATGGTAAATTAAATAGAGCATAACTTATTTTAGCCTCTTTGAGGTGCAAGTGAAAAAGAAAGGAAAAATAACAAGGACAAAACTCAAAAAAAATTTGAACAGACCGAAGTCTGTACAAAATTCATGCTAAAATAAAGCACACTTGTAGGTTCTCTAGAGTACAAGTGAAAAAAAAAACAAAAGCATTAAAAACAAGAATATAAGAAAGTCTGGACAGAAGTTTATACAAAGTTCACGCCGAACCATAACTTAATTTCAGTCTCTTTGGAAAAAAAGTGAAGAAAAGGAAAAATAGTTTAAACAATACAATTTAAGAAAGACCTCGGCTGTATAAATTTCACGCCAAAATAAAACTTACTTTTAGCTTCTCTAGATTGCAAGTAAAGGAAGTAAAAGCAAAAAAAAAAACAAAAAACCTAAAACAACTAATTTAAAAGACTAGTCTGTACAAATTTCACGCCAAAATAAAACTTTCTTTTAGATTCTCTAGAGTGCAAGTGAAGAAAAAAAACAGAATAGTTATTTATGCCACTGCCTAGTAATGATAGTCTTTGTAACACGAGTGCTAGTTTGTGCTGTGAGGCGCAGCCGAATGGCACAATAGACAGCACGAGTGTTACAAAGACTAATTACGTGCAGTGGCATACAATACTTTTTCTACGACCATAAAATAATAATAAAATAAGAAATAATAGGCATTATGATGTCTTCGTTCATTTGAAGTGAGTAATTAAAACCTTACCATTGTTAGAACGAATAATTTCTTGTGCGCTTCGCTTATAAACATGTTTATTTGTTGCGGTGAAAATATTTTAATTATTTACCTTTAAAGCCATTTCAATATCTTTTCAAAAAGGGATACAATTTGAAGTTTTTCGAAAAATCAATTCGGTGGTTTCAGATTGAAGTAAGTAGTTCCATAACACTTTTCACTTTCATTTTACAGATAATAACTAGTTTATCGGTTCTGTTGGCTATTTTATTTGTTTTATTGGTGATATATTTTACCACATATTGCTGTATTAACTTTTGTACTGAATTATTTACGGGAAATAAATTACTTTACAAATCGATGACAACATTGCATTGGAGATTGGAGAGACTTATACAAACCACGCATGCGCGAAAGCATTCGGTGCCTGCGCGAAAGCATTCGGCGCCTGCGCGAAAGCATTCGGCGCCTGCGCGGGAGCGTGACTTTGTAAACGGATCAATAGAAAGTACATAGATAGACAACGTCTGTTTTTTCCGATTGTGACAAACTAAGACGAAAACTAGCTATCGGTAAACAGCGAAAATATTAGGTATAAGTTATTTACGTCAAAAACAGATATGAACATGGCAGTTGCCTGGTAAGTGATTTTAATAAAACCCCGCTTAAAACAAGCGTGCTTTTGTTTGGCGCACAAATCAACTAAGACGCTGCATCTATATATTTTATATTGATGGGTATGGACAAAGATGGCGAACCAAAGAATTATGAACGGAATATAATTGAAGTTATTATTTACAATTATTGCAGATAGTAGAAGTTAAAATCAATGTTATATTTATTTTCTCGTAAGGAAAAATGTATGATTACTAGAATAGGTATGCACAATAACTTCTAAGGGTTTTTTACCTCTATGAAATCATACATTTGCACAACCGCGCATGTGCCTACTAAAACTCTCATTGCGCATATTCTCATTTCAACACGGTAACCGGTTGCGTAATGTAACATTATGCAACGGGTGTAGAAATGTATGTCATTGTGATTGCGTTAGCCGTTTTGTAATTAGTAAATTACCAAATGGGAGTAGAAAAACATTTAAACAGCACAATAAAAGAAGTATGAACAGACCTAGTATTCACATAGTATATTTACGAAATTCACGCCGAAACATAACACATTTTTTCAGCTTCTTTGGAGAAAAGTGAAAAATAGGAAAAACAATACAAACAAAACAAAAGAAAGACTTAAAAGACCTACTTTGTACAAATTTCACGCCGAAATAAAACTTACTTTTAGTTACTCAAGTGAAAGTGAAATGAGTGAGTGCAAGTGAAAAAAAAACAATTAAAAAACAAAAAAGAAAAATAAAAACAACCCAGATAAATAAAGTTGGATTTCACACACCCTTATTTCTTCCCCCACGTGTTGATCAAGTACGACATGTCAGGGAAGAAACCAGGGCGTCTAACACCTCATCTAATTTTTAGTCATTATTTACTAAGTGGGGTGTGAGATCCTCTAAGTTTTTTTTTCAAACGCCCCGGTTTTCCAGTCGGAAAAGTGTTAAGTCATGTAAGCCGTGCAAGCTAACGAACATGATACCACACTTCACCGGGAAAAAAACCGGGGCGTGTAAAACACTACTTGAGATCTCACGCACCATTTAGTAAATCACTATTGGTTAGGTGGGGTGTGATAGTCCACCCAACATTGACCAAGACAGAGGAAGACATTGCATGTAGTGCACTGAGCATTTGTCTCCGTTCTCAGTTTCAGAGACACGCAATGCATGCAACGTCCCCTCTTGTGCTTAATGTCCTTTTTATTGGCCCGATTTGCGTTCAAGACATATGCTGGGAAATGATTTCCTGGACTATATCGCTCTGAGAGGTTGCTTGAGGATGCAGCGGGCCTAGTTCTCTGGGTATGCTCACCCTCCAGGGAAAGGGCCTTCGCCAAGGCTAATCGAAATTTCCGATTATTTAAACTAGTATCATTGCACCTATAGACTACATAGCTATTGTGGATACTAGTGTTGAGCAAGCGCCTAAAAACTTTCATATACCACTTGAGACTTCTTTTGCGCTCTAATAAATACATGGACAGTACTTGGTCCTTAAGATCTACACCCCCCATGTATTTATTGTAGTCTTTGACTACATGTGGTATATTGCGGTCAACGCCTGCTCTGCTGCCTGGAACCATGTCATTTTTGTGGAAAGTTGATATCGTAGATACCAACCTGACATCCTTCCAAGCGAGCACTGTCACATCCCCACAGTGTGTAGCCACAATATCCCCCCGTGGCATTCGGCGGTCGTTTATCTCTTTGATGTTAGTAGGCGTTTCCAATCTTCGGCGGTTCAAAGTCCCTACTACATCTGTGCGATTCCTTTTCAGGAAACGGGCTAACCCAACGGAATTATAGAAATTGTCCATATACAGGCAATGGCCTTTTCCGAGGTAATCCTCTTAATCGTGTTGCGGGGCCGGTGGAGTGGAACAGACTGCCACCCGGAGTGAAGAACTCCAAATCTGTGGGTGTATTTCGAGGAGCACTCAAGGCACACTTGTTTAGAAAGTCTTATCCATGATCGGAGAGGGCCCTTGAGGTGTGACACACACAAAAACGGCGCTCTCTTATCATGTGTAATTTAAAATAAATCAGCCTGTTATTATTATTATTATTATTATTATTAATCCTCGGCAAGTTTCAGGACAATTTTAGAAGTCGCGTTGGAAAAACCATGAATAGCTTGCCCCAAATCATCGTTTCTCCCCGCATAAATCATACATTTCATAAGATATCCGGATACTGCTTCGCAAAGCTCGTAAGACTTAATGCCGAATCTCGCGGCTTTTGTCCTAATGCACTGGACAAACGACAAGCGACCCTTCCATAATAACAAAGACTCATCGATGCTGAGCTCTCTTTGAGGAACATAAATTTCTGCGAATCTTCTATTGCAATGTTCGACGATAGGAGCAATTTTAAAAACCTTTCTCTCATATCCACGCACTGAGTCTGTGAGCTCATCGTTGTCTACAAAATGTAGAAATTTCAAAATCAAGGAAAAACGATTTTTGCTCATAATTTTTCTGAAGTTTGACATACCCAGAACAGCTGTATCCCAGTAATCCGCAAGCCTACTTCTCTGACAGAGTGACATATAGATCAAAACAGCGAAGAACCGATACATTTCATCCACGGTGGTCTCCTTCCAGTCATTAAGACGAGACCCAGCCGAGATGCCATCTTCGGTTTCGCATAGAGAGGCAATCGTTTCCCATGCATATTTATTGGTCTGAGCGACAATCATCAGCATTATTTGGAGGTTCCAAATAGACTTAAAAATGCCACTTGGGGAAGTTTCCTCAATATTTGGCCCTGATTGCCGCTCGTACCTCTCTTCAACGCCTGTGAAGTCAGCAAAATTATCGGACCAATAAAAAGGTTGCTCACTCATTTCACCTTCCTCCTCCGAATCTTCCAACTCTATAAGGAGCCCGATATCCTCTTCCTCGAGGCGTTCAAGAGGGAGATCCAGGACTTCCTCCTCATCCTCGTCACTGCCCGAATCAGCCTCATGGTCTTGATTCTAGAAAAACAAAATACAGTTAAAGCATTCATTTCATGGGTACATGTAAGAACAGCTGTATTTATAACTGACTAACCGCAGCAGAAAGAGAAGGCTCTTCCTCCATCCTGTTGGGCTCCTCATGGTGAACTCGTACAGCCTGAAACAAATAAAAATGGTAGAATTAATTTTGGGCCCGTGAAGTTAAAGAATAGCAATCGGACCTTTAGAATGCTTCAAAGCACATCAAAGTTATATGTCTATAATCTATAATCTAAGTTGCAAGGATATATTCATTTAACCCTTGGAGCGCCCCTAGTGGCGAAATCTTGTTACCTCTGTGTGCCAGCCATTTGCAGCAGTAATGCAGCAACACAGGTCATGTGTTTGATATCAAATATCTCGAAAGATATAAAACTTACCTCATTTTGGATTATTGATTTTAAAAGCTAGTGAAATAATGCTTTTATTGGTATATAATTTACAAAAACAGCATCAGTCGTATATTTACTACAAGGCATTATCTCTTATGAATCGGAAAAAAATCATAGTACTTTGGAAAAAGTCCTGTAATATAAAAGCAGTGACTTGAATTTAAGTTTTTCTGGATTTATCATATCCTTAGATATATTGTGAACTTGATTACATAATAAAATGATTTTGGCTGATGAAGAAAAATGAAAAAAAACGAGTTTTACTATTGTCATTTTTTGGAGTATTTTCAAGGCCACATTATTGTCCGCGCACGTGACCTGTACTGGGTGTTTGAGATAGAATATGAGAAAAGTTAAGGCAAGCTATAATTCTTTATAATAAAAAGTTTGTATATTGTTTATAAGGAATATTCTTTTCCTAATTTATTTTACAAAAATTTTACAAACCATGATGAGTCATCCCATGTCAAGAACCTGTACCTACCTGCAGCAGGTGTACATTTGGGTTGTCACGTAGGCCAAAAGCTAGGAGAATAATAGCAGGTAGGTGGATGTTTACAACTAGGGGTGCATCTTTGTGTAAACAAAACCTTCATTTTTTTGTGTACTTGGGAGTGTGTACAGTGTGGATAGGAAATGTTTTACACTTATTAAATTTTTCATTAGCAGCAAAGCAGGTAAAAAAAAAATTTAAGAAAATCTAAAAAGACGAAATACATACGAAATTCACCCTCAAACGTAATTTAATTTATGCCTCTTTCGAGTGCAATAGAAAAAAAAGACGAAATAATAAAAACACAATTTCAGAACAGATCTAGTCTGTATAAAACTTACTTTTGGCTTTGTGCACACTGTGTCATATTTTACCACTTACTAATTTTTAATGCATTACTTAACAAATATTTGACGGAAATACGTTTGGGCATACAAGGGTCAAAATGTTTCGAACCAGCCTGTACCTAAACCGCTCGGCCGGAAGCGCAGATCTGCGCTCTGACGGCTACCTACAAGTTTCGACAAGAATTTAGAAAAAAATACTCTAGCTTGCTTCTATTGTTGTATTTCAACGAAATGCTTACAAAATTATCTTCAAAACTGTGTATAAAACATATTCACGGTAGAATAAGAATATGAAGAAATAAAATATTCAAAAGTACCGTTGCTCTGACTAACAGTCAGTATCAAAGTTTATGTTGATTTATCAAATGATTTTACTTACTTATTCGTAATATTTTTATTCAATGCTATTAGGATAATGATCTAAATATAGAAAATATACACTTTACTTACGTTTTTCAAATGATGTATTTATAATCCGTAAACTTTGAGGTCCAATGCACGTCCACTCACGGCGAAAACTTTCGAACTTTTGAATATTTTCCACAAGCCCTTCATAACCGAAATGAATGCCGTGATTTGATTAGTTGATGGCTTCACCCAATAGGAACATGTTGAGCGATTTTCAGTCTTATTGCTACACAAAAACTAAAGAAAAAAAATAAAAATCGCGATATGTCCTTCGAGCGCAGATCTGCGTTCCGGCGCTCTACGGGGACAGCGCAGATCTGCGTTCCGGCGTCCCAAGGGTTAAAGCTCTCAGATGTATGCCCACAAACCAACAAGTGTAGTTCGCGCTTACAAATGCTGAATGTGTACTTACAAATAAAATCCAAACCTCAAATGAACATAAGCCCCACAACTTTTGCCGACCTTCCCTGAAACAGGGGTGACATTGGCATATGTAATTTGGATAAATTCTCTGTAAAATTACAACTCTTTTAAATCTATCTCGTAGTGTTGAAATGAAATGTTGAAACACAAAAACTGACACAAAAAATTAAGCCAAAGGGGGAAAATATTCACATAACCAAAAATCCAATATTTAAGTGATGTTTTTTGTTAGTTTTTACTTGTTTTTATTTCAAGGTTATTTATTTAGCTTGAATGTTGTATAAACAAATAAGTTGATTAAGATTTAAGTGCCAATTTTTTTAAAGATATTGTTGCTTCAGGTATTTATTCAAAACATCTCAAGGAAATCGCTCTGCTCTGGGCGCTTTTTTACAAAATCGCTGGGGCTAGATAGGTTAAATATTAATATATCTTTGCAAAGTAGATTTTGCAAAGTTCGGTTTTGAAAATATGAATGAAATTAAATTTTTACCTGAATAGCTCCAGAGCTCGTCCTTACGGACCGTATTGGGATACCCTCCTCAGGTATCACCTGAAGGGTTCCCTCAGGTGACCGTATCACCCGGTACGCCATCTCACCCCCCTCATTGTTTGAATCCATCTACAAAAAACAATAAAATATGTTAGCAGATCCTAGATGTTTCTGTGGGACATAAAGTAGCAATAATGCATACAGGATTATTATATATAAAATATTTTGAACAGATTTTTTGAGATATAGGTAATAGTTTTAAATTGTTTGTTTTTCCAAAAAATAAGCTTTTTTATTTTTTTTTTACTATGCAAAATAATATGAGATGCGGTCTTGTTTTTAGTGCAGTCGTTTTTATTTCTGTTGCTGGGATTTAAAACTGTTGCCGGGATGGTCGAGGAGATAAGACATTGGCACTCGCATTAGCATTATTGACACTAGTGCCGGTTCGAGCCCCGCCTGCGTCATGTCCCATTATTCACAAATCAAATTTTCACAATAACAAAAATAATCTTCCTTTGCAAATGAAAAAAGGGGAAATAATAAAAACAACACAATTTAAGAATGTCTGAATAGACCTAGTATTTACAAAGTATGCATGAAATTCACGCTGACACATAATTTCATTTCAGCTTCTTTGGAAAAAGTGAAAAAAAAAAAAAAACAACACAATTTAAGAAACACTGAAGACTTGGTCTGTACAAATTTCACGCCGACATTAAATTTCTTTTTTGCTTCTCTTAAGTGCATTTAAAAAAAAAAGAAAAAATAAGAAAGTCTAAAAAGACCAAGTACATACGAAATTCACCCTCAAACGTAATTTAATTTTAGCCTCTTTCGAGTGCAATAGAAAAAAAAGACGAAATAATAAAAACACAATTTCAGAAATTCAGAACAGATCTAGTCTGTATAAAACTTACTTTTGGCTTTGTGCACACTGTGTCATATTTTACCACTTACTAATTTTTAGTGCATTACTTGACAACAAATATTTGACGGAAATACGTTTGGGCATACAAGGGTCAAAATGTTTCGAACCAGCCTGTACCTAAACCCCTCCGCCGGAAGCGCAGATCTGCGCTCCGACTGCTACCTACAAGTTTCGACAATAATTTAGAAAAAAAATACTCTAGCTTGCTTCTATTGTTGTATTTCAACGAAATGCTTACAAAATTATCTTCAAAACTGTGTATAAAACATATTCACGGTAGAATAAGAATATGAAGAAATAAAATATTCAAAAGTACCGTTGCTCTGACTAACAGTCAGTATCAAAGTTTATGTTGATTTATCAAATGATTTTACTTACTTATTCGTAATGTTTTTATTCAATACTATTAGGATAATGGTCTAAATACAGAAAATATACACTTTACTTACATTTTTTTGCTGTTGTATTTACAATTCGTAAATTTTCTCGAACCACGCACGTCCACTCACGACAAAAACTTTCGAACTTTTGAATATTTTCCACAGGCCCTTCCTCACCGAAATTAATGCTGAGATTTAATTGGTTGATGGCTTCATCCAATAGGAACATGTTGAGCGATTTTCGGTCTTATTGCTTGAAGAAAACTAGAGAAAAAAAAAAAAAATCGCGATACGTCCTTGAGGCGCAGATCTACGTTCCGGCGGTCTACGGGGACAGCGCAGATCTGCGTTCCGGCGTCCCACGGGTTAAGCCCATTGAGTCTTATAAGCCCTGAATGGCTTTGATTACATATTAATAAAAATATTTATTTTATTAACCGTTTTTTATAAATTTTTATATTGAAAAAAATAATACATATTAACCCTTCAACTGCGGGTGACACGCATAGACGTCAAATGTAAACTTGCATACAGTGCGGCTGTCAATCATAGACGTCATCCAACTTTGAACTTATCCCTGACATCTGTGTTCAAGAATTCATAAGTCTGCAAGTGGAAATATGTGCTAAACCTTTGTGATTTTTGTTCTTGTAAACTAATACATCTGACTGCTCACATAGTAGTTTTAAGTGACAATGCCGTCCTGGGGTTATTCATATAGCCAGAATATTTAGAAGTGAAATGGTTAAAATAAGCACAAACTTACTTCAGTGATAATGGGTTTGAAGGACCTTGCAAACGCGATGTATCTCAGGAGATCTTCCCTGGAGTAGAAGCAGTCATAGGTGTCCTCCTTGTTGCAGTGAAGGTCTACTATCTTCCTGGCTATGGCATAGTCAATGACCTGAAACATAAAGGGATTGATGGCATCCATGATGATGATTCAGAGATTCTATATGAAAAGCGTTTTTTGGAATCTTGTGAGTGCTGGGTACCCAACAAAGGTACTGTGTGTATAAATTGTATGTATAGCTCAGTTGGTAGAGTGCTTGCATTCCATGCCGAGAACTCGAGTGTTCGAATCCCATCGAGAGTGTCAGAAATGATTTCCTGTTTCGGTGTTTACTTATAACCCAAAATAAAATACCGGTAAGGTTTGCTTAGCCTTCACAAGAAATGAAAAGGCCTCAACTTTAACTGAAGTGGTTGGCATAAGGCCGGCCCCTAATCGTGTAAAAATAAATAGGTTCCAATCGCCACATGCAAACCCTTCGGACAGAACGGAGCAAGAAATTTGTTATGCATTAATGGTATGTTCTTTTTGAGATATGTGATGTTCTGCCAAGTGATATTTTGTTTGCTGATGTTTTGTCATTGTGATGAAATTTCATGTGTTCTTTTGTCCCTGTTCTGTTCTGTCCCATCACCATACTACATACCTCTGTGCTTTCATCGATGAGAATGAAGAACAGGTCAAATCTGGACATGATGGGTGCGCTGAGAGACACGTTCTGCTGCAGGGATTTGGAGCGGTCGTAGCGACCCCCGATGGGATTTGCTGCCGCCAAAATGGAAGTCCTCGCGTTGAGTGTTGCTCGTACACCAGCCTGGGAAATACAGAAATATGAATTAATTAATGGAGCCAATAATGTAGTACCACAAATTTTTATTTTACTTTGGCAGGCAGACTGGTGTTCTTACGTCAATGTAATCCAGGGTCATCGGTAGATCTGACCATACATATTTAAAGAAATGCAACAATAAAACATGGCGGTGCATGAGAAGCTATTTTTTTTTTTTTAAATATAATTGTGTAGAACAACCTTACAAAATATACCAAAGCTCACATGAACATAATGCCTTGTAACTCCGGCTGCCTTTACCTGAATGCATGGCAATGGCAAAAGTGAACCAATTTTTTACAGCATGGGGAGTCTGCCTCACACCAGCCTATTGTTCAACTGACAAAAACACCAAATGATAAAATCACAAAAAGAATAAGATTTTGTGTATAGATGCATCTTTAATGCTCCTTTCAAGACACCTACAGATTTTTCCTTTCTCACATTAGGTGGTAGTCTCTTCCACTCCATAGAACCTGTAAAGTGGAATAAACGGTCCCCAAAATTAATGCGTAACGAGTCATTACCTTGGCGATGGAGATGGTCTGCTGCTCCATAGCCTCGTGGATGGCCACCTGGTCCTGCAGGTCCATCTTATCAAACTCATCGATGCAGCAGACACCGTTGTCTGCCAGCATCAGGGCTCCGGCTTCTATCACAAAGTCAAACGACTCTTCATCCTGCAAGTAAAACACCCTCATGTACAATGTCTACTCCTCATCCTGCAATAATCTAAATCTAAATCTAAGTTGCAAAGATATGTATCATTTAAGATTCATATCAAATGCATTCCCACAAGCAGACATGCATAATTTTGCGCTCACACATACCGCATGTGGACCTGCAATATAAAAAACCCAATCTCAAATGAACATAAGCCCTGCAACTCTTGTCAACCTTCCCTGAAACAGGGGTGACATTGGCAAAGTGAACCATTTTTTACAGTATGGGTGGTCAGCCTCATACCAACCTATAAGTCAAGGAATATTCGCAATAATAATAATATTACAATGATTTATTTGGTGAGCGCTGTTTTTGTATGTATCACACCTCAAGAGCCCTCCGCGAGCTTGGTCGTCGCTGTAGAAAGCGCCAATTCTCAAGCAAGACCCAGTTGCTGTAAGGCTGGACAAACCTTGAGTGACCGGTCTTTGGTAAAGGTATGTGAATTTTTTACCCAGCAAAGAGCATATTTGAAAATATAAATGGTATATTTTTGGTGCTCAACTTTTTTAAGCCATCCAAAAAATTTAACTCCGCAAAATAGGTCTCTGTTTCGGCAATGATTTCCTTGTTTGACGAGAATCACTTTCCGCCAAGCCACTTTTTCATGTTTGGAAACAAAAAGAAATTGCATGGGGAAATCCTTCGTCGTGCAGAGAGGTTCTCTCATGAAGACGTTGACTATGTCGCTAATGAAACGTCGAGAATAATGTAAGTTTTCTTATAATAATAATAAAATCTTTATTCCAGCCCGGTCACGCGGAGAGTGCAATACGTGACTGGCCATATATAAAAGAAATACATTGATCGAAAAATAGAAACAGAAGAAAATTACATTGAAAGAAAATAAAAATTATCGAAAGAAACATAATCTAAGAAATAGCATTAAGATAAGCCTTGTAAGTGCTGCCACCTTTCTAGGAGCTAGGGTGCATTAAGGAAAAATGTACACGGAAGAAAAGGCTACGTAAGACTTAGGTTCCCTGCCCAATGACGCCATATGCCCAACTCCCACTTCATTCTTATAACGGTTTCATCCAAATATTGTTTTTTACTTTCTTGCTATAGCCGAAGGCTATAAAGAAAGTTATGATTTGGTGTAAAAAAAAAATTTCGAGGTTTTCACGGAAATGAGTTGTCCTGGTGCAGGACATGCCAAAAAACACTATCTTTCAAAAACGTCCGTCTGTATGTATGTATGTATGTATGTATGTATGTATGTATGTGTGTGTGTCACTTTCCAAAGTATAAGACCTAGAGACATCCTAGAGATACCAAATTTTGGCTACATCAACTTTTTTGGACATGTATTAAGTATGAATAACATGGCATTACACCAACTTGAAAATTCAAGATGGCTGCCATACAAAAAAAACATAAAATTGCATTTTTCTCAAAAACGGCTCCAAGAATTTTTTTTAAATTTTCAGAGTTGCCATTTATTAGTTTTTAACTTAATAAATTAGTTATGGCAATACTCTTACTAATCTGTGTCTATGGGCTGCCATATGAAAAAAACAAACGATTGTGATTTTCTCGACAGTTAAGGGGTCAACAAAAATATAATGTTCTACAATATTACGGACAACATAAATTTCTACAAATTTACAAAAAAATTTTTTTGAAAAAATAAATATAAAGCACCGTTTACACGACCTGAAATTTTAAATCGAAAATATTACAAAAACCTATTAAAATGCAAGATATTTGAATTTGTTTTAGATTTGATAGAAAGAACAAGCTTATCACTTTAATTCGTAATCATTTTTTTTTTACTTTTTTGAAAATTCAAGATGGCTTCCGAAGAGCTGAAAATTTAAAATGCGATTTTCTCAAAAACGGCTCCGACGATTTTTCTGAAATTTTTTGTGAATCCATTTATATAATAGTGCTATCTAATAATTATAATCATTTCTTCATCATAATCTCGATTTAGGGAGTTGCCATATAAAAGAAAAAAATAATGGAAAAATTCTCGGCAGTTAGAGGGTTAATAAAAAAATAATGTAGTACAAATGTAAAATAATAATAATAACCTATATATTGCCATCATTATTTTTTCCAAAAAGTGAATCAAAAGTATAGCCGCCATACAGAGTGAAAATTTTCCATACAAAATGTATTAGCAATTTTCTTGGTAGTCAAAGGGTTAAAAATAGATAAATGGCTGCGATTCTTAAAATTTTATAAATACCAATAATAATCAGTCGTTACTTTTTCAAAATATAACTAAAAAGTTTACCCACCATACAAAGTACTAGTTTGCATACAAAAGGGTTCAATGACCATCTATAATAATCTAGAATATAAGTTGCAATGAAATATAAACATTCAAAACTAATATGAAATGCATGCCCACAAACAGGTATGTGTAAGTTCGCGCTAACGAATGCTGAATTTGTACTTACAAATTAAACATAAAACTTGCAACTCTTGCCGACCTTCCTTGAAACAGGGGTGACATTGACAAAGTGAATTATTTTTTACACTTTGGGAGGACTGAGAAATGCGAGAAAATTGAGATAAAGACTGAATGAAAAAAGAGTGGAGGTCTATAATAATCTATAATCTAAGTTGCAAGGATATATTCATTTAAAGCTCTCAGATGTATGCCCACAAACCAACAAGTGTAGTTCGCGCTTACAAATGCTGAAAGTGTACTTACAAATAAAATCCAAACCTCAAATGAACATAAGCCCCACAACTTTTGCCGACCTTCCCTGAAACAGGGGTGACATTGGCAAAGTGAACCATTTTTTACAGTATGGGTGGTCAGCCTCATACCAACCTATAAGTCAAGGAATGGAGGTCGTGAAAGAATTTGATTATCTGGGAAGCAAATTTGAGTCGAATGCGAAATTGACGAAATAATTGGAAAAGCGCGCTAGTAGAGGAAGAAGTGTAATGGAAACGATTGGAAGAATTGCAAGAAATAGGAAACTTACGAAGAATATGAGATCGGCGGTCCACAATGGCATATTGGTTGGTGGAAGTGAGGCTTAATGAATGTGAGCTGAGTAAAGTATGTAAGTACGGTTGAAATGGCTTACCTGAGAGCAATGGCTGGAAAGACACTGAGTGATAGAGTACGTAATGCTTGAGTGATGAACGAGTGTGGTATAAAAGAGAATATGAGAATGAAAGTACAAAAAAGTACGATGAGATGGTTCAGACATCTTGAAAGAAAGGATGATGAACAACTAACGAAGAAAGTGTACAAAGGAAATGTCAGAGGAAAGCGCAGAAGGGGAAGGCTGAGGAAAGAATGGTTAGACCAAATAGGTGAGATTGCGAAATAATGGATTCTGCAGAGTGAGAATAAGAGAAGAGTATGTATGAAAAAGGTGATGACAGCAAAAAGTGGAGGCGCATCTGCGGAGGTACCGGCCACCCCTAATGAAACGGTGGCAAGATACAGTACAGTACAGTACTGAGGTCAGCTTCATACCAACCTATGAGTCGAGGATCTTTCTTGTGTAATTGGTACTTTTTCAAATAAATCAACAAAATATTTATATTCATTTAAGTATTTATATGCCTATATCCATATTGTACGAGTATGCAGGTACACACCGCGGTGGAATAAAATTGATTTATTATTGATATATTACATTTTTATTGAAACGGCATAAGCTGGTAGATGATTCTAGCTTTACATACGTCATACAGTGGGTAAATTTTTGCAAGAAAGTCGAGTACAGATTCTGTGCAATTTATTAACTATGTAGTTATTATAATTGTAAATAGTTCCCCAATGGCCACATGCGACCCCTTCGGGAATAACGCAGGCAAGAAGTCTCACTATATGTTTAGCTTAGTTGTGTATGTTTACCTTGACAACAGCGGCTGTGAGCCCAGCAGCCGACGATGCCTTCCCGCTGGTGTACACGGCTCTGGGAGTGATCTCGCTGACTTGCTTCAGGAACTGCGACTTGGCTGTGCTGGGGTCGCCAACAATGCAACAATTCAGGTCTCCGCGTAGAGTTGTGCCTGGTGACAATACATGATGTTGTTGTTAAAATCGGCAGGCATGCAATTTCCAAAAGCTCATTTTGTGTGATTCAATGAACTGGGCAACAAAATAAATAATCGCTCGTTAGTGGATAAAATTCGTCCACAAAAAGGGGAGGTAGGCACGCATTTATCTGAAGATCATTTTGTCCGTAAAAATCTCTAGCCTCTTTTGGTCTCCCCTGGAAGGCACCCTCCCCAGTTTGAAAGCCGCTGTTTTAAATGATTGAACTTATTGCGCAATATCTATTGATGTCATCGCGGGCCGTATGTTGAACAGGCCTGGTGTGAGGGTTTTTCCTCTGTCCTGCTGATCGACACAATTAATAATATATGTAACAACCACTTTAATATGTTTACTTTTATTCCTTTCACAATTATTTATAACCACTACACAATAATATTTGTTATTTTCATTGATCTAAATAAAATATATAGATGGAGCATTAGCGTATATATCCGATCCACATCATTGTTGCCCTAAATGATAGTGTATGCCCCATTTGCAATCAGTTGTTTACCAAGCGTCGGCAAGGAAACATCGAGGTACCTACATGTAAATTGAAGACAACTATCATGCGAAGATAGCCTGACAGTTTCATCAAATTTTCAAATTTTCCCATATAATAGAAATAAGTTAATTTAATGAAATAAAACTCATGATAAGCGCGTGATGAATTATTTCAAACAAAAGCATACAGTAAAAAACCACAAAATATAAAAAAAAACTCAGTTCTTCATACTTATACCCATTATTTGACGATAGATTTTTTTTCTTATATTAGACGTATTAATCGTATTTTTTAAGGTTTATTTAGATATAAATACAAAAGAAATAAAGATATTAAAATGTAAATAAGCATATAAGACAACTTTCAGAGATGCTCCTTTAAAATAACGTAGAAAAAAATCTGCTGATATTCATAAAATTATCAAAAAATACTCTATTACATAAAAGTAAGATACAGTCAGTAATGCGTCTTTTTTGTTTAAGTTTTTTTTAGTTCCTACACAACCTTAAATATAATGCACTGATTTTTTTTTTAAATGTGAATTTATTCGTATTAAGTTATTTTTCCTTACATTTTGGGAAACGTATGTTGTGAGACGTCAGCCTCAACTGTCACCTGTTAGGTTTTCTTCACTTCGGCTTGAGTACCATGGAGTTCTATTAAATGGAGAGGCTATTTATTTGATTTAGTTCTAAACACTGTGTTCCATACAGTCACTGAAATCTAATTTCGCCAGACATTGTCCCTTGTTTTGTCTCGCTCGCACAACATACGTTTTTTGTTGTTGTCCTTTTCTATCAAGTTATGCGTCTCTACTCCGTCGTTAATTTATGTAAGCAGGTAATATTGCTTAGCAACGAATTGTTGATGTTATTTTCGTTGAGAACATAATTTAGTGTTGTCAAAGGTTTTGACAATATCTGATACTTTTTAATGCTTCTGTTCCATAAACGTAAATATTTTACTTAATGTTACATAATTACTTGTGAAAATTATTTCAATTACATTTTTTTAATTTTAAGTTTTTTCAATGATGTTAGGAGTAATACCTATAGAAGACAAAGTAAAAAAAATATTATTTTTAATCCAATTTCCTTGAAATATAAAAGGATAAATGAAACAAAAAGTGTAGGGTAGAAATTGAAATTTTGAATTTTTAAATACAGACCACTTCAAATACCTACATACATTTCACAAAAAAAAATGTTCTCACGTGACGGTATCAGATACTATATTTTATCATCATCACATCTCTATCACTAAAAATGGCCGACGGTTTGACAGCGGGGCTATTGCTTTGTGGCTAAAGGCATCGGCAGATAAAATATCAATTGAATTTACTTAAATATTAATATTCACTGGTAATTACGAGTGAAAAGTTACTCCAGACTTTTTATTACAATTTCTCGTATTGTTTGTGCATTTGGAAAATGTGTGGCTTGGCATTTTGATGATTTTTCTTTCCAGTTAGGAAACACACCTGTTAATAGTTGGAAGGTTACCGATAGACTGAATTTGGATTTTTGTATGATGAGTGGGGTAGCGCATTTCTAATTCACAAAGGATTGCTTTCTCAGCCCATCCAGTCCTTACAAATCCATGTTGAGTACGGCCCCTGATGTTGTCATGGAGATCAGAAAGAGACAGAAACATAACAAAATTTCTAATGTTTCTTTCTCTTTCTTTCTACAATTTTGTGGCACAACCGTTTGTATAGGAAAACACTCACGCGCTCCATCTATGTATATTATTTATATCGATGGTTATTTTAAATTACACCCGCTTGTGGCTCTCACGCCAGGCAAGCGTCTTCTCTCTTTCTGCCTTCTTTTGTTTTTCTTTTTCTATTCAAATTTAAATACAATGTTCCATTCTACCAAACAAACAAATTCATCTCGTTACAATACATAAAATGTGAGGGTTTTTCCTCTGTCCTTCTGATCGACACAATTAATAATATAACAACCACTTTAATATGTTTACTTTTATTCCTTTCACAATTATTTATAACCACTACACAATAATATTTGTTATTTTAAATTACACCCGCTTGTGGCTATCCCGCCAGGCAAGCTTCTTCCCTCTTTCTGCCTTCCCTTTTTTTTTTTTTTTTATTCAAATTTAAATACAATGTTCCATTCTACCAAACAAACAAATTCATCTCGTTACACTGGTCTAAGGAATACAAATAATAAATAACATTTAAGTATATAAAAACGACAGAACTTTAAAAAAAATCTATACAAGAAGTTATAAAAGTTATGCTGAAAATCTAGATGATATATTGTTGGTGTTATGGCCGAGGAGGCGCTTGTTCGACTAGCGTATTTGGAACAGAATAACGTTGGTTCGAATCTGTGTCTGACCCACTTGACCATAACTTCGACCCTGGTTCAACAGATGCCATTGCATGCAACACAAGCTTCTGCTTTCGCATGAAGACAACTGGCCAGGCAAAATAGGTTGGTGAATTGCATTCCTTTCCACAAATCTATTTAAAAAAAAAATGATGGGTTTTACCTTCGATGGTATTTTTCCCGACCCCGCCAAACAGCATCAGCAGGATGCCTCTCTTGACCTCATTGTTACCATGGATACTGGGAAACAGGCTGGTGATGAGGTTCTGGTACAGGTTCTTGTCCCGGGACATCTCGTATACCTGCCATAAACATAAAAACAATGCATAAACTGTGATCCAAATATTATTATGAGGGCTTTTTGGTATTATTACGACTGTGTGATCGTGTGTCTGTGTGGTTTTACTTGTGTGAGTGTGTCTGTGTCTCTAGATGTACGTACTTGTATGATTGTAATTGTATTTGTTTGATATTGTGTGAGTAGTTGCTCGAATATTCTGACTTGATCTTGCATGTGCCAGAATAACTCTTATACACCTACAAATAGAGACCGAGATGCTTTACAGAGAGACTTAAGTATCTGAGCTGTCGAGCTCCTAGCTCCGGAGTGGGATAGTATTAATTTCTTGTGGAGGCTGAGTAAATCTTGCGGGTATTTTTATTTAAAAAAATGTTAATTAATTCTTGGTGTCAAAAGAAAATAAAAAACTCCAGACCCATCATCAGGAATGTGAAAAATTTCTGGAGTATCTTATAGAACATTACCTTATCCCATTCCTGGTCAGTCATTTGCTTCTTCATGTCCTCAGACGTGAGGTCATTTGTCGGCATTTCTGATGTGCCAAATCTACCAGAGGTCGAGTGCACACTGCAGGCTAAGAATGCTGTCCTGAAATAGACAGGAAATTTAAATAAGTACTTACTTATTATACTTCTTATTTTTAAGGGTATGCATAATAAGCTTTCAAAAAAAGTAAGCTTCAACTTTTTTTTTTCAATAGTCGCCCTCCCAAAAGATGGAAGCACAGCTGGTCTTCCACAATTAACAGATCATAGATCTATAACAAGAAGAAGAAGAAGGACAAGAAGTTGCAAGAGGTGAAGAGTAAATATTGAGGTTATTTTACTTGTAATGCAGCTCCCTGACCCCCAGCGCCTTGAGTCCCTTGACCCCCTCAGCCTGCCCGTCCGTGCGCGCCTTGCGGGACGTGAGCTCAGCTTTAGTGCCCGGCAGCGCCAGGGCCCCCACGTTGGGAACCACTATCAGTGTGCCGGTGAAGTCATACCTGTCCCCTGCCTGACAACCAAATACATCATGTCATACACATTTACATTGTATAATTCAATTTTGACTCTTCAACTGCGGGTGGCACACATAGGCGTGAAGTGTAAACTTGCATACAGTGCGGCAGTCAATCAAAGACGTCATCCAACTTTGAACTTATCCCCGACATTGTTCAAGAAGTTCTGCAAGTGGAAATATGTGCTACACTCATGTGATTTTTGTTCATGATAACTAATACATGTGACTGTTCACATAGTTTGAAGTGTTGTCAATCAATGAAGGTAGGAAATCAATAAATGTTTTAAAAAAAAATGTGCTTGAAAAAGTATTCCGTACTGGGGGTATTCATAAAGCCAGAATATTCAGAAGCCAAAAGGTTAAGATTAATGATAAATTATAGAAACACAAGAGTTTTATTTTCACAAGTTGAGCATTTATTTCACTTCGAGTACTATCGACTTGCTTACGTCATTTTCAAGAGGACACTGCTACAAAATTGACAACACAAAAACCATAGAGAAATGAGAAGGGTGAGTTACGACAAAGAGGTACAATTAGGTTATAACAAAGGTGAAGCAGCAGGAATCTGAACATTGACCAAACTATACGAATTACAATTATTATGTTTGTATTGTATGTTCCGTAAACTTTAGGCCAGGATCAAAAACTACACCCAGGTCTCTAAATGAGAAGACACGAGTCAGTGTCAACTTACCAATACTGTACTCATGTATTATGGGACAAGGAGATCTTGTAAATGACATGACAGAACACTTACAATGTTGAAGCTCAATCCATGATTTTTGGACCACATCAGCAGAAAGTTCAAATCCATCTATAAATTGATAGTCTTGAAAATCCTTGATTTCTGTATCAATTTTCATGTCATCAGCATAAAGTAAACCAGAACAATTTTTGAGCTTGTCCGCAATATCGTTAATGAACACAATGAAAGCTAGAGGGCCTAAATTAGAGCCTTGAGGAACACCTGTATGGTCTCCACGGTGTCGGCCCTCAGGATGACCTCCACAGAGCGGGGGATGCAGCCCCTGGGCAGCTCAGCCTGGGTCTCCTGTATCCTGGCCTTCTGGAAGTCCACAAACACGCTCTTGTCTGTGTCCAGCAGGAAGCGCCGCCTGTTGGAGCAGACAGGATTCTTGCAGATCGTCGGGTTTGTAAACTGTAAAATAAATCATTTCATCATCATTATCATAACGAGTCCAAAGTTGAGTTTTTAACACTCTGGACTCTTAATCCGAAGGTAGTTCAATTCCTTGCATTTTTTTTTTAAACTTTGCACTTTACTGGGTAGAAAGATTCATTTGACTTTTCCAATGGCCGGTAACTAACGGTCCATCCTGCCTTACAGCAATTTGCAGAAGCGCTATTCTGTTAAATTCTCTACACTTTGGATATCAATCCAAGTCAGTGCTTGCTAGCTGAACTTGCTTGCGAAAGAACTCTATAGATAAAAAATGACAGCACACCTTATTTTTGGACACAAATCGCTATCTCGTCGCCTTATGGTCGTAAGGAATTTAGCAGAATAGAGCTTCAGGGCTTATGCTCATTTGAGATTGGGTTTTTACATTGTAAGTCCACATGCGGCATGTATAAGCGCGAACTTATACATGTCTGCTTATGGGAATGCATTTTATATGAATCCTAAATGTAGTATATATTAGGAACTTAGATTATGGATTTGTAGATATAGATTCTTTAAACAAAAATCACCTTGAATTGCTGTTCCACATCTTTGACAACAGTTTGGCAATCGAGGCAGACAAAAGTTCCGGAAACCAGTTCAGGATGCACGGGATGCGTCCTCACAACTTGTCCGGAGATTCTCACCAGCGTGCCGATCTTCGCTGTGGTCAATTCTCTCACTTTATGTCTGGTGGGCACATCGACAAACGCAATATAAAACTCTTTCTTCTGAACCTCCTTTTTATTTTCTGCTCCGCTTACGACAAAGTTTCCGACAGCTTGGCAGAGGAAGGGATAGATCCTGTAGTATTCTTCGATTATGGTCGTCGCAAGATGCTGGTTGTACTTCTCGACGTCTTCAAAGCTAACCTCTATAGTACTCAATTCCGGCCGCGTTAGGTACTGAGAGGGCGCGGAGTATTTCACTACATTGTCTTCTTTAAATCTGAAATTAAAATATCACATTTCAATGTAATTTTTGGTTTAAATAAAATATAAATAATATAAAACCAGAGCTCTCTGCGTGGAATGCAAGCACTCCGCCAACTGAGCTATCAACAGGACTAAAGAAATGGAAATGAATTGTAATACGGTAGAACCTTGATTTTCAGAGATTAAGTGGAATTAAAATTTGGATAAACCAGCTGTCGAGTGCACACTGTCCAATATATGAATGAACTAAGAGAAGTATCGTCACCTTAGTGCTTGTTTGTCTTATCTACATTAGAGGTAATTTCACATGAGCAATGTATGTATGTGTAGGTACTAGAGTAATGTGTCTTATGAAAACTAGAAATTGATTTAAAAACAAATTAACCCATCGGCATATCAGCCGCCAAGATATGGCGCCTGATAATATTTCACGCTAAAATACCGGCCGCCAAACGCTGGCGGTTTTAGCCACTCCCCCGCCTGTGTGTAGTTCATATTATACAGTTGCTTTTTTCTGTGACATCTACATGTCAATACAGAAAACTTTTGTAAAGCATTGGTTGTATTTTTAAACTTATTTACGGAATTAGGCAATAGATGTCCCTATGAGGAACAAATTAGCCCTTTGATTTTAAAACTTATTTACGGAATTCGACGATAGATATCACTGTGAGAGCCAACTAAAGTCAGTCAAAATTCAAATTTTTACTTCGCAGTCGTAATGTTTTATGGAGTTTTTTTTTGAGTTTTATCGACAATTTATCACATATCTGATCTAGACACTCGAGTGATTACGTGCGTAATAATTATTAGTACCGTATTAATTGGTAAAACGGCAATAGTTGTAGTTTTTTGAAACAGTTTATTATTGTAGCTTGTTCGGACTCTGTTATATTGCATATTTTTGCTGACTAATGCCGTTTATTGCTATTTTATATATCCTGTACATGGACTTTTATGGCCATCAGTACAACAAAACAAAAAAATAAATAAATAAAATAATAACAAGTCAGTTGAATTTGAACACTTTTGGCGCTTCAAAAGTACGTGTCGCGGTGAGCGTTCTGATTGGTTCAACTAACTTTTACCACAAAAAATCAAACTGTTTAGTGCGCGTTACCCTTTTCTGGATAGATTATTTCTGAGGAAGTAAGTTTAGCGCGCCACAGTTTAACAAGCCATGACACACCCCACCGGGCGGGGCCACTTTTGTGATTTCGGGGATAAAATAAATTAGTATATTTTTGTGCACACTTTTTTCAAAATAACGGTATGCGGATGGGTTAACACATCTCTCACATTATCGTGTTTTACGTTTTTTTCTTAGCTCAGATTCTGTAGAATGTGATTCTTGAGACCATTTCATTGAAAGGTCATCTTTGAATCAAATGGTAGATAAGTCAAACAAATACTGGGGGACAGTGTGTCAGGATAGGAATAAGTGAAGGATACTGTAGAGGTTCTGGCCAACCCTAGTGGACGCGAACGACAGCGTTAAAGTTACAGTTACAAAGGACCTTCCAGTCAACCTAGACCTGTGACTTTACACAAGATAGGAAAATTTCAAATTTGGAACTATTTTCCGACTCCATTTTGAGTTTGAATGGAATGAGCAAAACAATGGTGAGTGACATGCTGCAGGTTAAGAAAACTTTGATGGATGTTTTTGCACTCACTCCTCGAGGAAATCCTGAAATAGCTTTTGACAACGCACGCCAACTTCATCTTTCACTCTCAATTGCCCGACGTGAACATCAGCGACATCCATTTTACGGAAATAACAACTTTTAAAACTTGTAGCGCGGATAAAGTTTCAGCCGTTTCGTTGACATACAAGTTTTGGCGCGGAAATGTATTTGGTTTATGGCTGTAATCTTAAAAAATATTTCTCTGATTAGGTATAGGTATTTGAACATCCATTAAATTTATTTTATTTTATTACACTTATGATGAATGATACTTTTTTTTCCATAAAAGTGTGACTTCGCTTTTTTCAAAATCGTTTTGACGGTCACTTGAATAAATGCTTGAATATTATTTTCTAGGGAATATCTATGTCTAGGGATTATTATTTTTCATCATCTGACATCAGCACTGGATCTTTGAGTTTGGCATCCGGATATGAATCTCATTACTCCCGGAAGTCTCAAGAAAACACCGGGGAAATCAAAATATCCCACAAAAAAAGATCTTTGAAAACAATGAAAAATATAAAAACATGCGTTTTTAAAAACATGAGTTTCAGCTGGTTCATATCACTTTTCACTTGCTGGGTAAGTAGTTGTGTAAATCACAAGTCTGATAGTTGTGCTTGCTACTTGCTCCAAAAACACACTTGTGAAGGAACTTTCATAAAATAAATATACAAAAAAAAAATAAGCCAAAACGAGCAAAATTGTATATCTATATATTTGAAAACAAACAAAAAACTGTACTCATAAAAAAGTATTTTTTCAAACATTTTATTTTTATTTTCCTTACTTTTATGTACGTTTTTTTGTTTACAGCACAACAGGTGAATTGTCGAGGCCAGTTTCTGATGACATTTGTTATTTTTGACTGTGTTTTTGACGTCGCGTCGGTCGCTGCTGCTCACAGTAGCTCACCGATTTTTATTCACGATTTGATTATTGCTCTCGAAGGTGTCTATTTATATTTTAGTCATGGGTCTCTTCAGTAAAACTGCAGAAAAGAATCCCAAAGAGATGGTAAATATCTTTGCGATAATTTTCACAAGAAACGTTTCATTACGTTATGTGACACTTGTAATGTTTTGATGTATTTTACAACTTGTCGTTGTTTCACAGGTGAACGAGTGGACGCACAAGTTGCGGAAAGAAAACAGCCAACTAGACCGGCAGATACGGAGTGAGTCATCATTTATCTGTTTTACGAAATAATGAAACTATTTTCGTATGTTGTCATTTTAGAACTACGCAAAAATGTCAAATTCATTTGACACGGTTTTGACTTGACACACCTTGTTCGAAAAAGTGCATGTGCGACGTTGGTTAGTGAAAAAAGGTGACGAAATGTTTGTTTGAAATTATCAGTTAAAATTTTGATCAAACCCTTTTTTTGTCTATTAAAGTGGTCATCAATTAATAGTCTGAGGAGTCTTTGAAGTGGTCCTAGGCAAGGTCATGTAGGATACTGTGGCGAAGAAATAGTCATGTAAAACAGTCCACGTGGTTCACTCGCACACACACGCACTTGTCACACGTCTTGATACCTCGGTGTCTGTCACGCAACTCGCTGCGTGCGCATTCCCGCGTGGCGGCGTCTGCTTCACTTGCTGACACGGGTGCGTTCGCTGTCACCACACGCCCTCCTGATGTAATCATCACAAATAGTCACTCAACCAAGCTGGGGGTCTTCGTGGTCTAGAAAGTCTTTCCAAACGTCCTTCTTCCACTGGACTGTCCTCTTCTGGTTCCTCACCTTCCTGGCTTCTCGGGCTGTCTTCCTCCTGATGTGTTTCATTTGCGATTGATTCCTCTGTTTCTTCTTCAAACAGATCTGATAGATTTAATGAGCGTGCATTAACTCTTCTATTGACACTTCTACCAGGGTCCGTTCGCTTGACGCTATCTATCTTCCGCAGATCCAGCACATGCCTTGGCATACCATCCACTTCAATATTGTTTACCGAGATGACTCCCGTTACTCTCCCAAGCCTCCACTGGGAAGTACATTTCGGATCTGGTGGCTTCACTGCTACAACGTCGCCAGCCTGAAATTCGGATGACAACTTTTCCTGAAGTCTCACTAGGGCTGAAGGATGTTTCCAGGCATAGGAGTGAACCTGTCCAGAAGGTGCTACACCCTGGTCACCCTGACTCTTAGCAGCCAGGTTGTACCAAAACACCGCCTGCAAAGGGTTGCTATCACTTCTGGCCGCCGTCCTCTTTATTGTACGGTGATGCCGTTCAACAATGCCATTCCCTGCTGGACGGTGAGCCGCTCGAAACCTCCTACTTACTCCCCACTTGTTGCACATGTCAGCAACCCTGTGCGAGCGAAATGCCGTGCCATTGTCCATCAGTAATTCTGCGGGTGGACCTCTTTCCCGAAAGATTTCCTCCAGATGCGAAATGACAGAAGTGGCATTTTCGGACTTAACTTCCCGCCATATAGCAAATCTGCTCGGTCCACAGTCGATTAGTGTAAGAAAGCATCTCCCATCAAAATGAGTCACGTCAACGGCCAGACGGCTCCACGTATTCGGGACACTAAGGTTGCCCGCCTCATGGGAAGATGGTGAGGGGTCAATTGTTTTACATTTTATGCATGATCGCACACAGAGCTCCACGTCACTCCTTGTCACCCCGGGATTTACCATTTTTGCAAGGTGCAGCGTTCGATCCACACCGAAGTGGTGTTGAGCATGCATGTCTTCCAGAGTAACGGCGCAGATGGAAACGCTCTCTCCAATTGGCTTTACTTTGGCATTACACCTTGCCCAGGCTTTACAGACCCTAGTGAGTGGATCTGCCTTATTCCTGCAAGACTCAATGAAGTCGATTGACAGAGCTAGGCCAAATTCTTGTACGACCTCTTTTAACAATCCCAACCGCCGTTTTACAAGCATCTCTGACATCCCTGCAACTTTTACACGGTTACACCCAGTCAGTGTAGACCTCACCCAACACAGCACTGTTGCTGAATCTGTAATTATCTTCAAGGTCCTGAGATTCCACTTGAGAGCAAGGTTCACCCCTTTCAGCACAGCATCCAATTCGGCTAGGTTTATATGACCCACATCAGACGCCTTTCGCAGCCATGCAGCATCTTCGACAGTCTTTCCATCGACTTCCAAGGTTACTCCCAGGGCCAGGGAGCTTGCATCGCAGAAGACCGTGGCATCGTTTGTGGCTTTAGGGACAGACCAGAATCCACGAACTGGATCATCAATGCGCACTTTTATCACCAGATCCTCTGCCATTTGCTGTGCTCTGTCACCTATATAATCATCCCACCTTTGGCCTTCGCTTTCTCTCTTCAAGAAGCTGCAAGCCACTCTCAGCCATCCACACACTGGATAATGTCCTATTAGTTTGCCGCAGATTGAGAACAATTCCCTTTTGCTAAGTCTCGATGCAGTCGGGAGAGCTGGAACACTGTTGCCTCTTTTGAAGAGGAGTCTTTTGCTTTTGTCCCGCTCAACACACAGTCCAAGAACTTTGGCGCCCTCCAACTCCTGAGGCGGCTTAGTTACGAGGCCGTAGGCTAGTAGATGAGCCGCAACCTCTTCGGCAGATATTACCTCCTCATTCACAATAATGTCATCTATGTAGCTGTCGGTGCCTTGCCGCATTCTTTCATCCAGTGAGAGTACCTCGTTCACGATCCGGGACATTATTTTTGGCCCACACTTCAAACCAAAGCCTAGTTTTGTCAGGCAATATGTTTTTCCTTTATACTTGACCAGCTGGTATTTCCACAGTTTTTCATGTACGTTTATCTGGAGATATGCGGACTGGAGGTCGAGCAGCTTGATTGATCCTCCCATCCTCCTCCACTTCCTAAGGGTTTCATCACAGACCGCTGCATCCTCACCAGTGTGACACTGCACACTTTCATTGAGCTCCCGATAATCCATCACGGGGCGCACCTTCCCCTTATTTCTCTGAAGTACCGCCATCAGAGGAAGAATACCAAGCGAGCTCCCTTTCCATGGCTTAAGCCAGCCCTCGGCAATCCACTTTTGGATTTCTTTGTCAAATGCCTCCTCTGCTTCTGGTGACTTTACACTTTTATAACACTCCACAGTGTTGGCCAGCTCAGCAGGTGCATCCTTCCAAACCCAACTCACACACCAATGTTTTCCATTAAATGCCGCAGTGAAATCTTTGTCCTCAATTGACAAACTTGGTGGCGAGGCAACACTAACACAACCGACATCTTAACTTCTGCCCTTAGCAAACTGAACCCGTGCATCACCCAGTATAGTCACACCGCCCATCTTCCCAATGACGTCCATCCCTAGCACCGCATCAACAGCGCTGAACAACTTTGCAGCGAGTACGCAGTCTACTGTCAGGGCTACACCATGCACACTTATCCTGGCCACACCTTGGCCCTCACACCTCACGTGGCTGCCATCCACAGCGATCACGTCCCCCACTGGGCTGAAGACCCTGCACAACCCACTCCTGAGCACGGTGCGCGAGCACCCTGAATCAACGAGAGCACGCACTTGCTTCCCGTTAACACTGATGTCTATCACTGGCAGCGCCTTTAGTCCAGATGTCGGGGAGCTACCGGCGCACCAGCTCCCCGACTGCCGTTTCCCTTGTCGCAATGTTTGGAGAGGTGGCCATCCTCCCCACAACTCCAGCAAGTGACACGCGGCTGCTCCGTGCAGAACCTGAGGAGATGCGGTCCCCCGCACCTGAAGCAGCGTCTCCCGCCACTTTGCGGCCCTGCAGCCTTCCGCCTGTCTTGAGCCACTGCAACGATTGGCTGGCTCACATACTCGGCCATCAGGGCTCTGGCTCGCTCCACGATACTTGACAGCGGCATGGTGCCCACGGCAGGAAGAGCGCGCAGCTCACGCGAAACCGCTGAGGGCAGCCCCACCACGAACGCCTTCATGAGGAGAGAGTCCGCTGTAACCCCCGCCAGCCGCGCCAGTCGCCTCAGGTCCGTGATGTAAACATCTACTGGTTCATCACGCCACGTGCGTCGGATAAATTCCTCGTAAGCCACGAACGGGTTCGTGGCAAACGCACTTATCAAGGCGTCTTTGATAGACCCGGCATTCCTTTTTTCTGCATCGCCGAGTTCGTTATACACAGCGAACGCTGGTCCCTCCAAAAAAAGAGGAATGATTATCGCCACATCCTTCTCCCCTTTAAGTTTGGCGACGAGCTCCAGCTTCGTTAACCACTGTATAACATCGCCTTCCCCGTCAAAGCACCTCACCAAATCACCCATCTTCGCGCTCGACATATTTACTTTTGGGGGGGAGCCGAAATAGCTTGTGGCGAAGAAATAGTCATGTAAAACAGTCCACGTGGTTCACTCGCACACACACGCACTTGTCACACGTCTTGATACCTCGGTGTCTGTCACGCAACTCGCTGCGTGCGCATTCCCGCGTGGCGGCGTCTGCTTCACTTGCTGACACGGGTGCGTTCGCTGTCACCACAGATACATTAAAATGCTCACGGAGCTCTAAGCTGCAAATATATATTACATTTAGAATTAAATGCACGCGCTGCCGCATGCGAACTTACAACATAAAAACTAAAATTTCAAATGAACACAGGCCCTACAACTCTTGCCTTCCTTCCTTGAAACAGGGGTGACATCGGCCAATTGAACCAATTTTTACAATATGAGTGGTCCGTCATATATCAAAGCATAAGTTGAGTAACTTTCTCGACATTTCTGCCAATATAAATAGAATCACACTGAAAATCAGAGCTAATGCTGCCATTGTGTAAAACGTCACTTTTGATAGTTCAGCGCGGAGTTAGCTGTATTGTAAAAGATTAAGGCGTAATTGAAAATGGAAAAGAGATTAACATCCTTTAATTTGATTAGTTTGTAGGCCCAACATCGCAACTGCGCTCTCCCTCAACTGTCATCTATTTGGAGAGCGCTATTTTCATGTGAATCACAATTTTTGATCGCCATTACAAAAATCATTAATTGTCGAGCAAGATCCATTTGCTGTAAGGCTGGGTGGACCTTTTAGTGACTTGTCTATGTTATATGAATTTTTCAACCCAACGTAGAGCATATTTGAGAAAAGGATGATACCTATATTTTTTGGCTCCGTGGGGAATCGATTCCCAACCATCTGATTACAAGTCCAAAGGGTTAACCACTAGACTACAACTGGATTTTACCACTAGATGAAATTGCCTTGACTGATAGGTTGGTATGAGGTTGACCACCCATACTGTAAAAAATGGTTTACTTTGCCAATGTCACCCCTGTTTCAGGGAAGGTCGGCAAGAGTTGCAGGGCTTATGTTCATTTGAGATTGGGTTTTTTATAATGTAGGTCCACATGCGGCATGTGTGAGCGCGAAATTATGCGTGTCTGCTTGTGGGAATGCATTTAATATGAATCTCAAATGATACATATCTTTGCAGCTTAGATTTAGATTTAGATGAAAGAATCAAACAAGGAAAAAGTGTACGCGTAACATTTATTGCATTTATTTTCATCAAGCGGCTGACCACCCATACTGTAAAAAAATTGGTTCACTTTGCCAATGTCACCCCTGTTTCAGGGAAGGACGGCAAGAGTTGCAAGGCTTATGTTCATTTGAGATTGGGTTTTTATATTGTAGGTCCACATGCGGCATGTGTTAGCGCGAAATTATACATATCTGCTTGTGGGAATGCATTTAATATAAATCTTAAATGAAATATATCTTTGCAGCTTAGATTAGATTAGATTAGAAGATCCTCTTTATCATTTCACTTTCATGCTGAAGAAGCCTATCGCAGACATGGGCAAAATGTCCGGAAGCTCCAGCTCCTCCAGACCACGGCTCAGATTTTGAAAAGCTAATTGCCAGCATTTATTGCATTTTTGTTTATTTTCATATTATAATTAACATTAAAAATGAATTATACTGTTATGTTTTTAGGGTTCAAATAGTCTTCAAATTAAACAATTGGTCTTCTTTACAGGATATTTATTTTACACGTAGATTTATTTAACAATTTATATTTTTTTTTACAATTCACATTTATGGTTTAGCAATTTACATTTATTTCACAGCTTATTTGTGTTCACTTTTACTGTCTTTCGTGTTTAGGAGAAGAGTGTCGTATATAGACTGACATCTGCAAGTGCAAGCCGTTCGCGGCTTTTTATACTCCAGCGATAGAATTTACTAGAAGCCAATTTTGCTGGAACCTTTGAGAGAATGGTCTTCCAAAAGCTTTGAGTACATAATGGGGATGATTGCTAGTTTCTTTCTTATAATATCTCTTTACCCTAGGTACTTTTAATAATTAATCCTACTTATATACAGCTCCCATCAGCTACAAATGTTATATCTACCTACCTAAATATTTATGTGTATTTGCTATTTACATAACAATACAAACCATTATCGGACAAGTTGCATTATTCTCATGCAGTATTTTTGTTATGATACCAGGCATCCAGAGGGAAGAGGACAAGATCAAGAGGTCCTTGAAGGAGGCGGCGAGCAAGAACGACAAGCAGGTGTGCACCATCCTGGCCAAGGAGATCATCCGCTCCAGGAAGGCCATCACCAAGATCCACGTCAGCAAGGCGCACCTCAACTCCGTGCAGCTGCAGATGAAGAACCAGCTTTGTGAGGAATACAACTTCAAACTTAACTAGACGACAGACACGTGCACTGGCTACAGATAATAATAATAATATTAGGATTATTTATTTGGCGAGTGCTGTTTTTGTGTGAATCACACCTCAAGAGCTCTCCTCATCGCTACTGTAGAAAGCGTCAATTCTCAAGCAAGACCCAGTTGCAGTAAGGCTGGATGTACCTATGGAGACCAGTCTTTGCTAAAGGCAGATTCATTTTTCAACCCAGCGAATTTGGAAAAATGAACTATTTTTTGTGCTTCACGGGGAGTCACAATTCTGAAGTGTTAGCCAATAGACTACAGACCGGTCATGTTGTACTATGTATATTGCTCCTTACAGATATTTGATTTTTAATCATTTTTATGTTCAGCTTTTCAGCTTATGTATTCTAATAACAAAAAAAACGCACACCCAAAATAAACAAACTCTACTCTTGCTGCCTTTCCCTGAAACAAGGATAGCATCAGAAAAAATGAATCAATTATTGCAGTATGGGTTATTCCTTGACTTTTAGGTTGGTATGAGGCTGACCACCCATACTGTAAAAAATGGATCACTTTGCTAATGTCACCCCTGTTTCAGGGAAGGTCGGCAAGGGTTGCAGGGCTTATGTTCATTTGAGATTAGGTTTTTTATAATGTAGGTCCACATGCGGCATGTGTTAGCGCGAAATTATACATGTCTGCTTGTGGGAATGCATTTGATATAAATCTTAAATGGTATATATCCTTGCAGCTTAGATTAGATTAGAATAATTACTAATAGTAAATGTGAACAACAGATCAGTAGGGTAATTTCACTTTTTTTTTATTTCATAAAATGTTAGACATTTTTAAAAATTCATCTGCGTTTTAAAAAAAATTATATCTGGCTTACTTAGTTTGTAAATTATAGGACTTTAAAATTTACGTATTTTCGATTTTCGATAAAATAGGTATTTTTTTTATTTAGGCGGATATGGCGTCGATGGATCTTCGGAATGTAGGTATCGACGGGCCCAGATAGTATCTAAACCAGCCGCGCTGCGTTTTGGCGGGATTCAAATTCTCCGCATTTTATTTTTGAAAATTATCAATGGTATCTTTATTTTTACTACTTAAAATATATAAGGTTGTGATCCTTGAAATGTACTCTACACAACCATATTATTTTCAACCGTTTTCCTTACCACCGCAATTACCCTATTGTTACCTTTGTTTTTTTTTTGCAGCCACTCTGAGGATCGCAGGAGCGCTGCAAAAGTCCACTGAGGTATTATATCTATTTTTTTTATTATTCACCTAACCTTAAAAAACAACTGAATGGGCTGCAGTCAGTTCACAATGCAGCAGCATGGCTAAATTTTGTCTTCTATATGAATTTCAATGACTTTGGATCAATGAGAGGATTCTGTTCAGTCCGTCTCTCATTAAAAAAGCTCAACATTGTGCTTGGCAGAAAATAGAGCCAAAATACGCCTTGAAGAACCGTCAAGAAGGGTAAAAAACATGTTTGGAGAGTGTGCGTTTGCATTTGCTGGTCCTCTGGCATGTGAGAGATATCTCTTCATGCTCCAGGACCATGGGAAGTTCTGAAATCCGACGAAGAAAAGCAAATTTCTGGGATCTAATCTAATCTGAGTAAGTTGCAAAGATATGTAACATAATTGGGGATTCATATTACATGCATTCTCACAAGCAGACACGTACAAGTTTGTGATTGCGCATGCCGCATGAGAACCTACAACATAAAAACTAATCTCAAATGGACATACACCCTGCAACTCCTGCCGACCTTCCTTGAAACAGGGGTGAGATTGGCAAAGTGAACCATTCACTTCTTTCATTTCATCCAGAGTCATAACCAGAGGCGGCTCCTCAATAAAAATGTTGGCAGTTCATTATTTCCGCAATTTCAATTTTTCTTGTATTTTTCATTTTGCTTTGAATGGAAATTGCAAGAAATACGTAAATATGTATTGTTTTATTTACGTATGTACACGAGTAAGTACCTACACCCGTTTTGCTGCATAACAAATAAGCGTATTTTAAGCTTGTACTTACAGTTACATATTTGAAATGGAAATCCATCCGTCGCTCCTTCGCTTGAGCGAAAGCCTCAATCAAAACAAAATCAGCACAAAATTTTACACAATCAATTTATTCTAGATATATTTATTAATCTGTTTGAACGCACTTCGTCATTGAACTTTTAACTTGATTGTCTATAACTAACATCAAGCATTTGTCGAAGATCTGTTCGGCCTAATAAATTTAAATGCATTACAAGCTCAACTTGAGTTTGCGAAAGTGCATGCTGTTTAATTTTATCTTTTTCACCATCTTCACACACTTGCGATGCTTTCAAATAATGTTCTTTTTCAAATACTATTCAACTATGATTTTTTTTATAATGTCCACGTTTACTTTATTATAAAAATTTATCGTCAGAAAATTAGTAAAAACAAAATTGTAAGTTGTTTCATGATAAATTAGAAAATAATGGAAAAAATCTTCACGTTCGATGAAAAAACAACCAGCAGCTATTTATTTTAAAGTCAACTGATGACGGAATGGAGGTCAACCAAATTCGAGTTACTGGCTTATATTATTTGTAATGAATATCCTACAAGGATTTCATTGTTTTCGAATATCCACGCACAAATAATTATATGTCGGCAATGCACGCAGTTATCTTTGTCGCATGTACTGAAAGGCCTATAATTTATCAGCTCTCTCCCTCCATATCACGGTTTCTAACTGATTTTAGAAAATGTATAGGAATTGTTCATTGAAATCCGTTCACTTGGACAAATGCATGAGGAGTATAACTAAACAATAATATTATGCATTATGTACGGCGGCTTTGTACTAGCGTCCCTCATGCGCTCCATATAATTATGATTTTGAACTTCAGCGAACATTCAAAACATCTGCCACACAGTATACTTTTATATTTTAAAGTTTATACAATTATTTTGTTAAAATTATTACAAAATCTAGGCAGTTCACTGCCCCGTTGAACTGTATTAGCGAACCACCTCTGGTCATAACCTTCGTCATACAAGCTCTGCTTTTATTATGACTCTGGATATCCCATTCATTCGCTATTTCAAAGACTTTGATTAGTAATATGTTTTCAGGTGATGCAAGCGATGCAGAGCCTTGTCCGGCTCCCTGAGGTCGCGGCCACCATGCAAGCCATGTCCAAGGAGATGATGAGGGCCGGCATCATCGAGGAGATGCTGGACGAGACCATGGAGGGGCTGGAGGATGAGGAGGAGCTGGAGGACGAGGCGCAGACTGAAGTGGACAAGGTAAACCCTGCAGACATGCAAGCCACCTGCCATCAGGTCTCATTTATTATGAATCCAGTTTGGTTCGGTAATTATATCGCCCGGTTGATGGCTCAGTTGATAGAATGCATCCCCACCAAACGTATCAGAAATGATTTGCTTTTTTCAGTGATTATTTCAATCCAGAATAAAATACCGGCATAGCATTTTATTCTGGATTCACTTTGCCAATGTCACCCCTGTTCCAGGGAAGGTTCTATTCCTTTAAAATAACTCATTTGAAATTGACTGAAGTGCTAGCAATGCGTCCAATCAAACTAAATTTTGGATTTTAAATCTGAATATCAAGCTTCCATGACTTATAGGTTGGTATGCAGCTGACCACCCATGCTGTAGAAAATGGTTCACTTTGCGATGTTTCTGCCTGTTTCAGGGAAGATCGGCAGGAGTTGCAGGGTATATGTCCATTTGAGATTTGGTTTTTATGTTGTAGGTTCACATGCGGCATGCGCAAGCGCGAACTTGTACGTGTCTACTTGTGAGAATGCATGAAATGTGAAACCCCAATGTTACATATCTTTGCAACTTAGATTAGATTCGAAATGGTTTTTTACCACATATTGCCTACCTATTAGGCGCATGTGCCTGTATGGGATGCACACCTCTGCTGCATGTGTAGGTGCTTACAAAATAAACCAAGATTTTATATTACGCGGACTGTCCCTGAAACAGGGTTGACAGTTTTATTACATGAATTGGTTTTTCCCTGCCCAGGTGCTGTGGGAGCTGACTGAGGGCAAGCTGGGTGAGGCTCCTGCGCCCCCAGTGGCCGCAGTGGAAGAGCCCGGAGCCTCCACTAGCCGCGAGGAAGAGCTGGAGGAGGAAGACGGAGAGCTGGAGGACATGCAGTCCCGCCTGCAGGCCCTGAGATCATAAACTGCTGCAGGTCATCACATCAACAATATTTACAATAATAATAACTACACGGTTAAAATTTATTTATCGGATATTAGACGAATTGTTATAAGAGAACTTACATTATTTTCGATGTTTCGTTAGCGACATAGCTAACATCTTCAGGAGACACACTCTCTGCACGATGACATAGGATGAACTGATTTTTTCTTCTATAATTCTAGATAGGAATTTAGAATTCTTCGATAATAGTATATTCCTAGACTGGTGAGAGAAGCCATTGAAATTTATAGGCATCCAAACTTCAACAGGGATGACAGCTTTAAATTGTCGAGTATTTGGAAACATCACTTTTGAAACCAATACCTAATATTTGTGTCAAAGGCAATGATATTATCAGCTCCGTATTTACAGATAACATAGCGCCATCTAGTGATGTGGACTGGAAACAAAATAAAAGTGTAAATATTTACTGCCCTCGCTCGACGGTATGCCGTGATTTGTGAAAATTGTTATAGAAGAAAAAAAAATCAGTTCATCCTCAGTCGTCGTGCAGAGAGGTTGTCTCCTGAAAACGTTAGCTACGGCGCTAACGAAACGTTGAGAATGATGTGAGTTAATAAATTTTAACTGTGTTGTTATAATTATTGTAAATACATCAACAATATGTCAAGGTGACGCACTCAACGAGGCTACACACATTCTACCACCATGGATTTATATTCAAAATTTGGAGAGTATTTGGGAGGAATGAAAGCCTCAGGAATATGAGACTGGCGGTAAACAATGCAATGTTGTTACGGACCCTGATGTATGGAAGGGAGACAAGGACAGTGAATGAGATTGAACTAAAGTATGTACAGTAGAAATGGCCTAATTAAAAGGAATGGCTGCTAAGAGTCCGAAATGACTGGGTTGTGAATGAGTGCGGTATAAATGAGATTATAAGAGTGAAAGTATAAAGGAGTCCCTTGAGATGATTCGGGCATCTAGAAAGAATGAAAAAAAAAGAGTGGACAAAGGGTATGTCAAAGGCGAAGACGGAGAAAAGAATGGATTGATTGAATAAGTGAGATTGTGAATGTCTGGAACATACAGAGTGAGAAAAAGAGAATAGTGTTGAATGTCAAGGAGATAAAAGAAAACGAAAGAAACTCTCCCTGAAACCGAAGTCGCATTGGCAAAAGTGAACCAATTTTTACAGCCTGAGGAGTCAACCTCATAAAAACCTATTACTCAAGAAGCAGATTCAATTAGAATAGTCTGATGATTCTAGTTTGTAAAAAGCAAATATTAAAAACCGTGTCGATGGAGAAGTTGAAATTCTCAATGTTTTATTGGAGTCGTATCCTAGTATAAATCAGCAGTAGTTGCGAAGGGTGCCATACAACTCGATTCCCATCGGCTTCACTTTTAAAATGAGGCGACAAAGTAGTTATAAAATATAGGCAAAAAATAAAAAAATAAATTTAAAACCAAAGAAACAATATATATTTTTTCCCCATTGAAACCATGCAGTCTACTTTATTATAATTTTTTCCTCATTTTAAAAGGGAAACTGATGGAAATCGAGTTGTATGGCACCCTTCGCCACTGATCAGCAGCCATGCCTCTTCTTCGACCATGAAGCACAAATTGAATCTTTAGAAGATGTTGCCCGAGATTGCAGATTGTATATCTTGTGAAATATATTGCGCTTGCTACACAAGAGACAAGATAACTTGTGTGATAGCGAAGTGTGCATCCTTCACAGGATGAGATAATCTTCTCCTTTTTATGAAATGTTTCAGGGGAACCTTTGTAGAGCTCCATTTTCAAATGAATGAAGTTCCAATTGAACATCCTGTTTGAATGAAGATATTCTGATTGTCTATTAATAATTTAATGCAGAAATGAACAGTTTGTTATTTATTTTGTACCTAGCAAATCCTGTTGTATATTTTATTGAATTTGTTTTACTGGACATTTCCAGTAAATGTTTAACTTAATATTTATTTTCAATTTGGTCTCATAGTTTTTTTTTTACTTAATATTTTTATACCCCGAGTATAAAATGTGTAAACAGAAAAAATAAATGGAAGGTAAAACTGCGGCTCTATTGTGTCTTATAGTTTTCATACATTTTATCTGTCAGCTTTATAAAAAAAATGTATCGAAGATACAACCGCGCCTCTTCTTCTTCTTCTTGTGCCACTTCTAACGAAGATCGGCGATCATCATAGCTATTTTGATTTTTGATGCTGCGGCTCGAAATAGGGACTTGGTGCTTCTGCCGAACCACTGTCGCAGGTTCTTCAGCCATGATGTCCTTCGGCGTCCCTGAGATCTTCTCCCCTCAATCTTACCCTGAATGATAAGATGAAGGAGACGGTACTTCTCATTTCTCATAATGTGACCGAAGTACATTAGCTTTCTCTGCTCAATGGTAGGCAGGAGCTCCTTTGTACCGCGCCTCTATTGAGTCTTATATTTTTCATACATTTTATCTGTCAGCTTTGTAAACAAAACAAAAATGTATGAAATATGCGACAGCGCCTCTATTGAGTCTTATATTTTTCATACATTATATTGGTCAGATGTGTAAACTGAAAAAATGTATGGATGATACATCAGCGCCTCTATTGTGTGTTATAGCTTTCATACACATTTTTTTCGTTAACGGAATGTTTTATACTGGGAATATATTATAACCGTTATTTTATTTATATTTTAAAGAATGCAAGGGAGAGTGCAAGTTTTTTTTGTGTTATGTATACATATTTTATTCCTCTTTTAATATCCGTTGACGACTGCCACAGAGCTGTCTCCTTTCCAGTTTGTTGGACGTTGTTGCTGGTGTAACTATTTATAATGTGTGTTTTAATGTAATTGCTTACATCTGTGATCGTCGCTTTGTAAATATTATATAATTATAATAATAATTAATTTTGAGATAGTTTTATAAAATCCTCACGAATAATATTCCAGTATTTCATTAACTTAGATAGAATAACAGTGGGCTGACTCAAACATTACAACGTTAATAAAAAAAATACAATTAATTTTCCAAAATCTCTTTAAGAAAATGAATTTTTATGCTTACATAAGCAGTCATATTGTATCCTCAAATATGTGGCTAGAAGCGCTATTCTGCTAAATTCCGTACACTTTGGATATCAATACAAGTCGGAGCTTGCTACCGCTTGCGAAAGAACACAAAAAACGACTACACCTTATTTTTGGGATCGTATCGCCATCTCTTCGCCTTAAGGTCGTAAGGAATTTAGCAGAATAGCGCTTCAGTATACCACAAGTCAAAAATACGAGTAAATGTTGTTTTTTGGTTAAATGTGAGATTAAATTTTGAAATTTAAAACACAGGGGCGCCAATCCATGACAGCTCAATGATTCAGTTTCTATTTTTCGAGCAAAGGGCCCATCTGTCAGATATTAACTGGTATTTTTAGGACTTGATTACCTTTGTCAAGCAACAAGCAGCCTTGTGTAGAGAATCCCAAGCAGCTTTTTGGAAATTACTGTCTTTTAGTAAGGACAGAAAAAAGTGGACCGCCCCTTAGTGGAACGGCGGCAGGATACAGTACAGTACAATCTTATTTACAGTTATAATAACTACACAGTTAAAAAATTTACTCTGATATTAGACAAACTGTTATAAGAGAACTTACATTATTCTCGATTCCTGGCGGAGCACAAAAAATATACCATTTATATTTTCAAATTTGCTCTTCGCTGGGTTGAAAAATTCATAAACCTTTACCAATGACCGGTCACCATATGTCCATCCAGCCTTACAGCAACTGGGTCTTGCTTGAGAATTGGCACTTTGTAGTGACGACGACCAAGCTCGTAAAAAGGTCGATAGCTCAATTGGTAGAATGCTTGCATTTCATGCTGAGAGCAAGGGTTCGATATCAAAGGTTTACTCAGCCTTCACAAGAAATGAAAACCAGCCCCCCAGGAGCTGGGAAACCCCCACTTCAACTGAAAGTGGTTGGTGTGAGGTCGGCCCCCTTGCCTGTAAAAATAAATAGGTCCCGAAGCGCCACATGCGACCCCTTCGGGGGTAACGCAGGCAAGAAGTTATACTATATGTGTAGCTTAGTTGCGTTACATTATTCTCGACATTTCGTTAGCGACGTAGCTTATATCTTCAGGAGACACCCTCTCTGCACGACTGAGGATGAACTCAAAGTGAAACGTCGAGAATAATGTTAGATCTCTTATAACGGTTCGTATAATATCAGAGTAAATTTTTTAACTGCGTAGCTATTCTAGTATCTTGTTCATGCAAGGAAGGACCCTGCACAAATTTTGAAATTAGAATTTTTCTCGGCAGGCAAACCTCAAAGAGGTTTTACGTGACTTTAGCAACAGATAACAAAATATTAGTTTGCTTTTTTCCTAGTAGCGACCCAACTGTGTGACGTCACATTTTTTCAGTGACTTATGATTTAGAGGCGTCACGTTTGCCCGCCGAAAAAAAAACTTTTCAAATTTTGGGAGTCCATTGGAAAATCCCAAATCATATTTTTATACACTGCAGTATTAAAATTGAATCTGAAGGAGTAATGAATAATAAAAATGCAATAAAAAAATGTTTTTTTTTTGATGGATGAATGTTTATTTCAATAAAATTAAAATTACATTGTTATCACTAATTTTAAAATCATTACCTATTTGAATATACATACATACTTACTTTCATTTGTTTGTTTTTTTTTTATACACTTACAAAGATTTACACAAACACCTGTGTAGGGAATATCAACAATTACAAATTTAATTGTACAAACATGAATGCTAAAAGAAAAGATATTGTAACAAAAGAAAAAACAACATTGTACATATAAAAAAAATGAAATGATTAATGTGGACAGTACAGAATGATTGATTTTTGCCTTATTGTGAAACAAATTATTGTAAGAATGGATTTTTAATAATAAACAATATTTATTAATACAAATTATTTTTACTATTTGAAACCAAAATAAATAAATACATAAACCTGTTCTTTCAAGGTCACGAAATTCATTTTTGGAAATAATCTATAAAAGGTGGGAGAAGATGTGTATCGCCACCTTAAAGGTAAAACTGAACAAGTGCTGATTCACTGATTTGAGAAATCGTGGATAAAACATTTTATTGTGTGCAACTTCTCATAGTAAGCGAACTAATTATAAGATTGTGCTTATGAAAAACTTCTAAACCACAGGATTTTGTGACAGGATAGATAGAAAGAAGTGTGTAAGGACAGAAAGAAATGGCGGTTGATCTGTGATGTTGGCGGCTAGGGTTTTTTAAATTAAAATTTGTTTTCTGTTAGTTTTTGATGTCCATACATATGTATTATAATTTGTTGGTTTTAAAAATGTAATTTGTTGTATATGTTCCTTGACTTATAGGTTGGAGTTGTAGGGTGTATGTTCATTTGAGATTCGGGTTTTTATATTGTAGGACTACATGCGGCATATCTAAGCGCGAACTTATACATGTCTGTTTTGTGAAAATGCATATAATGTGAATATCTAATGTTACTTATATTTTATAATTGGGAATTTTATAGATGGCATAGAAAATTGAAAAAAAATCTGCACTTATCTGAGAAAATCATGTTAGCTTGATATGTCAGTTGTTCAGTTCTACCTTTAAGGCATTGATATTATGGAAATTCTTTAATCAAGTGTATGTGGATGATTAGAACCTGCAGTCAACTGGCGTTGGTAGACTTTATGATATCTATTTGAAGATAGAAAGCAATAAAACATGGCGGGGATCTTAAACAGCTGATCTCTGTACTGTTCATTTTGTAGGAAAAACATACATTATACAGCGATCAGTTATTTACATTCGCTTTCTATCTTCAAATAGACACGGTGAAATCTGCAGGCCACTTTCATTTTGCGAGATATGAAAACCTTCTCATTAGAAAGCAGGGAAACCCCACATTGGAATAAAGTGATGGACTGACCACCTTGTGTTTGAAGATAGACAGATTCCATACAGCAATAATGGAGTACGCTAGTCGGAAGTGTAAATTTTTGCCTAACAACTCCACTATCTTTACAAGTAATAACAAATCAGCGCAAAGGAGAGATTCCATAAATTTAATTTTATGTCAATTCATGTAAAATTATGTTTTTTTTTAAAATAAATTCTACCTATGTACATTTTTTATGAATGCCTTCTCTACAAAATACATAACCTAAAACATCTTCATTACTACACTTCATATTATATTTATCTACTATGAAAATGTGCTTTTTGATACACAGGGCGACACAAAATAAACGCATATACTTTTTCAGCATTATTTGTTAAAACATAAATCAAGCTTCAACCTTTTTTTCCATACAAAAAAACTGACTTTATGCCCGGATTAACAAGTAAAACCATTATATGAACAAGCAAGCTTAAGTCTACTGCAAGTTTATAGAGTGCTCGATGGTCCACGAAGGTCTATTTGGAAAAATACCTCGCTGATTTAAACAAGTCCATCGCCCTCGGCAAAAAAAGCCAAAAAATATAATGATATTCGGCTGATTTATTTGGCGAGTGCTATTTTTGTGTGAATCACACCTCAGGAGTCCTCTGTGAGCTTGGCCGTCACTGTAGAAAGCATCAATTCTCAAGCAAGCACCAGTTGGTGCAACGCTGGATGGATCTATGGGTACTTCGGTCTTCAGTAAAGGCAGAATCGAAAAATGGAAAATTATTGTATGCTACGCCAGGATTCAAACACACTGCCTTCCAATCAGAGGTGTTAACCACTAGACTACAAACTGGCCAAACTAAAACTATGCTCAGCAGAAAATAGAGCCAAAACACGGATTGAAGAACCGATAAAAGAGTTAACACAATGCTTGGAGAGCGTGCTTTTGCAGTGGCTGGTCTTCTGACCTGGAACCATCTGCCTAATCATGTGACAGAGATAGAGGGCCATGGGATGTTCCGAAATGCACTGAAGACAAGCAAATTTCTGGCAACATTTACACAAGCGCCCTTGGAGTGACTAGATCACAAAACAGCACTCTAGAGAAATCATCAACTCATCATCAAACATTTAAATTCAACCATAGAGATTTACTTAAAAATCCTAAGAGTAAAACTCAACCAAAATTTTATTTTTAAACGAAAAACAACAACAAAATTGACATGTGAAATAGTTGACACATTATTTTGTGACACCCTGCAGTGCAAACTTAACTTTTATTATAGGACGTAACATTATCAGTTATTTCTATTGAAATGAATTGTTAACTTTATAAAAATACTCATTGTGATAAAAGTAGTTGTATTTTTTAAATCTCTCGGCGGACATTTTTCTATTGTCCTCCTCTAACACAACATGAATTCCTATTTTAATGTTTTTAAACAGCATAATGTACAGCATTTATCAATTTCAGCGCTCATAGTGCAAAACAACTGAACGTGAGGGGTTTTTTATTCTAGAATCACATTAAAAGATCTATGATAAAATAAAATGGATTGGTTAATTTATAGAGAAACATCGGAAATCATTTCCTTGTCAGACATAATTTCCCGATACAGTGTTTTATTCAACCAAAGCAGTTTAATCAGCTAGCAGCTTGCTTGCATTTGATATGAGCTTTGAATGTTGATATTTCTTTGCAACTTAGATTATAGATTGATACGGCACGGCACCCCCATGTCTCGCTGAGCTATGTTCTGTCGATAAGACTTTAAAACGACCACTACGCTCTGCCCTCACTGCTGTCAACAAGGTCATAGTGCCCAAAAGAGCGAACACATCAAATTTTGCAGACAGGAGCTTTGCGGTGGCCGGGCCGGTTGCCTGGAACAATTTGCCCGTCGGTGTTCATGCGAACCAGCCTACCACCACCTTCAGAAAGGGACTGAAGACACTGCTTTTCTCCAGAAGCCATGGCGCCCTTGAGATGGTCCTGGACCATTAAATGGCACCACAGGAAAGAAATCATCCATCATCATCATGGACTCCTTGACTGATAGGTTACTATGAGGCTGACCACCCGTGCTGTAAAAATCGGTTCACTTTTGCCAATGCCACCCCGATTCAGGGAACGGCGGCAGGAGTTGCAAGGTTTATGTTCATGTGAGGTTTTGCTTATTTGTATGCACACATGCAGAATGTGTAGGCGCGAACCTACAGGTGCCTGTCTGTGGGCATGCATTTAATATGAGCCTTAAATGTTAACATATATTTGCAGCTTAGATTATAGATCATCATCATACATGTGCCTGTATGGAATGCACGCCCCAGCATCAGTTGCATTTAGTTTTGCACTATCCCCACTGAAATATAATTTATTGCTAAAATAGAGTTTTGGAAAGACCAAAGGGATAAAACGCGCCATCAAGTTTGTGGATTGAGATGATGTGAGTGAGTTGGTGGTCTGCGCCTACATGATGGTGCACCACTTGTGCTCGCCCTGAGGTTTCCCCGGGACGAGGTCTGCCATCATGGGCAGCGCCTCCTGGGCAGGGGAAGCCGGCCCCCCCGCAGACCCTGCGGCCGGGTCTTCTCCCAGCACTAGAGATTCCGTGTTGAAGGTCTGGGTGGTCACCTGCAATGAAAGATATTTAAGTCATCTGAAGGTAACATGCAACACAAATACAAAAAACACAACTAAGCTATACATATAGTGTAACTTCTTGCCTGTGCCATTCCCAAAAGAGTCGCATGTGGCGATTCGGGACCTATTTATTTTACAAAAAAAATACTGGAAGCTCATAATGGATTCCACTACAGGACACTACATTTTCCCAAGAGAACTATGCACTACGACATTGAGACCCGACATAGTTCTATACTCAAATAAACTAAAACAAGTACTCTTGGTTGAATTAACGGTACCCTGGGAGATGAACATCCCTAAAGACCAAGCCTACAAGCTAAATAGGTAAGGACTAGTGGATGAAATAACAAAAATGGATCAATCCCAAGATTGTGTGCAGTTGAGGTGGGAGCGAGAGGACTGCCAGCCTGTAACTGTAACTCTGTCACCGTTCTGCTAGAGGTGGCCACAGCCTCTGCAGAGCTGCCTCCATTTCTTCCTACACTCACATACCTCTTTCAATTCATTCATATCATCACGTTTTTCATAGCCCAAGCCAAATCGGTACATACTTTTCTTACGGATCTGGGACTCAATATAACCCAAATAAATGGATTTCTGGAAAGACTAACAAAGGCCGCCATTCGGGATCAAGACACCTCTAGGCATGCAATTTAATAAATCGGATTTACATATTGGGAGGAATTGGGAACGTTGTCATGATGAAAGGATCCCTAACCAACCAGAGACACGTTGTTAGTCCTGTGGCTCCCATCTCATTTTTAATTTGTGGGGCAGGCCTGAGCTTGGGTCTTGTTTTTTGTCTTGTATCCTGCCACAATTCCTCTAGGGATGGCCGGTACCTCCACACAAGTGCCTCCACTTGACTCTGCCCTGACAAACTTCTTTCATCTCATCTAATTTCATTACTCTTTTCATACACGCTCTTCTCTTGTTTCCACTCTGTAGATTCCATTCATTCGCAATCTCACTTATCTGATCAATCCATTCTTTCCTAGGTCTTCCCCTTCCACGCTTACCTATTACATTCCCTTTATACACTTTTTTTTGTCAGTCGGTCTTCATTCATCCTTTCAATATGTCCAAACCATCTTTGAACTTTCACATTTTCTTTTACTCCGCATTCATTCAGAACCCATTCGTTTCTCACATTATCTTTCAATGTTTTTCCTGTCATACTTCTCAAATGAGCCATTTCTAGGTGCATACCTTATTTACTTCTCTTTCATTCACCGTCCACAACTCGTTTCCATACATCAGGGTTGGCAACAATATAAATTGGTCTTGAATTTAAAAAAAGGTAAAGACCTGACTCAGTGAGACCGTGGATTGCTTAGTTATGTCACAAATAGTCCCCCACCTGTGCGTGCCTCATGGCTAGGGGCGTGCTGCTGGCCACTCTCTCCCTGAGGTGTCTGAAGGGCGTGGTGACATAGCCCAGTAGGCGCCGCCTCTTGGAGGGCTGCTCCTCGCCTGCCCCTCCCCCGGGGGAGAGCACCAGGGCGGGGGAGGCATGGGAGGCGGGGGAGAGGTCCTGCTCCTCTTGCCGCCGCTTGCGCCCCACCACGTGCCCCACCGGCGTCCACTTGGCCGACGGAGGGATGTCGTACGAGATGGTGTCGCCTGGAAACATCACATATTATTCCTTACTACATAATAATAATAATATTATGATGCTTTATTTGGTGAACGCTGTTTTTACTGCAAGAGCTTGGTCATTGCTGTAGAAAGTGTCAATTCTCAAGCAAGACCCAGTTGCTGTAAGGTTGGCTGGACCTTTAGTGACCGGTCTTTGGTAAAGGTATATGAATTTTTTCACCCAGCGAAGAGCATATTTGAAAATATAAATGTTTTATTTTTTTGTGCTACGCTGGGATTCGAACCCACAACCTTCCATTTACGAGTCAGAAGTGGACTAGTGAATGGATGGTTGCGAGTTCAAATCCCGGTGAAGCACAAAAACTCACAGAATCGGAGTCACTCTTCTGGTCCTCCTTCAGCCTCTGTCTCTGCATGCCCTCGTTGTGGCTGCTATGACTGTGTTTGAGTAGGGAGTTTTCTTACATGGGTTAGACCCCTGCGTGGCATTGGCGCTGCTCACAGACTCCGAGTCCCTCTCGCGGTCCTCCTTGAACTTCTGTCTCTGCATGGAGAGGTTCCTGAGGCTGATCTCACGCAGGGCGCGGTAGCTCTTCCTGCCCTTGATGTGCCTGCAACACACAGACAACAAACCATTTCATTACACAAATGATTTTTTATTGTAAAAATAAATTTGTGAAGAATCCAAATCGCCAATTAATTTTTGCCTCGTTGGAAACAGGTGTACACATGATTAATTAATAATGCATATTTTTCTTGAATTATGCTAGGTTTATGCTGCAAGTCAAGATTTTTCATTTTTATACTAATTTGCAATAATTTTTAGTCACACAGTAATGCCAGATTGGATTTTCAATGCCACAAATTCCGTGCCATATTTTGAAAGAAACATTTACCTGAAGCTCTCGGAGTAGCTGCTGGTCTTATCCCCAGCCTCGTTCATGGACTCGTCCCCACTGTCTGCCGCCGGAGATCTGTCTCGGCTGGACGAGGAGATGTCCCCAGCAATGTCAGTCTCTTGGGTGGAGTTGTTCCCTGCAAGCATCAATACAAATTGAGATACATCTTTCCAATTGCACTCAACGACATGGAATGGTGGACAATCGAGAAAAAATCTTTGTCTTTGAAATGTAGATTCACCGTAGGATACTAAAAAAATCCTGGATGTATCAATCTGAATATCATCTTTCTCATCTGAATACCAGAGTCAGACTGCTGATAATATAAGGATGATTTATTTGGTGAGCCCTGTTTTTGTGTGAATCATACCTCAAGAGCCCTCTGCGAGCTTGGTCGTCACTGTAGAAAATGACAATTCTCAAGCAAGACCCAATTGCTGTAAGGCTGGATGGACCTTTAGTGACCGGTCTTCGGTAAAGGCATATGAATTTTTCACCCAGCCAAGAGCATATTTGAAAATAAAAATGGTATATTTTTTGTGTTCTGCCGGGATTCGAACCCACAACCTTCCATTTACGAGTCAGAAGTGTTAACCACTAGACTACGGACCGGTCAAATGCTGATGTCCGTCAACACACAAAAAAAAGGTTTATTTCAGCCATGTATTGAGAAATATTCCACCTACATCTTATAATACAAGGAAGAATTGAGGGAAGGAGAAAATCTTGGTTGAACCCTTTTCAGGTAGCATTTGTTGAATACCTGAATAGTTGGCCACGGTGGAGAACTGCTCCGAGATCCTGGTGCTGCGCCGGTAGGGCGACACCTTGATGCGGGACTTGGAGAAGTTTGTGTCGGTCTTGGTGGATGACGACTCACTCTCAAGGGCAGACTCGTTTTTTGAATCCTCTATAAAACATTGCTGGGTTTACCATTTTGAACAATATCTATATCAGGCTTTTTTGTTTTAAATAACATATGATAAGGAGTGCCGTTTTTGTGTGTGCCACACCTCACGGATCCTCTCCGATAATGGATAAGACTTTTTAAAAGGTGTGTCTTGAGTGTTTCGCAATATATGTACATCCATAGATTTGGAGTTATTCACTCCAAGGGGCAGTCTGTTCCACTACACCGGACTCCCAAAACGGAAAGCACGGTCCCCGAAATTTGTAAGGATCTGACAGTGCGGCTTAACCAAATTAATTGCACCATCGCTCACGGATCTGAGTGTCTGCCTCCTCACACCCTCTCAACAGGCGAAATCATGTCAGTCAGATAAGGTAGAGCCAAGCCATTGATGGCCAAGCTATTGATAATCAAACAATATCCATATACTCAGCATAAATTAGAATTTAGAACTTTTTTCGCGGCTGGCAAATGTCATACTTGAATCGGACAACGATCCTTAGCAAACAATACCAATATATATGTTGACATTTTCCCTAGCATCCCGACCGTGTGTCGTCACAATTTTGCCCATGTTAATTTATGTAAAAATGGTTCACTTTGCCAATGTCACCCCTGTCTCAGGGAAGGACGGCAAGAGTTGCAGGGTGTATGTCCATTTGAGATTTGGTTTTTATGTTGTAGGTCCACATGAGGCATGTGCAAGCGCAAACTTGTACGTGTCTGGTTGTGAGAATGCATGTAATGTGAATCTCCAATGTAACATATCTTTGCAACTTAGATTAGATTAGATTAATTTATGTGCTGACCTCATTGTCGTAATAGAAAAAAGTATTGATGGACAAAATTCCTGAAATGAATGTCCAGACGACTATTTGAAACTATTTCAACACCAAATAGTACAAGGATATATTTACCATCGTCGACAATAATGATTTCCGAGTCCTTCTGGCCATCCTGGGAGTTGGTGTCGGGTGCTGGAGACTCTCTGTTGGGGGTGACGCAGTACTGCTCTTTCAGTTTCAGCACCTTCTCCCTCAGCTGCAAACACACACACAAAATATTGTATTACAGAACATGTACGTGGGAAGAACATTTGGGTGCATCTATCTTCTTTCTCTATCTAATCTTCTATTATATAAATTCAAACGGATGTATGTATATATGTATGTATATACGTTTGTCCTTTATGGACTTCTAAACTACTCAACAGATTGCGATGAAAATTACATGAGTAATTCTTTACATGCCCAACTTAGCCTTCTGTATAAAAAAACTGGAGCAATAAAGGAAATGAGAGCAGAAATATGAAAACGCAACTAAGCTACACATATAGTGTAACTTCTTGCCTGCGTTTCCCCGAAGGGGTCGCATGTGACACTTCGGGACCTATTTATTTTTACAGGTAAGGGGGCCGGCCTCATGTGAAGGCTGAGTAAGCCTTTGAGATCGAGCCCTTGCTCTCGACATGGAATGCAAGCATTCTACCAATTGAGCTATCGACCTTTTTACGAGCTTGATCGTCGTTGCTGCAAAACGCCAATTCTCAAGCAAGACCCAGTTGCTGTAAGGCTGGATGGACCTTTGGTGACTGGTCATTGGTAAAGGTTTCATGAATTTTTCAACCAAGCGAAGAGCAAATTTGACAATATAAATGGTATATTTCTTGTGCTCCGCCGGGAATCCAACCCACAATCTTTCATTTACGAGTCCGAAGCCTTACCACTAGACTACCGACTGGTAAGATAACAATATAAAGCATTTTTATAGGAGAAATTTACAAAAAAAACTAGGGTAGTATCTCATTAATAGTACACGTTTTGTGTAGTAAGTTTCCCAGCCTACCCCAGACCGGTCAAAGCTAAAGCTAACTTCCCTCATGACAGGGGAATTTTTAAGCTAATCCCTAACAGAATGGCAGCAAGATAACATATACCAGACGAGCCACCACGAGGGGTGGCAGGGTACAGCTAGTTTGAAATAAATAAATAGGAGATTTGTTTTGTATCTTTGGAGATATTTAATATCAATAATACGAGCTGCACGACGGCTGAAAATCATCGGCACACCAAAGGATAAATTGAATATGGATTGTGTAAAGGTGCTGGTGGTTACCGGAGTGTTGGGCTCTGCCGGCTGAGGCGTGCTCCTGGAGGGAGAGCATCCTGGGGCCGGCGACGGAGACTCCAGGACGTCCTGCTTGGAGCTGGACAGCTGCGGGGTCTCGGGCGTGGGGATCTTCTTGGCCTGGAGGAATCCAAACACAAGATTACAATTGAATTAATGCAACTCTTGGGATCCTATTCTATTCTATGGGATTTTTTTCATTTATTACAAAAAATAGATTTGTGAGAAGGAATGCAATTCACCAACCTATTCTGCCCGGCCAGAAACAGGTATTACATTATCAACTATAATTCATGACTTTAACATTTTCAATGAATTCTTATGAATAACTACATCTGTTGAACCACCGTTGAAATTATTGTCGATAGAACATGAAGCAGGCGGGGTTAGATCCTGCGTTAGTGCCAACAGTCAGTTTTGCAAGAGGGGGGGGGGGGGGTCATTAGATAATGACTGTAGGATGATTGTAAGGGGGGGGGAGGGGTCATCGAAAAATTGACAAAAATCGATGACGTAATTTACGGACGGCCCCTTTGGTATAGTCATTGGTAAAGGCAAATGAATTTTTCAATCCAGCGAAGCATATTTAAATTTTTTTTTTTTTTTTTCCACCATAAATAAAACTCACCCTTTCTAAATTTGAAACCACAAACCTGTGATCTTCTGGTCATACTCCTCGCAACGGGAGAAAACTCGGGTGAGGAGGAATCAAAACTGCACTCGTTGTCCGACGCCTCATCGTAGTTCAACTCTGGAAACAGCTCGTCGTTGTCTTGATCCGGGTTCGGCTGAGTCAGGATCAGGTTGTCTTCTTCGGGAACCGGAGAATCCACAGCAGGAGTGGCCACAGGTACCGAGGAATTCAAAGCTACATCCGAAACTCCGTTGGTCACTCCTCTCTTGGGTCGGGAAGAGGCTGGAGTCTCTTTGCCGTTTGTTTTAGCGTCATGGCCATTTTCCTGCAATTTGGATACGTCGGGTTCTTTGGCAGCAGTTTCCGAGTGTCCGTTCTTTGGTGCTTCTGTCGGGGTGTCGGCTTTGGCTTCTGTGTCTTTCTCTTGACCGTTTGCTTTTTCTGTTTTTTTCTTTATTGGCTCTTTCACGCCTTCCAATTTTGCGCCTTCCAATTTTTCCTGTAAAATAATAATAATATTACAATGCTTTTTCTGGTGAGCCCTGTTTTTATGTGAATCACTCCTAAAGAACCCTCTGCGAGTTTGGTTGTCGCTATAGAAAGCACCAATTCTCAAGCAAGACCCAGTTGCTGTAAGGTTGGATGGAACTTGGGTGACCGGTCTTTGGTAAAGGTAAACGAATTTTTCAACACAGCGTAGAGCACATTTGAAAATATAAATGGTTAATTTTTGCGCTCCGCCGGGATTCACACCCATTTTCATTTACGAGTCCGAAGCCTTACCACTAGACTACCGACCGGTAAGATAACAATATAAAACATTTTTATAGGAGAAATTTACAAAAAAAACTAGGGTAGTATCTAATTAATAGTGCAAGTTTTGTGTAGTAAGTTTCCCAGCCTAATTCCTTTTTGCCATTTGCACACGGCATAAATTCTGTCAGGTTTATATATGGTTTTCCGGAAAAACTGTGTGAAAGCTTGCAGACTTCTCTATGGTATACTAGACTTCCCATCCGGCACCGAAAGGAAAAAAGCATAGAAGAATCAGACAGAATTCCTTGTCTAAAAAGGGCGTAATCTTAGCAATAAAAGCAACAATCATTCTGCAGTTTATACAAACATAATGTTTGACATTCACCTCCATGATGGTTTTGCTGATTGGTTCAATGGCCACCACACATTTGGAGACGTTCTTTGAGCTCATTATCTGAAAAAATAAAGAAAAATAAACTAAATCAAAATACACTTCGGAAAACATTATATTTCTATTTCTCTACAAAGGTGGTACAGTCAAAAGAAGAACCTGGAAGCTGATTAATGATTATACTCTCACAGCTAACCTACATTCTCTCGAGCACAGAAGGAAAGTTGGAATGATCAGTCTCTTCTATACATATTATAATGGCGTCTGTTCTGACCAAATATCCTCACTTATACCTCCTCCTCTCGTCACAACAAGGGCAACTCGTAGAACGACTCACATTCATTCCTTTTGTTGTCAATATCAAAACTATGAGAACTTGATGTTTTTACGACTCATTCCTTTGCCAGACTTATGGAAAGAGTTACCGGTATCTGTGTTCCCACCCCAATTCAACATTGTCCTAATCAAAACAAGTATCAATCGCCATTTCCTTTCAGAGTCTCAAAACAAAGCCAACAAAACACTACGCAGCTAACAGCCCTGCTACAAAGGATCAGTATCTCAACCGCTACATCGCCAACACCTCTGCGGCACTACAGCAAGTGTCTCCCGCACAGGATTCTTGAAAAAAAAAATGAGCATAGGTCTCTAAATTCCTGCCAGGAAAAACATGTTCATTGAGAAAATAATAAAGTTGCAAACAAGTACAGGCATATTGAATTACTTTACCACAATAACATACATCCAGTGGATGAAACCTGACACCTGTTGAATACAAGTTGTACACTTTTCAAGGTAGCAGTTGCTTAAAGCCTTGCCTATCCTCTTATTAAGTTTAACTTTGATGCATATTATGTGATACAAAGAGTAAGTTATCAATTTTGGGTAAGAATTAATTTAAATTTGATTTTAAGTTTTTTATTCGGCTTTTCCGAAATTGGGGTCTATTTTGCCAATGCCACTATGGTTTCAGGGAAATGCAGTAGGAGTTGCAAAGTTTAGGTTTATTCTATGTATTCTGAGGTATGTGCAAACATACATGTGCCTGCTTGGAGGCAAGCATTGATATGAGCCTGAAATGTCAATACAACTTTGCGACTTAGATAACATATTATATTTCTTTGCCAACCCAATGCATGTTGTAATAACATATCATCGTCTTTGTTATTTTATGATAAAATCAATGATGTAATTCTAATTAAAAAAAAACATTTTTTAGTATTGTTTACAGCAGGGGTTGGCAACCTTTTGTTGTAAAAGGGCCAAATATTTTACGTGGGATTTAGTGCGGGCTGCACGTGGTTAGTGGCGGATCTAACGGTCAGCATTTCAGCACATGCTGACTACCCCCCCCCCCCCCCCGCGCCGCGTCATGTTTCGTGAACATTAATAAATTGACGTACGAACTACAAATGAAAGGCAATATTAATTCTACCCCCCATAATAAATCTCATATTGTAGAATCCCCGCCAATTCAATTTGGGAATCCCGCAATTCAGGGAACTCCACACGAATCGACACCGGCCTATACATAGGGAAATCTACCCACAAATTCTACTCCCCCCTTTGGATAAGTTCGACCACCTTTCGAGTCTAAGATCCGCCCGTACGCTTGGAGCACATGCCATTGCCTAAAAAAATTTTATACAAATATTTAAGTTACAAAAATAAAACGCTTTTTGTCCATTTTTACGATATTTGTTGTATTTGTTTTTTAATAAATAATAATATTAGGATGATTTATTTGGTGAGCGCTGTTTTGTGTGTATCACACCTCAAGAGCCCTCTGCGAGCTTGGTCGTCGCTGTAGAAAGCGCCAATTCTCAAGCAAGACCCAGTTGTTGTAAGGTTGGATGGACCTTTCAGTGACCGGTCTTTGGTAAAGGTTTATGAATTTTTCAACTCAGCGAAGAGCACATTCGAAATATAAATGGTATATTTTGTGCTCCGCCGGGATCCGAATCCACAACCTTCCATTTACGAGTCCGAAGTGTTGCCACTGGACTACGGACCGGTCCAAGATGCCAACGACACGCGGTGTACCTGAGCGGTCACCCATCCAAGTACTGTCCGCGCCCAATGTTGCTTAACTTCGGTGATCTATGGGAACCGGTGCTTTCAACATGGTAACGACATGGTAACGTCGTTTTACTCCATTGTGTATGTGTATGATATCGTCCGGCACATGCGTTGCGGCGAATATCTTGCGGGCCGCACCAAGACGCCTCAAGGGCCGCATGCGGCCCGCGGGCCGCAGGTTGCCGACCCAACAAAAAACAAAAACCCAAGAATAAATAAATCAATGAATAAGTTCACACACTTAATGAGATTGAATACTTGTTCCCACTTGTAAGGTTTCTGTCATCGATATAAATATATTTTATTTATATCGACCGTTTCTGCATCGGTAGATAAAATGACAGTATATGGAGGCCAGTACTAACTTCTATGATCCACCCTTTCATTAATCGAACGATTTCACAGGAAGACATAATATCGTCCTTCTGTACAAGTGGAGCTATTGCGACATCTATGGATGCATCACCGAAGGTTAATAAAAGTACCTACAATCTTCGGCCTCGATCAAACAACAATAATTCAACAGTTCGTGGTTCTTCTTTGTAGAAGACACACGCCTCCTGAGGACGTCGGATATGACTCCAAGACGAAACGTAGAGAAAATCGTTCTTCTCTTTTGCGTGGTCAGTAAAATTCGTTTTTTTTTTTCATTCTATAAAATGACAGTAATAAAGAATCCAGTTGTAGAATAAGTGTTATTGAAAGGGCTTGTTTAATGTATACAATTTCCACTTTCTAAAATACCTCTCTCATTAATGATTAATTAGTTTTGCATAAATTCCTAACACTTTCAATAAATGACTCATTAAAACTCATACTTGCATTTACAAGTGTAAAACTTACAAGTGGATTTGCTAGATTAAACTTTCTTATATGAGTACCCCCTCATAGGTTGGTATGAAGCTGACCCAGCTATATTATAATCTATAATCTAAGTTGCAAGGAAATATTAGCATTCAAAGCTCATATCAAATGCATGCTCACAAACAAACAGGTGTAAGTTCGCGCTTACAAATGCTAAATGTGTACTTACAAATTAAAATCCAAACCTCAAATGTACGTAAGCCCTGCAACTTTTGCCGACCTTCCTGGAACAGGGGTGACATTGGCTAAAAAACATTTTTACAGTATGGGTGGTCAGCCTTATACCAACCTATAAGTTAAGGAATATAACATACATCCCCCATACTGTGAAATTGTTTCACTTTGTCAGTGTCACCCCTGTTACAGGGAATATTGGCAAAAGTTACACACGCAGCATTTGTAAGTGCGCACTTACACATTCCTGTTGTTCACTTATTCAGTTTTACCTTTGAGGTATCGATATGTTTGCTTGTATGGAAAACATTTGAAATTTATTCAATGAAATATTTTTTTTATTCAATCACATATAAGTCCATTGAATGAACTCTCTTCCATTATTCAACATTGAAGTTTCAATCATCTGATTTTAATCATTGGTCACGCCTTGTGACTTGGCTTCGTGATGCCACTACTTTATGTTTTGTGGTGACTATTGAACCGTGACAAATGGGTGTGTTCGGCCAACGTGTCTACCCATTCAAGAGGATACAGACCTACCCATGCTGAGCATGGTTAGCTGCTAGGACATTATATTGATAGAGGAGTTGCCCTATCCTACTTGTGTGAATTGTGCAGAGTCGACCAGATAGGTGGAAAACGATGCACTCTTCGTTCTGCACCGAGTGACGCCGTAAACAGGCTTCAATTGCCACTTCGACGGAACAGTACCGGTTTCGGAGACAGGGCTTTTAGTTCGGCTGGTCTATCCTGCTGGAATAGTCTACCTCTGGAGTTGAGAACAGAGACCAGTGTTGGCAGTTTCAGGAAGTTGCTTAAGACACATTTGTTTAACAGAAGCTTCAACATGTAAAAGCGCCCTTGGGGTGGCTAGTGGCACTAAACGGCGCTATATACAAAATGGCCAATTATTATTATTATACCTTAATGGTAAAACTAAGCAACACATAAGTGTAACTTATTGTTGTGTTATCCGCATATGGCAAGTTATTTTCTAGATGGTAATTTTATATGATTGGATACTAAAAACGGAGTTGAAAAGAAAATTGTAGATTTCAAAAATATCTCGTCGGGTCGATAGCTCAGTGTCGATGCCGAGAGTTCGGGTTTGAATCCCACCGAGAGTGTCAGAAATGATTTCCCTTTTCAGTGTTCAAAAATCCAAAATAAAATACCAGCAAGGCTTTCTCAGCCTGTATAAGAAATGAGTACCAGCCTCTTTAACTAAGCCCCAAAATAAATACCGGTAAAGTTAACTCAGCCTTCACAATAAATGAGTACCACACCTCTCAGGAGTTGTGAAACCCTTCAACTGAAGTGGTTGGCGTAAGGCCGGCTCCCTTACCTGTAAAAATAAATATGCTCCACTCGCCACATAACATAATGCGGCAAGAAGTTACACTATATGTATAGCTTAGTTACTGCAGTGTTTGACAGGTCCGGTTGACAAGTAAGCCTCATAGCATGTTACAATGCCTAAGTAAGTTTCGTCTCCACTAATATTATAACTCAATGTATATATCAAACGGATGCCTGCCTAACCAGTTGAATACTATAAGTATGTTTGTCTGTGCCTATAGATAATATTCTGTGCTCTGACCTGAGACCAGCTGGGTAGGAGATATTCAAGGAATGTGGACTTGCATTCACTTTATATATTACCACTGATAAGATGGTATAGCAAGTCTGTGCACTCATGGAATCGATTCGGATTTTAATTTCAATGGCCAATTTGATTAATTTCAAGGTTTAATAAGCGTACATAGAATTCAAATGGCAAGTAGTCTATATTTTAAACAAAAAAAATGCACAAATCAAACTTTCATAGCCACTTAAAGAAGAAAAATATGTAGTGGTATATAGAACGGTATATACCTACCCTAAACCTGTGGGAATACTTTTAATATGAATCCTAGAATAAGTTAAGTAATATATCTTTGCAACTTAAATTATAAACTATAGTGAAACTCCTTGACTAATAGGTTGGTATGAGGCTGATCACCCGTGCTGTACAAATCGGTTCACTTTTCCCAATACCACCCCGGTTCAGGGAACGGCGGCAGGAGTTGCAAGGTTTATGTCCATTTGAGGTTTTCTTTATTTGTATGCACACATGCAGAATGTGTAGGCGCGAACCTACATGTGCCTGTCTGTAGGCATGCATTTCATATGAGCCTTAAATGTTAACATATCTTTGCAGTTTAGATTATAGATTATAGAAACATATGCAGTTGACAGTTATGCTGAATGCAATATGTAGCGCTTTAGTGCCTTTTCAAACTAAGTACCTTTTTGAATACTTATAAACTACCGGCCAAGTGATGTCACATTTTTAAGTGCAGAGTTCATTAATTACTTAAGATAATGTTGTAATTGTAGCTTTGTCGCCATTCCGCTAAGGGTGGCCAGAGCCTCTGCAGAGCTGCCACCGTTTCCTTCTATCCTTACATACCTCTTTCAATGCATTCATATCCATCACATTATTCATGCATTTTCTTCTTATGCTCACTTTGTATATCCCATTCTTTCACAATCTCCTCAATCTGATCACTCCATACTTTTCTCTTAATGTTGGCTTAATGTCTAGTCAATGGATTAAAATAGAAAATGGATGAAATAAAAAAAAAATAATGTCACATAATGTATGAACAACTGCTTCCAATTGTCTACATACTTTAATTTTATATTTACTTTGTTCGCAATGACATAACATTCATAAAAATAGAACAGGCTTCTTTTCATGAGGATTCAACTTTAAGTTTTAGTATGATGAGTTGATATATATAATATATTTAGAGAGCCGTTTTGAGATGTAGTCATTCCAAGGGCGCTTCATAATAATAATACTAGGATGATTTATGAGCTTTGTTTTTGTGTGAATCGCACATCAAGAGCCCTCTGCGAGCTTGGTTGCCGCTGTAGAAGGTGACAATTCTCAAGCAAGACCCAGTTGATGTAAGGCTGGAGGACCATTGGTGAGCGGTCTTTGGTAAAGGTTTATGAATTTTTCAACCCAGCGAAGAGCATATTTGAAAATATAAATGGTATATTTTTTTGTGCTCCGCCGGGATTCGAACCCACAATCTTCCATTTACGAGTCAGACGTGTTAACTATTCAACTACAGACCGGTTGACTTGTGCGAATAATGCAAGAAATTTGCTTGTTTTCAGCGCATTTTGGAATTTCCCATGGTCCTCTATTTCTCCCATATAAAAAGAAGGTTTGTAATGAGACTGATCACCCATACTGTTGAAATTCATCCCAAAGCCTCTACAGATTATTTATATATATTTTGTATTTTGATATACCACTTTCAAACACAGCTAAACTACACCAAGAGTGCAACTTTTTGCCGCATTATCTCTGAAGGGTTTCGCATGTGGCCAGTGGAACCTATTTATTTTCCAGGTAAAGAGGCTTGCCTTACGCCAACCGCTTCAGTTGAAGTGGGGGTTTCCCAGCTCCCGCAAAGGGGCTGGTACTCATTACTTGTGAAGGCTGGGTTACAGCATGGGCCTCAGCCTCATAGCGACCTATTAGTGAAGGGATCCTATTGATCAAGGAATAACAACTGAAATATACATCTTACTTTCTCACGTAAACAGCATATTGCGGTTGACACAAAATTATACTGAATATTAAAAAACGGCACTTATTTAAGCACTGTAAAACACTAGGTATGTAAATAAATGTTTATTTACATTTTAGGCACTTAATTTTTAACACAAATTTCCCGTGTTTTCGCAGGTTGAACCAGCGCAATTGTAAGAGCGTGCGGGTGTGTTTGGAGTGGGAGATTTTTGCATGCAAGCAGAGTGGGAGATGCAATGCGACTGAGTTGGCTTACGGTCTTACCCCCACTGTACTGCTCTTGGGCACTGAATCACAGACAGGCACGGATTGGGAAGTGTTGAACTATTTTTAAAATAATGTTACAAATGTGTGATTGTACTTCTGCGTATGTTTACTTATATTTGTGTGTCTGTGTGTTTTTACTTGTGTGCCCGGTTCACTTTGCCAATGTCAGGGAAGGTCGGCAAAAGTTGCAGGGTTTATGTTCATTTGAGGTTTGGATTTTATTTGTAAGTACACATTCAGCATTTGTAAGCGCGAATTACACGTGTTGGTTTGTGGGCATGCATTTGATATGAGCTTTACTTAAATGTTAATGTATCTTTGCAACTTAGATTAAAGTGTGCGTGTGTGTCCCTAGATGCAGGTATTTGGATGGTTGTAAAGTGTTCGCATGAAGTTTCTAATGAAGAAGATTCTACCATGGACTGGCGTATGCCAGAATAGCTCTTATACACCTATAAATAGAGATGGCGATGCTTTGAGGTGGACTAGTGCCAGAGCCGTTGAGCGAGATAGTACGAAAGTTAACTGTGAACCTAATGTGAGTCTAAATATTAATCTAAGCTGCAAAGATATGTATCATTTGAGATTCATTTTAAATGCATTCCCACAAGCAGACACGCATAATTTTGCGCTCACACGCATGTGGACCTACAATATAAAAACCCAATCTCAAATGAACGTAAGCCCTGCAACTCTTGCCGACCTTCCCTGAAACAGGGGTGACATTGGCAAAGTGAACCATTTTTTACAGTATGGGTGGTCAACCTCATACCAACCTATCAGTCAAGGATAGGTTGGTATGAGGTTGGCAAACTACTTAAAAATGAGAAAAAAGCATGTGAATGGACAAAGGCATAATTGTGCGGTCACTGGGCCAGATTTCTAGGGAAAAGGCCAATTAATATGTTGGTATTGGTCACTAAGAGCCTTAGTTCCATACAAGTGTGACGTTTGCGCGCCGAGAAAAAAGTTCTGTATTTTGTAATTTTTGCAGAATGGTGACTGAATACAGTTGCAGTAACTGTAACTGTAACTCTGTCGCCATTCCGCTAGGGGTGGCTAGAGCCTCTGCAGAGCTGCCTCCATTTTTTCCTATCCTTACATACCTCTTTCAATTCATTCATATCCATCACCTTTTTCATGCATTTTCTTCTTTTACGCTCACTTTGTATATCCCATTCTTTCACAATCTCCTCAATCTGATCACTCCATACTTTTCTCGGTCGTCCCTTCCCTCTTTTTCCTTTCACACTTTCTTTGTATACATACTTTGTCAGTCTATCATCATTCATTCTTTCCACATGCCCAAACCATCTCACTGCAGTAAACAGTGACAGTGCATAAAACAGTGAAAAAAAAGTTTGTATAAATGGGATATTTTTAGTTGTTTTTGAGTTCAGCCCTGTCAGTTGTATTATTAGTATGACAGTGCATCTATAGTGAATGCACTTGCTTTCCCAGCCAGTTCAGCCTCTGCAATGCAAGAAAGTGCAACAGCATGTACTCTATACATACCCACACACACAAACAGTTATTATTGAACATTGAGTTTTCATATTAAAGGTGGAGAAGAAACTAGTTTACTTGTCACAGTAAGTGGCTCACTTGTCATCTGCAGAGCTGTCAAACTCCACAGAAAACTTTTAAATCATGCAAAATCTTATAATAATAATATTAGGATGATTTATTTGGTGAGCGCTGTTTTTGTGTGTATCACACCTCAAGAGCCCTCTGCGAGCTTGGTCGTCGCTGTAGAAAGCGCCAATTCTCAAGCAAGATCCAGTTGTTGTAAGGTTGGATGGACCTTTCAGTGACCCCGGTCTTTGGTAAAGGTTTATGAATTTTTTCAACCCAGCGAAGCGCACATTTTGGCAATATAAATGGTATATTTTTGTGCTCCGCCGGGATCCGAATCCACAACCTTCCATTTACGAGTCCGAAGTGTAACCACTGGACTACGGACCGGTCCAAGAAATGCCAACAACACGCGGTGTACCTGAGCGGTCACCCATCCTGGTAGCATCCGCGCCCAATGTTGCTTAACCTCGGTGGTATGATGAGAACCGGTGCTTTCAACATGGTATCGTCGTTGACTATGTTTTCTTGCTGCCTCTATCTTTTGTTTTGACATTCAATAATTACACATACCGTTATGTTTTACAATAATGCCACTTTCTTTCAAAATTCACCGATCATAATAATTGCAACTGGTGCGCAGGATTTGCACGCATACAAGACATTGCAGTATTGCCAACAATGCAGTTTTTTTTAGCATCTGTATCTTTGGTCTGTTAACCCAAGTGCCGTCAACACTCGGAGTATCACTGTTCTCTTTCTGACTAACGAAGATTTTTGTTGAGGTAGGTTGAAACAGATGTAGTGTCTACTTGCGTCAAAATAGTTTCGACTCCAGTATATTAAAACTCAATGTTATTGAACCTACTGGCATACATTATATCTATATTATATCAATGCATTTCTATTTTATCAACCAAATGAATGGGACATTGTATAGTAAAACACATATTTAGTAAAATAAGAGCATACATTGTTTACAGAGCTTGCACATAATATGTAAGTATGTGCGCGCCAGAAATGTGCAAAATGCGTGTACAAAATAGCATACTCCCTGATGGGATCGCATGTGGCGAGTGGAACCTATTTATTTTCACAGGTCTATAATAATCTATAATCTAAGTTGCAAGGATATATTCATTAAAAGCTCTAAGATGTATGCCCACAAACAAGCACGTGTAGTTCGCACTTACAAATGCTGGATGTGTACTTACAAATAAAATCCAAACCTCAAATGAACATAAGCCCCACAACTTTTGCCGACCTTCCCTGAAACAGGGGTGACATTGGCAAAGTGAACCATTTTTTACAGTATGGGTGGTCAGCCTCATACCAACCTATAAGTCAAGGAATGATGTAAAATTACCTGTGCCTTACACTAACCACTTCAGTTGAAGTGGGGGTTTCCAAGCTCCCGAGAGAGCTGGCACTCATTTCTTGTGAAGGCTGAATACGTATGAGTATTTTATTTTGGGTTTGAAATAAACACTGAAAAAGGAAATCATTTTTGATACCATCGATAGGATAAGAACCTGAGCTCTCCCTATGGAATGCAAGCATTCTACCAACTGAGAGTTGCAAAGATATTTAACAATTAAGCTTCATATTAAATGCATGACCACAAGCTGACACTTATAAGTTTTTGATTACACACGCTGCATGTGTACCCACTTACAAAATATAAATAAAATTATAATAAACATAGGCCCAGAAAATCTTGCCGACCTTCCCTGAGACAGGGGTGAAACTGGAGAAGTGAACCATTTTTTATAGAATTCTTAATTTGAAAATTATTTTAGGAGTAATGGTGATCGAAGGAAGGTTCTAAGGCCACTTCTCTTAAAACAGGGAAGAGATAGTCAATTTGGAAGCATGTGCAGTCGAAAGCCCAGCTTCTAGAACCCTTGCATTCAAAGCCAGAAGGCTAGACCAACGGTGTCAGAAATGATTTCCATTTGCAGTGTATATTTTTACTTGAAATCATAGTATTCGGCAAGGTTTACTCAGCCTTCACAAGAAATGAGAATGTGCACCTTTGTAGGCAAAGGAAATCATCAAAGGTAAATGGTTGACGTAAGGCTGGCTCCTTTACTTATTAAAATAAATATTCCTCGCCACATATGACCTCTTCGGAGATAACACAGCAGGAACTTGGACTATATGTGCAGCTCAGTTGTGTTTATTTTACAATGTTTGATCAGGATCAAATCACCTTAATAGTTTGAACTGAATAACCTGATGGTTTAATTTATAAGTGGTCTAGTTGGTTGTTTGCCTTTCTTATCAATTTGAGGATTTTATCAAACCACATATAGTATGATAACAACATTGAATGCCCATGGTAGTTTGGTTAATGGTTCAGTTGGTAGAGCGGTTGCATTCCATGCCGAGAGCTCAGGTTCGAATCCCACCGCAGGTGTGAGAAACCTATAATCTATTATCTAAGTTGCAAAGACATATTGCATTTAAGATTCACATTTGTAAAATAACTAAGGAATCCACAGTCTCACTGAGTCAGGTCTTTACTGTTCAAAAATCCAAGACCTAAACTCGCCGCAAAGAGTCAGGATGAGATGCATTGCCATAAGCAGATACGTATAAGTTCACGCTTATACATGCTGCATGTGAACTTACACAACATAAAAACTCAAGTTCAAATGAACATAAGCCCTGCAACTTTTGCCAACCTTCCCTGAAACAGGGGTGACATTGGCAAAGTGAACCACTTATGGCAAGTAAGCAGGAAACTTTTTTTAAGGTCTTTTGACAGCCAAGAATTGCATTGGCGGAGTCCAAAATCAAACAAAATACCTTTTCAGATGTTTAAATTAACAATAATTTAAACCAAGGACGATATCTTTGAATGGCAGCCATTTAAAATTATAATGTGTATTGTTATTGTTGGGCGCTGATCCAATGGCGCTGATAGAAAATACTAACTCCTATTACGACACCAAACGACCGGCAGAAAAAATTATTTGAAAACCTAACCTCATTGTTTTGTCTACTATGTTCACAAAGTATAAGAATATAATATTGATTAATAATCACTTATAATGAGATAAACATGTAGTATTACGCTTCGGTTCGTGACTACAATAATTCAATGTTTTTTTTATTAAGTAGTTTGTTCGTTTACGTACTACTATAATCATATTGAAAAGAATGTTTCTTTGTTATTTAATACAATTTTGAATGAAGTTAGCTAAATTAAATAAGGAATTTAATGCTTTTTATGTGAAGGCAAAAGGGATTGTTATTATTTTTAAGTTACAATATGCATTGATATTATATTTATTTATCTTGAATTCCGAGCCTTGAGGCGAGCAATGCCGAGGTCGTAAAAATGCCGGGAGCATCAACCTTTCGGGCGGGGAAATGGAAAATTTACACGTAAAATAAGGTTTCAATAAGAAGAAATTGGTTGTGCGAAGTAAATTGAAACATGTACTTACTGAATATGATAAGTGTTATCCAAAATAATATATTTTGAACCACGGAAAACACTTAACAAAACTAAAAATCCCGGCGTCCGCTGCTAATTTTGGACATAGACAATTTTTTTTATTGCCGTTAAGTTTTGACTTGAACCTGCTTGAACCATAACTTGAACTGAAATCGAGCTGGTTTAATTTTTTTACCTACCATTTTTCAGGAAAGAGTTCTTGTTTGCCGTATACGCCAATCTTGTCAAATATGACTTTTTCTGAGCTAAGAAAAACCGTAAAATTCAATAATGTGAGAGTTCTTTTAAATATTTTTAAAATAAATTTCTTGTTTTCATGACACATTGGTCCAGTACACATGCAAACATTGCTCATGTAAATTTTTATCAATGGCGTATACGGCAAACAAGAACTACGGCAGCGAAATGTCAAATTTCTTTGCGTCGCTCATTGTACAAAATGGAAAGCTTGAAATATCGCGTTATTTACGAGTACGAGTTCCACCGTGGCACCAGTGCTGCAGAAACAGCTCGAAGGATTAATGAAGTGTATGGCGACGGTGTCACGAAAGAAAACACAGTTCGTTTTTGGTTCCGACGTTTTCGTTCTGGAAATTTCGACCTGCAAAACAAGCCTCGTGGACGGCCGGAGACCAAAGTTGTTAATGAGGAATTGAAGGCTATTGTGGAAGCGGATCCATTGCAAACCACGTCCGAATTAGCTGCAGCCTGCGAAGTTAGTGATAAGACTGTTTTAATCCACTTGAAGCAAATTGGAAAGGTAAAAAAGCTTAAAAGGTGGGTACCTCATGACTAAGTGTTAAGCAAATCAGCAAACGCGCGTCGACTGCTGCGTTACATTACTCAACCGGCACAATAATGAAGGGATTTTAATTGCACGATAATTGGAAGCGCTCATCGCAATGGCTGAACCCTACCGAACCAGCCAAATCATGTCCCAAGCTAAAGTTGACTCAAAAAAAGTTACTTGTAAGTGTTTGGTGGACTAGTGCTGGTGTCGTTCACTACACCTGTCTTAAATCTGGTCAGACAATTACGGCAGATGTCTATTATCAGAAATTGCAAACCATAATAGAAAAGCTAGCTGCTAAACAACCGAGGCTGGTCAATCACTCTAGGCCACTGCTGCTTCATGACAACGATGTGACAACGCTAGACCACACACTGCACAACAGACGGCTACCAAATTAGAGGAGCTTCAATTGGAATGTCTAAGGCATCTGTCATACTTCCCGGACCTTTCTCCAAAAGATTACAATTTTTTTCAAAATTTGGATAACTTCTTGCAAGGGAAAAAATTCAACTCCGATGGGGCAGTCCAAACTGCCTTCAAAGATTTTATTGATTTTCTTACGAATGTTATTTTTAATAAAGGGATCAACGAACTACCTATGATATGGCAAATGTGCATAGATAGCAGCGGTACATACTTTGATTAAATAAATTAACACATCGTTTGCAGGAAACTAGTTAACTCGTCATACACCTTTGTTATAGTAACGTGCAGGAGATCTGTAAACTCGTTTCGTCGCGCCTAGCGATAGGGCGCGGGAAACTTGTAAAAATGTGGCAAAAAAAAAAAAAAAAAATTTAAAAAATTAAAATTTCAAAAATCACCCACTCTACGCCGCCATCTGGCGAGAAAATGACGCATACATAGTGTTAATATATTTAAAAAAAAATACTCGATGTTCCACCCATACAAAACATCAATTTCATATGTAAGGACCTAATAAAATAAACTCAAAATCAAAGTTGTAAGGCAGTTTTTACTAGTTACTCAAATTAACAAAGTAAATTGTCATGATTAGGTACATTAAAAAAAACCTAGATTTAAACAAAAATGGTTCTGATAAAAAAAAAAAATGTTGAACAAAATTTTGTATTTTGCAATGTACTTAAGTAGGTATGTTAAATGTAAATGTTAAAAAAATGGAGTCCATAGAAATTCCATCGGGAAAAAAGTTTTGACGTCACACGGCTAAGGACTACAAATATGTTGTTATAGATTACTAAAGTTCCTATAAGTACAATTCCCGCCCAACAATGGAATATGTTTTTTTCTTATAATAACTCAATACTTACCTATTTTTAACTACAGTAGACCTCTGTATTTATTGTCTTCATGTCTTTACCTAATCTAATCTAAGTTGCAAAGATATGTTACATTGGAGATTCACATTACATGCATTCTCACAAACAGACATGTACAAGTTCGCGCTTGCACATGCCTCATGTGAACCTACAACATAAAAACCAAATCTCAAGTGGACATACACCCTGCAACTCTTGCCGTCCTTCCCTGAAACAGGGGTGACATTGGCAAAGTGAACCATTTTTACAGCATGGGTGGCCACATAAAGGGACATTTTAAGCTATTTTAGGTAGGGTCCAACGCTGCTCATCCCCCCCCCCCCCTCCAAATAAGTAGGTTTTTTAATTATTTTTTTCAAGAGGAGCTAAGTACTGTAAAAAGGTTTAACCCAAAAGGGCCCCCGCAGGGCCTTGGGGCCCTGTCCGCTGCGGGCACTGCGGACTCCCCTTAAACTGGCACTGGCCGCATACCAACCTATAAGTCAAGGAACTTATACTTGTAGTTGGAAAATAAACAGATTGTATTTTTTACACCCTTTTCATTTTTTCAACACATCAATCGCCAGCTCCCACAGACCACGGCAACAGATCCCAGAAAACATCTCTCCAGCATCATCAGTCAGCAGTGTATTATTTACCTATGTTTTGAAAAGAGTCTGCATATTTCTATAATCTATAATCTAAGCTGCAAAGATATGTTAACATTTAAGGCTCATATTAAATGCATGCCCACAGACAGGCACATGTAGGTTCGCGCCTACACATTCTGCATGCGTGCATACAAATAAACAAACCCTCATATGAACATAAACGTAGCAACTCCTGCCGCTTTTCCCTGAAACCGGGTGGCATTGGCAAAAGTGAACCGATTTTTACAGCACGGGGGGTCAGCCTCATACCAACCTATCAGTCAAGGAGCGATATTGATTAAACAGCCAAATTACCTTAGGGGCCGTCCATAAATTACGTCATCGATTTTGGCCGATTTTCGACCCCCCCCCCCTTACAATCATCCTATAGTCATTATCTAATGACCCCCCCTCCCCCTCTTGCAGTTATAATGGATGAGCTTAATAATTAATAATGTTATATTACTTACATAGTATTGTGAATATTTTGTAGAAATTGCTATTTACAAGACCGGCGTCACTTTTGGTACTCCTACATCATTTGCCATCATCCGCAGACCAGACTCCCCCCCCTTAATGCGAATGACGTAATATATGGACAGCCCCTTAGAGGCAAAAATACCCCAGTTACATAAATATGTGACATTTGCAGCTGAGAAATTCTAATTAGGAGCATAAGTACGTACCTTTGCTCCAAATAATGAAAAGTTTTACGCTGCAATTGGAGCAGATTTTTTCTCAGCCGGCAAACGTTACAGGTCTATGCTACTAGGGTCCTTAGCAACCACTATCAAAATATTCGTCTACATTTTTCCTAGCAATGCAGTGTCACTATTTATTGTCTATGGAATTTGTGAAGTCTCCTATATCATCACAGTCCTCATCAAGATCATCATCATCATCATACTTTACGCTGAAGAAGCCCATCGTAGAAATGAGCGAAACGTCCGGAAGCTCCAGCTCCCACAGACCACGGCAACAGATCCCGGAAAACATCACTCCAGCAAGTCTCCTATATATTTTTTTCAGCACGCAAATGCCATAGGTTTATGTCACTAGGATCCTAAGCAAACAATAAAAAATATTAGATTGCCATTTTCCCTAGCTCCCCGGCTGTGCAACATCACTCTTTTTGTCGGGAGATTTTTGAGGAGTCCAATATAAAAAAAACAACAACAACAAAATACAAATAAAATTCATTTATTGGAAATTAAAAAAAATACAATGCCATTGCATTAATTATTACATGTTTTGATGTAAAAAAAACAATTAAAATGGTGTGGCAAGCAATCACTTCTTCTTCTTCTTGCTCCTCTGCAGTGCGTTGAGTTCTCCTTGCTGTATGGAGGCCTCCGAATAGATCTGCTTGACTTTTTCCTTGCGAATATTGTCACTAGAAATAAACAAAGAGGAAAATTCAGCAATACTATCATTGCAAGATACATTATAGGCAAAATAAGATGGCAATTGTTGTGATAACTAAGAACCTGGAATAGGTACCAGTGGCGAAGGGTGCCAAATCAGCAATACTATCATTGCAAGATACATTATAAGCAAAATAAGATGGCATTTGTTGTGATAACTAAGAACCTGGAATAGGTGCCAGTGGCGAAGGGTGCCAAATCAGCAATACTATCATTGCAAGATACATTATAGGCAAAATAAGATGGCATTTGTTGTGATAACTAAGAACCTGGAATAGGTACCAGTGGCGAAGGGTGCCAAATCAGCAATACTATCATTGCAAGATACATTATAAGCAAAATAAGATGGTATTTGTTGTGATAACTAAGAACCTGGAATAGGTACCAGTGGCGAAGGGTGCCAAATCAGCAATACTATCATTGCAAGATACATTATAAGCAAAATAAGATGGCATTTGTTGTGATAACTAAGAACCTGGAATAGGTACCAGTGGCGAAGGGTGCCAAATCAGCAATACTATCATTGCAAGATACATTATAAGCAAAATAAGATGGCATTTGTTGTGATAACTAAGAACCTGGGATAGGTACCAGTGGCGAAGGGTGCGATACAAGCCGGTTCCCATCTGCTTCCCTTTTAAAATGATGTAACAAAGTAGTTAAAAATATAGGCACAAAGTAAAAAAATACATTTAAAACCAAAGAAACAATACATATTTTTTCCCCATTGAAACCATGCAGTCTACTTTATTATCACTTTTGCCCCATTTTAAACGGGAAACCGATGGGAATCGGCTAGTATGGCAACCTTCGCCACTGATAGGTACCTATAATCCATCGATAATCTAAGTCGCAAAGATAAATTAACATTTAAAATGCATGCCCACTGACAGGCACGTGTAAGTACCCGCTTACGCATGCTGAGTGTGGACTTACAACATTAAAAACCAATCTCAAATGAACATAAGCCCTGCAACTTGTAACAATCTTCCTTGAAACAGGGGTGACATTGGCAAAGGGAACCATTTTATACAGTATGGGTGATCAGCCTCATACCAAACTGTTAGTCAAGGAGCAATGCTGTAAAATTCTCGATTATCAGGATTCCATTTTTTATTGACCATGGGTAATGTCACATGGATGAGATTTTTTTTATTGTACGAGTACAGGGTCCATTTTGAGTAACTTGAAAAACAGCCTACAAAAATTGTTCTAGCAAGAGATATTAGAAACAAGACAGCAATTCTTCCAACTGAGCCATCGACTGGACTTTTTACGAGCTTGGTCGTCGCTACAAAACGCCAATTCTCAAGCAAGACCCAATTTTAGGAGGCTGGATGGACCTTTGATGACCGGTTTTTGGTAAACGCAATGAATTTTCCAACCCAGCGAAGAGCATTTTTGAAAATATCAATGGTACATTTTTTTTTCTCTGCCGGTTCAAACCTACAGCCTTCCATTTACGAGCCCCAAGTGTTACCACTAGACTACGGACTGGTCTAAGCCAAAGATACAAGAAAAAGGCAGCGTACCTTCTGATCTTATCCTTGATCTTCACTGAACCAATGAAGGATTTGTCCCTTCTTATTTCGCGGAGCGCTCCCTTCATTTCCTTTTTGTGTCTGTAAATCAGCTTTTCATGTTCTGCCCTTTCCTTGGTGAGAGATTTCCTCTTTTTCCCGCTGAATCTGAAAAATACAAAAAAAAACAATGAATTTGTTCTCTTTCAGTGCCATTTCTATCAAAGATACAAGGAAGAAAAGAGTTACTTACGAGTTTTCAATCTCTGGCTCGTAAAGTTTCAGTGTTTTTGGTTTCTTCTCTGCTATCAAAGGTTGCAGCACCTTATTCTTGAATGCATTGCTCATGCTTGTTTTCACAGAATCTAACAGTTCTTTCACAAATTGTGGATAATGATTATGCTTTATTTGATCTAAGAGTTTCAAATGCGGTTCAAATAGAGCTCGTTGGGCAGCCAAGTCCTCACATTGTTTAAAGATCTCGTGACTGAGATTGGCTGCCGTGACCAACGCTCTGATTTTAAATTCATCATCCTGCGTTTCATCAATCAAGTATTTTGCGAGCATCAAGCATTTCTTAGAATCCCATTGCGTTTTCTGTTTCTCTTGCAACACTAAAAGGTTGCTGTACGGTTCCGAATTTGAAAACGGCTTCAGCACTCTGGTTTTACTTTCCGAAGATGTTGGCACAGCTAAAAATAAAATCCCCTGCAGGAAGTTTATGACAGCTGGCAATATTCTTTTTGACAGCATCGTGTATTCTAATACGAGCGTTGAAATAAACAATCCTTTAGCAATGTCGCTGCTGGATTTTATTTTACTTGACGTCAAAATGCTTGACATGAAAATAAATGCAGGAGTTACAACGGGATGCTTTAAATCTGATGTTGGAAAAAGCAATGATATAAGTTTAAAGAAAATCAATGTTTCTAAACCAGGATAGACTTTAGTTTTCTTTTTGTAGTCATCAAATTTTTCTTTTATAACTTCTAGAATGCAGTTTTTTGCATTGGTGGGATCCATTTGTGCTATGTCATAAAAATGGCAAGTTAATCGATCAAAGCATTTGAACGAGTTGATGATATCCTTCTCCGCTATGAGGGATTCTTCAGAGAACAAGTCGTTGAGGTATTGGAGTAGGTATGCGAAAAGTGTTGCCAGTTTTTCCTTGTTTTCTTCCCCTAATTTAGGGTGATTGCACTTTATTATCCTCTCTACTATGATGTGCTGATAATCCGGAGGTTGAGCCTCCAATAATTCCTGGAATAATCACAAAAACAGTTCTTTTAATGATATTTAAGACCCGTATGCTACACATGTTATATCTTCAAGAGAATTGACAAAAAAAGGTATAAGTATACAACACAAACTTTGATAGATACCTATACAAACAAATATTTTTCAACAGAATATTATTTTAAGAAATATTTGGTAAGTGCTGCTTTTGTGTGAATCACACCTCAAGAGCCCTCTGCGAGCTTGGTCATCGTTGTAGAAAGAGCCAATTCTCAAGCAAGACCCAGTTGGTGGAAGGCTGGATGAACCTATGGTGACCGGTCTTTGGTAAAGGCAGATTAATTTTTCATCCCAGCGAAGAGCAAATTTGATAAAAAAAAAAAAAATCGTACTCTGCCAGGATTCGAACCCACTATCCACTCACGAGTCGGAAGTGTTAACCACGATACTACGGACCAGTGATGATGATATTGATATTATTAAATAAGATATTTACTTACTTGAAGGGCCTCATAGCTTTCAGGCATTTTATAAGTATAAGGCAACTCCGCAGCTGCCTTCTCCATCATTGCTTTCTTGGCTAAGAGATTGGCTTTCATATCATTCGCTGCATCCTCAACACTGCTTTCATCCACAGAAACTTTAGCATCTTTCTTAGTTTTAGTTGAAACGGCGCTAATCTCTTGGTCTGCCTTTCTTTTCTTAGCTTTTTTATCTGTGTCACTTTCTTCCAAAAGAGAAACATAATTCTTTCTGCAAGGAATTAGTTTTGGTACTCCCTCATCTTCTTCGTCTTCGCTAGAAGATGCTTTGTCTGGTACTCTTAAATCATCCAAAGAATCTCCGCTGTCAGATTCCTCTTCTTCTCCTTGGTCTTGTTGTTCTTCTCCATTTTGTTCATATTCATCGTCGTTTCCTTCATCTTCATCCTCATTACCTTCATCTTCTGACTTGCTGTCATCTGCTTCACTGTCATCTAAAAACGATGAAGAATTTTATGAATACGGCATTATTGGAATACGGTATTTTACTTGCGTTATAGATTAATTTAAGTTCTGACAATGACTTAAATTTTCACTAAAAATCTATTTTTTTAACCATAAGTTGACTGTACGGAATGCATGCAACTAAGCAACACATATAGTGTAACTCCTTGCCGCATTATACCTGAGAGAGTCGCATGTGGCAACTGGAACCAATTTATTTTTAGAGGCAAGGGAGCTGGCCTTACGCGAACCACTTTGGTTAAAGTGAGAGTTTCCCAGCTCCCGAGGGGGCCTGAGAAATAGCGTCAACTTAAAGAGTAAAGTGTTGGTTCTATAGTGCCCCTATTATAAATTATTGCATAGAACTCTATTGCGTAAATCGAAAAAAGTATGAAGACTAAAGCGTCCTCTAGGAGTGCCGTCGTCTATTCCATTATATCTTTGATATACGCAATCGAGGTCAGTTTTAGGCATGTACAACATTGCATAAAACTCATCAAAATCAAAAAATCTAAGACTAAATCGCGGAGTGCCGTAGTTTATACCATACATTTTTGATTTACGCAATTGAGGTGAGTTTTATACAAGAGGCACAGAATACTAATTGCAAGATTGGAAATGGAAAAAATTAAAAAACATTAAGTCTAATTCTGACATGGAGTAAGCACAAAGCACTCACCGTCTTTAGATAGCTTGAATTGTTCTTGATTCAGGGCTTTTCCTTCCGAGTCATACGCGACCATCACTTCAGGCTCCGAGTCCACTTCATAGTCATCATCCAAATCATCAGCCGATCTGAAAATCATCACGGAGAAAATATACTTACAATTTCATGCATGACCTCCCTTGACTTGTAGCTTGGTATGAGGCTGACCACCCATGCTGTACAAAAATGGTTCACTTTGCCAATGTCAACCTTGTTTCAGGGAAGGTCGGCAAAACTTTCAAGGTTTATGTTCGTTTGAGGTAAGCCCTGGGGCGTCATTTTTAATAGTGTTCCTATTTTCTAATAAAAATTATAAATGTTCAAATAGGGTTTTTCTGATAACCACTTACTAGGCTAGTACTAAAATTGGTAAGTATTTTAGGGGTACAAATAAGTTTGGGAAGCCCTGATCTACAGAATACTTTTTAGTTTATGGTATCTTTATTTCCTTCCAAGACAATTCATCAAATTTGAAAAAAGAACTTAATGATGCTGTAAACTTATTTTTTCCCCCATTTGTAGGGAATCAGCTTTTAATTTTTACACAGATCCAAAAAGTGTGTCGAGATAGGATATCTTAAGAAAAAAAGATAAAGTATATATTTTTATCTAAATTTGCCATCTCCTGATCCTTTGTCATTCTAAAAAGTATTTTTTAAATTTCATCTGTTCATTCAAAACCTACCTGTGTTTCGGTTTTTCTTTAACTTTATCCAGTTCGGCGACACCATGCATTCTTGCCAACCTATCTTGTTCAAGCGATTCCAATTTGTCTTTTTCAATCTTGGCAATTTCATCCTCGCTCTTCAGACGGTCTGATGGCTGAAAGGAAAAAGCATTACAACTTGAATATTGGAAGCTTTCATTATTCAAAATACATACAGAGAATAGATTCGGAACATTGCAAATTTCTCTCCGCAGGGTCACGCCACAGGTCTATGTGACTAGGATCTTCAGTAGCTAAAAACAAAATATGGAATGCTATTCGAAGAGCAACCTGTCTTTTTTGGCGGCTTTCTTTTGACCATATACTTAAACATACTGGCTTACTTTGCCAATGTCACCCCTGTTTCAGGGAAGGTCGGCGAGAGTTGCAGGGCTTATGTTTATTTGAGATTGGGTTTTTATATTGTAGGTCCACATGTGGCATGTGTTAGCGCGAACTTATATGTGTCTACTTGTGTGAATGCATTTAATATGAACCTCAAATGATATATATCTTTGCAACTTAGATTTAGATTATAGAAACAAAATTTCATTAATTGACTGTTCACATAGTTTGAAGTGTCGTCAATCAACTAGAAAATTAATCAATATGTATTAAAATAAACGTGCTTGAAAAAGTATTCCGTACTGGGGGTATTCATAGAGCCGGAATATTCAGAAGCGAATAGGTTAACAGTGTTTGGTGACTGGTGCATTTTTCAATAAGAATGTTCACTTGTTTTTAAGACCAATCAAAACATATTTACCTTTCCTCGTGGTTCAAATTTTAGCTCTCGCATGGTTTTATCATAATCAGCGTTCTTCTTATCGTACGCATTCAAAAGCTTGTCAATAATCGACACAGGTTCTGCCCTACTCTTTTCATTCTTCTCAATTTCCCTGTTGAAATTCTTGGCCACGACCGGCTGGAGATCTTTCCAGTCCGTGTCCAGCTTTTCCGTCAAGTCCAAGGTCTCCTCTTTCAGTTTTTGTTTCTCCATCTTGCGCTTCTTTGATTCGATGATCAGCTGTTCGATTAAATCTTTCCTGGATAGAGCCCCGTCTTTATTTTCATTTCTCGAAAGCACACCTCCACCGAAGTTGGCGTCTGCAACAAAGTTCTCTGAAACACAAAAAAACAAGAATAAACCATTATTATCATCATCACTAGAATGCCATAATAACCGGTTCGTAGTCTAGTGGTAACACTCCGGACTTGTGCATGGAAGGTCGTGGGTTTGAATCCTGGCGGAGCTCAAAAATGCTTTTCGCTCCATTACTGCTTGTTTGTCTTACTTATATCGATCAGAGGTAATTTCACATGAGCAGTGTTCGTATGTGTATTGGATGAATATCTCGTATGAAAACTGGAGATTGATCTAAAAAATAATTAAAACAACTCTCACATTATCATGTTTTTCTTAGCTAATTTTTTTTTTTTTGATTTTGATTTTTAAGATATTGAGAGGTCATCTTTGAATCAAATGGTAGATAAGCTAAATAAGCACTGGGGGGACGTTTCGTTGACTGGAGTTGTATCTTTTACGGATATGTTGCCATTCTTTTTTGGACTATAGATATTATCGAGGAGAGAAGTTGGCGTTAAAGAACATAACATATTTTCAAAAGGATAAACAAAAAAACAGCGATGAAAATAAATAAGCCCGACTCATGGAATAAAGAAAGAAAATGAAATAAAAAAGAAGTATAAGTTAGTACCTCTCAGGTGGCCATATTTTTTGGATTCCCTTTCTTCGTCATCATCATCGTCTGACCTTGGATCATCAAATTTTTCAATTTCCTCTAAGGTTTGCCCCCTGAAAGATAGAAAACATGTTTACAAATTTAAGTTGAAGTGACAGTAGTGTGGTAGAAGCACACGATCCCTCTTTTGTGCCGCAGCATTGAAGGTGCAAATCGTGGTATCCTTAGTCATAATCAAAGAAGAGCTTGTATGAAAAAGGGTATGATCTGGGTGGAATGAAAGAAGTATGTAAGGACAGAAAAAAAATGGCGTTGGTTGGTATGAAGTTGACCACCAATACTGTAAAAAGCGGTTCACTTTACCTATGTCCAGGCCCGGATTAAGGGCGGTTCGAGCGGTACAACCGAACCAGGGCCCCCACACTCAGGGAGCCCCCACAGGGCCAATTAAACTCTTATATTTTTATCAGTGCCCAGGTCTTTCCGGGCATTTGTGACCAAAGGGGTCCCCGATGACTTAATAGAAATGAGTTTACAAGCATTACAACAAAATATCTTTGGGTGAGTGTAAGTCTTATGAGGCATACGCTACCAAGGGGCCCCCCAAAAGCTAAAAAGTATTGTAAAAAAAAACTTCAACGTACTTTTTTTTCGGAAAATATATGCATCTTTGGGGTTATGGAAAAGAAGGAGGGAAGGGGGGGGGGGGGGTTATGGAGGGGGGGGGGTATATAGGGGGCCTCCGAGCTTAACCCCGCACCAGGGCCCCCAGAGGGGTTAATCCGGGCCTGCCTATGTCACCCCTGTTTCAGGGATCCCTTTTTTTCTCAAGGTCGATCCTCTTTTGTTTTCTGTATTCCATATTCAAATTTTCCTATGTTCTTTATTTTCCCTACATACCAATTTAAATCCTTTTGTTACAAAGGTCGGCCAAACTTAGATTACGGATTACTTATATAGAATGCAAAAATGATTCTGTCTTACTGATGGGTCAGTATTTCCTCTTCGGCCAGATTGTAGATGCTCTTCTTCCCGGTTTTGTGCTGCTGGATCCTCTCTGCTGCGAATCTCGCCATCATCTTGTCTTCCTCGGTCAAACCGGAGTTCTTCTCCCCGATTCTCTTGTCCAGGAATGTGTTGGTTTTGTTCACCAGCTTCAACTCGTGGCCAAGGGTGTTTTTTCTCTGAATAAGAATTACAATTTGATTTCTAGATGATAATTTTACCTGATTGAATTCTTGCAACGGAGGCGAGAAAAAATATAATGGACTTTTCTCCTTAGTGACCAATGAGAAAATATTTGCATGCAGTTTCCCTCGAAACCCGGTTGCGTGACGTCAATACGTTTTGTCTATGTCGTTCGTATTAACCATAGAGTTAATAATTCTATGGAGTGGCTATAAATTTGATTTAGTTTCTAATGACATGAAGCATCAAACATTGACGTTTTAATTTCACGAGGCATTGTTTCTCGTTTTGTCTCACTTGCATGACAGACAAAATTTTTGAAATGTATGAGTGAAATTATATGCCAAATTTTTTGTTGCGATTTCTCGTATTGTTTGTGCATTTCGAAAATGCCCAGGATGGAATTTTTATAGATTTTTTTTCCAAGTAGGTAACACACCTGTTGACAATTGGAAGGTTACAGATCCACTGAATTTGTTTCTTTCCTTTGAGCGCGTTAGCTCATTCCTACGTCAAAGGATATCTTTCTTAGCCCATCTAGTTATTATATATCGATATTTTGACCATTAAAACTAAATTCCATTTTTGAAATTCAATTTACGAGTCAAAAGTGAGGTTAGAATCAACAAAAAAACTATATTATTTTAAAGGAAAGTGTCCGTAAGAATAATCTGAGAATAAAACCTTTTTCATTGCTTTGGCACGAGACACGCCTGGAAGGCCCCAGTCATTTTTTGACCTCTTCCCGATAACTTTAAATTTCTCCTTGTTGATGTGAACTTCAAAAGGATTCAACACTTTCTTCTGCTTGGCTATGGATTTTTTGGCATGGAGCTTGTCAGCTTGACCGAAATTCTTTTTATTTTTGACTTTAACCATTATGACGGATTATTTACAATGAATACTGAAGCGTGATATGAAAATTGGACTTGGGAGGACTGTCAGTTTTGACAGATTGAGGTTAGAACTTGACAACGTGCGCCGCCATGTTTTTTTGTTTGACAGAAAGTTAAAAAATGAGAGGAAGTAATATGATTGTGGTAGGTATTTGTTATTACTTCCACACAATTAATAATAATATTATTATTTTTCTGCTACAAAATATATACGGATAAAATATAGTGTATTTTTGTTCTGACTCCATAATTTTTTTCAATGTTTGTTTTTCATAAAGACATTTGACCTATTAATGACACAACTAAAATAAGCTAAATGTATAAGAAAAAAATGTATAAAAAAGGTGATGGATATGAATGAATTGAAAAAGGTATGTAAGGAGAGGAAAAAATGGAGGCAGTGGAATTTTCACTAAACGTGTTAATTCTTAAAGATAGGCAGAACCTACATTTTGTAGAAACAAATGCAGGCCTGTACTTTTCGTTGACAGGTTAGAATGGCAGAGTGACAAAACGACACTGGACACATGACAGAACGACACAAGACAGAACAATACAATAGCAGTACATCACTATGAGTAAGTAACACAGAAAATACATCACTATGACAAAACAATAGATGTACAAAACATATATTACATACCCAAAACAGAACATATCATTTTTTGCCAAGTGGGCTGATCTTTCTAGCGTACTTAGAATAGAATAACGTTGGTTCGATCCCCACTTGGGTCACTTGACCATAACTTTGACCCTGGTTCAACAAATGTAATTGAGTAGGTAATTATTAATTAATGATTCATTAAAATAAACAATATTGAATTATTAATTGATGATATTAATTCCTGTTTCTGGCCAGGCAGAATAGGTTAGTGGATTGCATTTCTCTTCACAAATCTATTAAAAAAAAATACATGTCGAAAAATCATAGTTGTCGTGTGATGTTTTGTCATAATGTTGTTCTATCATGTGTCGTTCTGTCATGTGTCGTTATGTCATGCGTAGTTTTGTCGCTGTGTCGTTGTAACATGGAACCGTAATTTTCATGCTCGTTTTCTGGCGCCGTTTAATTTTCCTCACAATAATATTGAGAGAGAACTCTCCCTGGACGTGAAAAAGTGAGTTGAAATGTTTCTCTAGTCACTTCACTAATTTTATATGCAAACATACCCCGACACGTCAAGTATACAACATCAAGTCTACACTGAACTTCAGCGTTTAACATAAAAAATGTATCGACTTTAGAGCAGCACCTCTATCTCTATCGACCTTTTTACGAGCTTGGTCGTCATCGCTACAAAGCGCCAATTCTCAAGCAAGACCCAGTTGCTGTAAGGCTTGATGGACCTTTGGTGACCGGTCATTGGTAAAGGTGTATGAATTTTTCAACCCAGCGAAGAGAAAATTTGAAAATATAAATGGTATATTTTTTGTGCTCCGCCGGGATTCGAACCCACAACCTTCCATTCAGAGTCCGAAGTGTTACCGGTAAACTTAAAATTAAATGACCTAGCCGCCAACATTGCAAATCAACCGCCATTTATTTCCGTCCTTACATACTTCTTTCATTTCATTCAGAGTCATAATCTTTTTCATGCACTCTCTCACCCCATTATGCTTATCGATGAATTACAACATTCAAGGTTTTTCCTTCGTAGGTACTTAATTTCTTCCAAGCGGCCATCTTTTTTGTTTAAATCCACATTAAATAAATCGTCTTTAGAGAATTAATTTAATTAATGTCGCTAATGGATTTAATAATTAATTAAAGTAAAGGAACTGTGCTTTCCGCTTTGGACAAATTGTTTTCAATCTTAATTACAGGCTTGTTCAGACGTGTCGATTACTAGTGCATTAGTAGATTGGCGTGTGCGTGAGTCTTCATGTTTTGCTTTTAAACACATCACACTCGTCGAGATGGATTAAAAAAGATGTAATCTATAAGTTTTCCTTGATTTATAGGTTGGTATGAGGCTGATCCCCCGTACTGGAAAAAAAGTTTTACTTTGCCAATGCCACGTCTGTTTCAGGGAAGGTCGGCAAAAGTTGCAGGGCCAAGCATTCATCCCTTTCATATTGAAACTAAGATAGCGCCTCAAGTGAGCGGCTTAGTTAACATACATTTGTTGATAAAACGCCTTAGCGTTAAAAGGTTTTATACTTGGAACTGAATTCAATGCATTTGTTTCGGATTTACGTATTTATTATATAAGGCGAAGTTTTCTTAAGCAGGAGTGACACGAATATCGTTATTTTTCTAGAAAAAAATCCCGGAATATCAAATCGTATTAAAAAATGGTTGGTATGAGGCTGATACCCCGCTGTATCTATAATACAGTCTTTCGCTTCTCCTGTCATGACAAAAATATTTCGTTTTTTTTCCGGCAAATAAGCGTTAATACTTTAATGGTTGACTATAAAAATTCCCTGACTGGACCACAGTGGTCAATCTGAAAAAAAATAGAAAATTTGAATGTTATAGAAATATAATTTTATTGATTGTAGAGGCATTACCTCTGTAATCGTTCATCATTAAGGATAAAAGAAAAACAGCTTTGTTTTCGATTACGTGAGTATATATATTTTTATACCATATATACTCACGTATAAAAATATATATACTCACGTATAAAAATATAAATACTCACGTAATCGAAAACAAAGCTGTTTTTCTTTTATCGTTAGAAATATAAACCAGATATTTGTAAAAAAAATCAACATAGTAATTTGTAACGATACCTTGAGTTATAAATTGGTATGAGGCTGACCGCCCACATTGTAAAAGATGGTTCAGTTTGCCAATGTCACCCCTGTTTGAGGGAAGGTCGGCAAAAGTTGAGATTTGGATATTCATTTGAAAGTAGGTCGGTGTTATGGCCGAGGGGGCCAAGTGGGCTGATCTTTCTAGCGTGTTTGGAATACGATAGCGTTGGTTCGATCCCCGCCTGGGTCATTTGACCATGACTTTGACCCTGGTTCAACAGATGTTATTGGGTAATTATTAATTAACGATTCATTAAAATAAAGATTCATAAAAAAAATAATTGATAATATTACTACCTGTTTCTGGCCAGGCAGAATAGGTTGGTGAATTGCATTCCTCTTCACAAACCTATTTAAAAAAAAGGACACATGCAGCATTTGTAAGCGTAAACTTACACGTGTCTGATTGTATTAATTTAAGATGTGAATATATCTTTGCAACTAGATTACAGATTATAGCGAACCCTGGGTTGTTAAGCTAATAATAAAGATGACGAAAAACCGGGATTTTTTCACTATTTATGGGATTTATGATATTCATAAGATTTGACAACCCTGTTTTTACTGCAGTTGCACAAAATAAGAAGCAACTTTGTTTTCTTTCGAAGGCAGTTCAGATCAGGGCAGAAAACAAAATACAGTACATTGATTTTTGCGTTTTTGAGTAACGCAACTACGCAACTGAGCTACACATATAGTGTAATCTTTTTCCTGCGTTATCGCCGAAGGGGTCGCTTTTAGCGATTCACGACCTATTTATTTTCACGGGTAAGGCAGCTGGCCTCAAGCCAACCACTTCAGCTCAGCTCCCGAGAGAGCTGGCAGTCATTTCATGTGAATGCTGAGTACACCTTGCCACTATTTTGGTCTCAAATTAACACTGAAATGGGAAATCACTTCTGACACCCTCGATGGGATTCAGACCCGAGCTCTCGGCATGGAATGCAAACATCCGACCAACTGAGCTATCGATATTGGCAATGTGAACCATTTTTACAGTATGTGTGGTCAGCGTCATATCATTCTTGTATCCTGCCGCCATTCCTCTAGGGGTGGCCGGTACCTCCACACAAGTGCCTCCACTTGACTCTGTCCTTGCCTACTTTTTTATTTCATCTAGTTTCATCACTCTTTTCATGCACGCTCTTCTCTTGTTTCCACTCTGTAGATTCCATTCATTCGCAATTTCACTTATCTGTTCAATACATTCTTTCCTAGTTCTTCCCCTTCCAAGCTTACCAATTACATTCCTTTTATATGTCTTCATTCATCCTTTCAATATGTCCAAACCATCGCATCACACAATTCTTTGAACATTCACTTTCACGCTCTTTTTTTTAACTCCGCATTCATTCAGAACCCATTCGTTTCTTATTCTATCTTTCCATGTTTTTCCTGTCATACTTTTTAAATAAGCCATTTCTACGGTGCATACTTTTTTTACTCATCTTTCATTCACCGTCCACGACTCGCTTCCATACATCAGGGTCGGGAACAATATACAATAGTGTACCGCCATTTTCATTTTCTAAGGCCCGGTATTTTGAAGTATCGTAAAGTTAACTAAAATGCAATTTTAGTTAAATCATCATAATATTTCACTCACCGAATTTCGGCAGTAAATATTAAGTAACTTAAACTTACGATTTTCAAGATGGCGTCTTCTTCACTGACAGCAGCTGTTCATCTTTAATACATTAAGGATACATCAAAATAGTTGCAAACTGAACATTTTTTGTGTCGTTTTCCAGCTTTATGAAAGTTAGGCATTTGATTTTTATAAACAGTTGTTTGTTTGAAAGCTTTTAAATGGAATTGTATTTATTTCCAAGATTTAAGGGCGGGGCTTGTTGCTTCGGTAATTCTCCGTTTTAGTTAACTCGAACTTGAGTATTTTGAATAATATTCCAAGTAATAGTTAACTAAAATATTACTAAACTTGAATATACCGGGCCTGGGATTCTTTTTTTAATTATCAGCAGCTGTCTTAACGTGATCGCTGTCTCTGTCAGATCAAGCTATGTAGACGATGTAGCACCTTGCAGCGGATAGACTACAAACTAAGGAAATGTTTATGACGTCCTCCTGCACCCGTATGCAAGTTTGCGCTTATACAAACTCTCGAAAATAGACAACGCCTTGATGGAAGTTCAGCTTGTACTTTTACTAAACAAAGATCGCGCGAGACTGTACCGCTAACTCTGTTTGAACTTCCAATCTAATCTTATCTAAGTTGCAAAGATATGTAACATTAGGGATTCACATTGCATTTTCATAGCAGACACGTATAAGTTCGCGCCTGTACATGCCACATGTGAACGTACAACATAAAACCCAAATCTCCAATGGACATACTTTTGACGACCTTCCCTGAAACATGGGAGACATTGGCAAAGTTAAGCATTTTCTACAGCATGGGTGGTCAGCCACATACCAACCTCAAGTCAAGGAACATACACGACAAATAACATTTTTAAAATGAATAAATAATAATATTAAGTGTTTACCGGATTTTTGATATTCTGCTTAAGACCGGTCCGTAGTCCAGTAGTAACACTTCGGACTCGTAAATGGAATATTGTTGGTTCGAATCCCGGCAGAACACAAAAAACATACCATTTATATTTTCAAATTGGCTCTTCGCTGAGTTGAAACATTCATAAACCTCTACCAAAGAACGGTCATCAAAAATATCCATCCAGCCTTACAGCAACTGGATCTTGCTTGAGGATTGGTGCTTTCTATAGCGTCGACCAAGCTCATAAAAAAATCGGTTGATAGCTCAGTTGGTAGAGTGCTTGCATTGCATGCCAAGAGCAAAGGTTCGATAATCACCTAGTGTGTCAAAAATGATTTCCCGTATCGGTGTCTATTTCAAACCCAAAATATATACCGGCAAGGTGTACTCAGCCTTCTTAAGAAAGGAGAACCAGTCCCCCCGAAAGCTGGGTAGCCCCCACTTCAACAGGAAGTGGTTGGAGTGAGGCCGGCCCCCTTACCCGAAAAAATAAGTAAGACCCGAATCGTCACATGCGAACCCTTCGGGGATAACGCAGGTAAGAAGTTACACTAGACTGTAACTTAGTTGCGTCTGCGGCTAATATTGTTGTGTTTTTAGGGTTCTAATGTTTTTTTTAAGTTAAAATATTGGTCTTCTTGATTAAAACTGCCGGAGATTTATTTTAAAGTAATTTATTTTGTTCACAATTTATTTTACAATTCACATGTATGATTCACTTTCGCTGACTTGGCCTGTAACGGCTACTAATACTTGGAGACTGCCTGACCTGCAGGCTATTTAATAATAATTCATCTTACAGCTAGAATCTATATGCACCTACCCTATTTATTTTGTTTATACCTAAGTACTATTTACAAAACAATATTATTCTGAAAAACCGGTATTCGGGTATTCCTCTCAGTTTTACATCTCCCTAATGCTGCTGGCTAAGCTTTCATAGTAAAATGCGCACAAAGTGAAATTAAAATTCTTAAAGCATTTATGGTACAAATAATATTATTCTCCAACAAACTCTTTTTCGTTTTTTCTCTCTGTGGTAGAACTAGTTCATCCGGGACTTTCTGCGCTTAAGTAATTTTTAGAAGAGATTAATTTTTTTTTAAAAAAAAGAAATATACCTACCTAGATGAAAAAATCAGTACGTAAGTATTACTTTTATAATTATTTTGAAATGAGGCTTCTTTGACTAATAGGTTGATATGAGAATCACCCCCATACTGTTCAAAATTGTTTGCTTTACCCACTCCTGTTTCAGGAAAGGCGGACAAGAGTTGCAGGGCTTATGTTCATTTGAGATCGGGTTTTTTTTTTATGTTGTAGGTCCACATGATAATGATGATGATGATGATGGATGATTTCTTTCCTGTGGCGCCATTTAATGGTCCAGGACCATCTCAAGGGCGCCATGGCTTCTCGAGAAAAGTAGTGTCTTCAGTTCCTTTCTGAAGGTGGTGGTAGGCTGGTTCGCGCGAACGCCGCGCCGATGGGTAAATTGTTCCAGGCCACCGGCCCGGCCACCGCAAAGCTTCTGTCTGCAAAGTTTGATGTGTTTGCTCTATTGGGCACTATAACCTTGTTGACAGCAGTAAGGGCAGAGCGTAGTGGTCTTTTTGAAATCCCATCGACAGAGCATAGCTCAGCGAGACATGGGGGTGCAGTGCCGTTCAGGGCCCTATGCACATGTGGTATGTGTACCTAAGCGCTAACTTTTACGTGCGTACCTACTTCTGAGAATCGCTCTAATATGAATTTTAAATGTACTATATCTTTGCAACTTAGATTAGGTATAGGCAGGACTTAATTGCTTTTGTAAGTCCGGTCGATAGCTCAGTTGGTAGAATGCTTGCATTCCATGCCTTGAGCTCCGGTTCGAATCCCACCAAGGGTGTTCGAATCCCACCAAAGTAAAAGAGGCTGTGAAAGTAAAGAAGGAATGATACAAAAAGTGGCTGAACGACAGGAATGATAGAAAGCTAGAAGATGAATATAAGATAGCCAAGCGAATGGCGAAGAATGTAGTTTATGAAAGCAAAGCGAATGAACAGAGAAAGATTGATGAAAAAATGAACAGAAGTTTCACCGACAGTAGGAAGGAATTCTGGAGATGGGTCGGTGCCATTAGGAATAAAGATTCTGCATTGACCACCCCAGGAATCAAAAGTGCTGTTGGTGAGATGGTATGGGAGAATGATGAAGTATGTAAGAGATGGAAAGAATATTTTGAAGGGATTTTTGGTCGGGGCGAAAGAAATTTGTTTAGAAAAATGACAGAAGAGAATAAATTTAGGATTTTGAAAGAAGAAATAAAAGTATCTATTGAATGTTTGAAGAATGGAAAGTCTGCTGGGTTTGATGGAATAAATGGTGAAATGTTGAAAGCAGGAGGTGAATGCGTGATAGATTGGATGTACGAATTATGTAAGCTTTGTGTGAATGCAGGAGTAGTACCGATGGATTGGAGGAAGGCAGTCATTGTTCCCATTTACAAAGGTAAAGGGGACAAAAAAGACTGCCAGAACTTCAGACCAATCAGTCTACTCAGTATACCAGGAAAAGTCTTCTGTAAGGTGATTATAAAAAATGAGATTCTGACTACTAGTGAAAGGATTTCCGATATACAGTCCGGCTTTATGGCCGGTAGAGGCTGTGTTGATCAGATTTTTACTCTACGACAACTTGTTGAAAAACAATTGTCGGTGAGGCGGAAGCTGTTCACGGCTTTTGTAGATCTGGAAAAGGCTTTTGACTCAGTAGACAGAGGTATGTTATGGGATGTTTTGAAAGCATACGGAGTGAATGGGGCTCTCCTAGGTGCGGTGCATGCCAACTATGAAAATAGTAAGGCATGTGTTCGTATTGATGGTGAGTATAGCGAGTGGTTTGAAGTTTATAAGGGTGTGAGGCAAGGATGTGTGATGAGTCCATGGCTATTTAACATAGTCATGGACAAGTGTGTCAGAGATGCTAGACTTAATGATTGTGGATTGATGATAGGAGAGAGCAAAGTGAGTGTTCTACTGTATGCAGATGATGCAGTTCTTGTATCTGATTCAGCAGTAGAATTGCAAACAATGCTCTCTAGATTGAATGAAGCTTTGTTAGGTAACCATCTGAAGTTGAATGCAAGTAAGACGAAAGTATTGATTTTTGAAAGAGATGATGAAAGTATGAATTATGAATTTAAAATTAATGGAATGAATGTTGATGTCGTAAATGAGTTTGTATACCTGGGAAGTAAGTTTGAAAAAGATGGAAGAATGACCGGTGAATTTGAAAGAAGAGTAATGAAGGGCAGGTGTGTACTGGGTGCCACAGCTTGTATCGCCAAAAATCAAAACATATCAAAAAATGCTCGATTGGCGGTACGCAGTGGCATACTTTTACCCACCTTGATGTATGGAAGCGAGGCCTGGACGGTGAATGAAAGTGAAATTAGTAAAGTCCATACTGTTGAAATGGACTTTCTAAGAAGTATGATTGGGAAAAAACGGAGTGACAGGGTGAGGAATGATTTTGTAAGAGAAGAATGTGGTGCAAGAGAAAGTGTGAAAGTGAAGATTAAAAGAAGTTTGTTAAGATGGTTTGGGCATATGGAGAGAATGAATGAGGAAAGACTGACGAAGAAAGTATATGTTGGTAGAATAGATGGATGTCGTGGTAGAGGAAGACCGAGAAAGGTATGGATGGACCAAATATCCGAAATTGCGAATGAATGGAATATCCAGAGTCATAATAAAAGAAGAGCTTGTATGAAGAAGGTTATGACTCTGGAGGAAATGAAAGAAGTATGTAAGGACAGAAAGAAATGGCGGTTGATCTGTAATGTTGGCGGCTAGGGTTTATTAAATTGGAATTTGTTTTTGTTTGTAAATGGATATTTTGTATATTATTTAGATTTTGGGCAGTAACTTTGTGAAAGCACATTTTAATTAATTAAAATACTTTTTTAACTTTGTTACAATTCACTTACAATCCCCTACAAAGGTAAAATTATGAACAATTTTGAAAATCTAGAAATCCAAAAAAATATTAATTCTGAAAATAACCTCTTAAATAATATCCTCTTTCCCAACACTTCGCCATTACTTTCTTTGTTTCCAATTAAACCCCGCCCCCCACTTACCCCCACCAGTACCACAAATTAAATCCTTGCTTAATTTGGTAATTTTGTATTTTATGTTAGTTGATATTTACACCTGAAGATGGGAGGTACTGCTTCTCCCGAAACTGGTTGTGTTTTTTAAAAAATAAAACTCAAGTGAATTGTAACAAAGTTAAAAAAGGATATTTTGTATTTGGATATTATTATTTAATGATGTATAAAATGTAATTTGTCGTGTGTGTGTGTTCCTTGACTTATAGGTTGGTATGCGGCTGACCACCCATGCTGTAAAAATGGTTCACTTTGCCAATGTCACCCCTGTCTCAGGGAAGGACGGCAAGAGTTGCAGGGTGTATGTCCATTTGAGATTTGGTTTTTATGTTGTAGGTTCACATGAGGCATGTGCAAGCGCGAACTTGTACGTGTCTGGTTGTGAGAATGCATGTAATGTGAATCTCCAATGTAACATATCCTTGCAACTTAGATTAGATTAGATTAGATTTAGTGTCAGAAATGATTTCCCGTTTCTGTGTTTATTTCAAACCCAAAAATAAAATACCGGCAAGGTTTACTTAGCCTTCACAAAAAAATGAGTACCAGCCCTCTCGAGAGCTGGGAAACCCCCACTTCAACTAAAGTGGTTGGCGTAAGGCCGGCCCCTCTACCTGGAAAAAATAAATAGATTCAACTAGCCACATGCGACCCCTTCGGGGCTAACGCGGCAAGAAGTTACACTATAGTGTAGCTTAAATGCATGGGGTGCTTTCCCTTGAGTAGTGCCAAAGATGGTAAGGAAACAGATACTCAATTTATTAGGGTAAATATTCGCAGATCTGTAACATTGCACTAAATATGTTCTGGTCTCAGAAAATCATCCGGAATATGGTTTTCTCGGTCTTGGGATTGGCCAATAAATAGTGAACCATCCCTTCATGTGTTTTATATCATGACCGGTTCGTAGTCTAGTGGTAAACGGTTCAAATTCTGCGAGCTTGGTTGACGCTTTTAAAAGCGCCAATTTTCAAGCAAGACCCATTTTCTGTATCCATTTGGTGACTGGTCTATTAAAAAAATTTTTTTTCAACATAGCGAAGAATGCTTTTTTAAAATGAATGCTTTTTTTGTCTTCCGTTGGGAATCGAATCAAGGATATTCCGATTTCGAGTCCGTAGCGCTAAGCATTGTACTACGGACTTACTTGCATTTAATAAAAAATAATGTACAAATTACACGGCTTTAAATGAATTAAGATGACAGCACTGTTATGACTTTGCTGCCTTAAAACTCCTACAATCAATTGTTAGTATTTTGTTTCTCTTCAACAAAATACTTTCCAAATTCTTGCAATTCATCTAGTATAATAATAATCATAATAAAATAAATTTATCTACGCCTTTTTGTGATTTATATCACTGCAAAGGCGCATGTGGGCTCTAACGGGAAAATATAAATACTTTCAGCATCTTAAAACTATCACTAAAAATCTAAATCTAAGGTGCAAAGATATCTATCATTTAAGATTCGTATTAAACGCTTTCCTACAAACAGACATGTATAATTTCGCGCTAACACATGCTGCATGTGGACCTACAATATAAAAACCCAATCTCAAATCAACATAAGCCCTGAAACTCTTGCCGACCTTCCTTGAAACAGGGGAGACATTGGCAAAGTGAACCATTTTTTAAAGCATGGGTGGTCAGCCTCATACCAACCTAATAAGTCAAGGAATACAAGCAATTAATTACATCCAGTTATACAAACAAACAAACACTAAAAAATCTACAAAACATCTATAAAAATGAAAATTGATTCTTGGCCTTAGCTGCCTACATTACAGATCAGCCGCCATTTTTTTCGGTCCTTACATACACTAACTATAAAAAATGATATTCTACAAGATGGCGATGATAGTTGTTTTTCTCACCACGCTCAGTTAACGCCGTGTCGATCCGTAAAAGCAAATGTTAAATCTGTCTCTGTATTTGACTGGCTGAATTTATCCATAATGTATGATACTCGAGGACTACTGCGCGAGTGTTCACTAATTATTATGGTGTCGTGTATGTACTGGTATCTATGTGGAGCTTCCCGGGCGTAGAATTGTAATGGGGATATTCATGAGAGGCGGGGAACAGCCCTTAGCCGCGTCCTGTCAGCCCTAAATCCTAAATAACGGCTATTATTATCTGCACAAAGTGTTTCCTTATGAGGCCGCGATGTTTCAACATTATGTTATATAATAACAGCAATAATTAAAAAGACATTGCCGTGACGTCAGTGCGTGATGGACGAGCCGAAGGACTGCGGTAGTTGTCGTGTTCTTTCGGCACAACCCGAAGTCTCTCAAAGCTGCATTCGGAGTCTAGAGCGAGATGTAAAACATCGCTGCGAGGTGCAGCGTGGCAAGATGGCGCACTGTAAACGTGACACGTGGCTGTGCTTGGTAGATTGAAGAACAATGAAGCTTCCACCCTTTCTTCGTGGATTTCCTGCCATCAAAGGCATTCGCCTTGTAAACCGGAGCCGGATGCAGAGGTGCTTCCCCCCTGGGGCTCTACCTGTGCCATGGTGCGTTAGCCTCGTAGACTGCCGCTTTTGGGGACGGAGCCCTGAGCCATGATGATTGTCTCCCGAGCTTTGCGTAAGCTTGCCTCGTCGTCATGATCATGACGAGACTCCAATAAACGAAACTGTTGTTAGAGAGCTTTTTAGTGAAAAAGTGCAGGTCTGGTCATTTTATTCTTTCCCATTGAATTCCTATATTACGTGAATAAACCCTCTTTTGTTCATACTAAATCATGTTTTACCTAATTAGTTTGCACATATAAACCCTCAGTGTACACACTCTTGCATCATAGTTCTCATCAAGATCATCTTCATCATCATCCTTCACGCTGAAGAAGCCCATCGTAGAAATGGGCTAAACGTCCGGAAGCTCCAGCTCCCACAGACCACGGCAACAGATTCCGGAAAACATCACTCCAGCTTCATCAGCCGGCCGTGTAAGCCTAAAACTCTTATTCATGTTTTAATTTATGCAACCTCTCCCAAAATAGAATAAGTAATACCACTAGAAGGAATTCCCACGCCCTGAGTGATGATGATGATGATGCCTAGGCGGGAGTAAGTATCCCCGGTACATCCTAGAGGTACCTTTCCATTCTGTACATAACAATTAGCTTAGTGAAAATAAAACACATTTTTTTTCTTCACGAGTTGATTTATTTCCTCGAGCGCTTTCGATGTAATCACATCATTAGCTTAGATGATAAAACCTAAGCTCTGGGCTGGAAGTCTCATCACCACGGTAATTCTTACCTACCAAATATCGGTAATATTTGTATGAAGACCTGTCAATCCAAGATGGCCGCAAGTGAACAGCTGATTAATAATAATAATAATATTAGGATGATTTATTTGGTGAGCGCTGTTTTTGTGTGTATCACACCTCAAGAGCCCTCTGCGAGCTTGGTCGTCGCTGTAGAAAGCGCCAATTCTCAAGCAAGACCCAGTTGTTGTAAGGTTGGATGGACCTTAGACTATTAGTCTTCATACAAATATTACCGATCTTCGGTAGCTAGGAATTCCCGTGGTGATGAGACTTCCAGCTCAGGGCATGGAATGCAAGCACTCCACCAACTGAGCTATCGACAGGACTGCAAGCACTCTACCAAAAATGTTCCAAATTCATTAATAGTCCATTGGAGAAAATTTGTAAGACGGATAATGCTTAGGGAATTGTATCGTTTTAATGCGGTAAGTAAAAAACACAGTCATTGTTGGGACGCGGACGGCTCGCAAAAAAAAACGTAAAAAAATAATTCATCACGATAATCAAGCCCGCCTGGGGAATAATCTGGGGGAACTTAATTACGCGAGTCACAGCACCGGCTACATTTTTAATGCCGAGTTCTTTATCGCGCAGTGCTGTGATTAACGCGACGCACGCTTTTCCCCACAATTAGGGGAAAAATTAAAAGGATAATTTATTTATCCATTTACAGCATTAGAGGTTTTATATCCAGCGCTCGCGTATTTCTTGTATTTTGTTGTTCTTTTTTCAAAATTTGAATGCAATTTTTGCATTACTTATTTTGAAACTATTCCTTCGAGACCGGTCCATAGTCTAGTGTTAACGCTTCGGACTCAAAAATGGAAGGTTGTGGGTCCGAATCCCGGCGGAGCACAAATATACAATATACCATTTATATTTTCAAATATGCCCTTCGCTGGGTTGGAAAATTCATTGCCTTTACCAAAGACCGTTCACAAAAAGGTTCATCCAGCTTTACATCAATTGGGTCTTGCTCAAGAGTTGGCGCTTTGTAGCGACAACCAAGCTCGTAAAAAGTCTGGTTAATAGCTCAGTTGGTAGAATGCTCATATTCCAAGCCGAGAGCAAGGGTTCGATCCCTACCGAGGGTATTAGAAATGATTTCACGTTTCGAGGCATTTCAAACCCAACATTAAATACCAGCAAGGTTTACTCAGCCTTCACAAGAAGCCTCGGAAGATGGGAGCCCCCACTTCAACTAAAGTGGTTGACGTGAGGCCAGTCCTCTTACCCGTAAAAATAAACATGTCGCATTGCGACATACGACCCCTTCTGGGATATCGCAGGCAAGAAGTTACACTATACGTGTAGCTTAGTTGAGTTTCGTTTTTTGCCTTGGCTAATGGTTACTGTGTCATCTTCACTATGTCAGGGAAGGTCGGCAAGAGTTGCAGGACTTATGTCAATTTTAGAATTGGGTTATTACTTATTACATTTGTAAGCGAGAATTTATCTGCTTGTTGGCAACATGTCTTCGTTTTTTTTAATCCGACTCACAACCCTTTTACGCTCAAGACTCCCGCACCACAATCCTCCAGGACTTTCTGTCTTGTGCCGCTTCCCGACATGGCCTCCTTACTCTTAGGACTTCCGCGTGGACCTCAAGATTGTCTGCCTACCACATCCTGGGACGTCCGAGTGGTCTAACACTGGAGAGGGCGCCATCCAAGACAGTTCTGATTATGCTGGAGTCCTCTGCACGTATTGCAATATCCGCCTAAGTACTGTAGTCTTATTCTTTTCATTACTAACCCAATGTTTGATTCTTGAAATATGGACATCAGATCCGCGTTGGTACGGATGTGCCATCTGTTATCCTCAAGTACCGGTCCAAGAATGGGATGAAGCACTTTGTTCTCAAAGGCCACGAGAGATTTCTTATATTTGTGAGTCCGACTCCAGGCTTCATATTCGTACAACACAACTGGTCAAACAATGGGAAGTATAGAATAAGAGTTTTAGGCTTAAACGGCCGGCTGATGATGCTGGAGTGATGTTTTCCGGGATCTGTTGCCGTGGTCTAGGTACGGCAGCTGGAGCCTCTGGGCATTTCGCCAATTTCTACGATGGGCTTCTTCAGCGTGATGTATGGTGACGAAGATGATCTTGATGAGAACTGTGATAAGCATCACATCAAGATTATCTTCATCATCATACTTCACGCTGAAGAAGCCCATCGTAGAAATGGGCGATACGTCCAGAAGCTCCAGCTCCCATAGACCACGGCAACAGATCCCGGAAAACATCACCCCAGCAATGGAAGTATACATCTTGAATGGTATTTAGTTAAATTTGAAATAATTAATTATCAATATACAGCATACAAAAATTAAAACTCAAATTTGGAAATTATTTTTTCGTTGAGAAAAGGTTGTTTAACCGCATGACCAAAAAAAAGAACTAAATAAAAAATAGACGAATCTTTATTATTTTACCTTAATTCCACAAGATCAACGGTATTAAGTCCCTAGTATAAAATATTACGCATTAACCTCCCCTCGATCGCATGAATTTATATATTTTTTATGAAACTTAATCACTCGTCAGGGGCGCTGTTTTACTTTCGATACATTTTTCTATAGACGCGATCGAGGAAAGTTTTTGGGATTGTTCATACTGAAGGTGGTGACGCACAATTGAGCGTCATCTGTTTTATTTTTTAATTAATTAGTCTAAGAAGCGAATTTCATGTTGGTCTTTCACAATCTGAAAAAAGTGCGGATAAAAATCGCAAGATGTCGGTATCAACTTTTTTGACATCTGAGCAACGTGAGATTAGCAAGAATTGATGACTTCCATTTCCGTCGTTGTTCGCAGTAGACACGTTTTTATATGTCTCTCGACCGATTTGAAATTTACCGTTAAAATCTGTGAGTGAGTGGGATTTGTTTTACATATAACTTGCAAGTGTGGCAGTTTGTGAACAGAGCTCAGCCCCACAGGATCCTGAGAACGAGCATCATCTTGGACCAGAAGCACGATTGAGGTGAGTGCGGTCCTTTTGATTTTCGCTTCTTTGGTACGGAAAAGTCGTCCAAAATTGAAAGCCACCTATTGAAGGTTGGCTTTTGTTGAGAGAGAAAATACCATAGGCATTAGATCTGTGTATTTTATATCTCGCATTGGAGAATACGTTGCAGTTTCTCCATTTGTTGTTTTTTTGTATTTATATACTCCCTGAGGGGCAAAACTTACACCTTGCCCCTCCATTGGTCCTTCGAACCCCATTGGTCCTTCGTAACCTTATCGAAACCAGAATGGTTGACATGAAACGGATATTCAAGGATACTGTGTCGATAGTTAATTGTTAAGAACATAATGTAATATGCCTTTGTATTAGAATCTATATTCTAGCATTATTTTATATTGTGTACAAAAATTAACGAGTGTCATATATATTTTTTCTGTATGTAGGTAGTTATTTTTTTAATAAGTGTTGAATACACAGTAGGTACACATATTTGTTAGTTGCGGAATTAAAACACTGATGATACCTAACCATTAAGATTAGGTATTCATACAGCTGAGCGTTGTCTACAGGTACCTACCTACCTTTGTTTATATTTTAATATAAATGTCATTACAAGTTTGTTATTGTTTTTTTTCCATTAGTAAATAAACTATCTGGAGAAAGTAAATATTATGATACATACTGACATAAAATAAATTCAACTTTGAGGCAAATCGATTTCTTCTTTCAGAACTGAAAGTAGGTTTTTTCGATTTTGTTACCGTTTCTTCATTTTTTATTGTTTATTTTAAATAGTAAACATGGCGGATGCTTTAACAAGAACTTTGGTTATATTGAAAGAGAAACAAAAGGTTTATTTTGAAAGAATAAATAATTTAAATAAACTAGGAAAAAATGTTTCTAATTTTGCATCCAGAGAGAATAGTAATTTTTTATCGGCTTCCAAGGATGCAGGAAGCTGGGTTAAAAAGTACGAAGATTTGATAGATCAAATAAATGCACTTTCTTTAGAGATAGACCCAGAGGCAAAGGTAAATTATCAATCACTTATGGCCTTTGAAGAACTTTATAGTAAAATAATGGATGTTAGGGAAAGAATTTTAAAAACCGAAACACCACATGTATTGACTCAAAATGGGCCTAGATATGAGGTGAAATTACCACCCATACAAATTCCTTTGTTTGATGGGAATCCAAAAAATTGGTCACGATTTTTTGAATCCTTTAAGGCAAACGTCCATCTAAATACAGGGTTGTCAGACGCCCAAAGAGTGCAATATTTAACAGGCAACTTGGCGGGAAAGGCAGCGAACATATTTTCGGGAATTGTACCGTCACCGGAAACCTATAACGTGGTCTGGGACAGTCTTGTTAAAAAATATCAGGATAAACGTGCGCTAGGAACATATTACATAAATAATATCCTTGATTTAAAGAAGGCCGATCACACGGCTGCCTGTCTTGATGGCTTTATTGAGAAGTATGCCGCTTCCATTGCAGCATTAAAACAATTAGGTATTACAGATGTGGGAGATTTTCTTTTATTTAATTGCGCTTTGCGTAAATTGCATTCGTCTACAGTTATGGCCTTCGAGCTTTCGCTGAAAGACATCGAAATACCTTCTTGTCAGAATCTTATCAGTTTTGTTCAACAACAGGTCAAAATTTTGGAAAGATCGCACGTAAATGAATCGAAGTCGGTTTCCGAAGCTTGCCATTCGAATACACGCGTGAGGAATAATACGACAAAATCTGTGAGTGGTCGTGCGTTCCTCGCAAGTGGTAGAGTGTCTACTGGGGACACTCTCTCTTGCGTTTTGTGTAAACGAAACGACCATAATAAATTACATAAATGTGTGAAATTTAAGAGCTATTCTCCTAAGGAAAGGTACGAATTTATTAAATCAAAACGGGGTTGCGTTCGTTGTTTGAGTGTTGCCCACTGGTCTCATTGTACTGAGACAGGAACTTGTCAAATTTGTCATAAGGGGCATCATACCCTTCTGCATTTTGACGACAATGAGAATAAGGCCAGACGAGTAGTCAAGAATGCTGAGCAGGGACATCGGCTGTCGCACTCAGGTGATGATATGCAAGGGTCGGGTGTTCCCTCGGTTTCTTTAAGTGCAAATGCTCGGGTGAATGCGAGCACAGTGCTGTTGGCTACGGCACAGGTTTTTGCATGGTCAAATTGCAAGAAAAATAAGATGATAGTTAGATGTCTTGTTGATAATGGTTCTCAAAACCATTTGATAACATTAGAATGTTGTAGAAATATGAATTTACATATTGTTCCTCTAAATAATTCAGTAATTAGAGGAATCGGTCTTTCTGCACGACCGATACATGGATGTGTCAATTTTGAAATACAATCGAGGTACAATCCTCAAAATACTTACAAGATTAACGCGTTAGTGGTGGATCATATCACGGATCAGTTACCTTCCTGGTACATTGATAACAGTGATATGACTTATTTAAAGGACATTTCAATGGCCGATTTATCCTTGAATGTCCCTGGAGTTGTGGACATTGTGTTGGGTGCACAATTATTCCCTTTTATTTATTTGGGAAAAATGATAGAGTCAAAGTCGAAAGCGCCACCTGCATTATTGACGTCCTTTGGCTATGTATTGATGGGAGATTGTCCAAAGAGTGTTTCAGCTGCAGACAGTTGTCACGAATCTTTTTCTGCATTGGCTGTAAAAGATGCGGATTTATTATTACACAAGTTCTGGGAGTTGGAAGAAATCCCAGTGAAAAAGTTCTTAAGTCCAGATGAGACAGCGTGCGAAAACTCCTTTGTATCTTCTGTGACTAAAGACGAGGTAGGTCGTTACTCTGTTGCTCTACCCTTTTGTGCTGATCCTGAAAATTTGGGCAACTCACGAAATACTGCATTTCGGCGTTTCTTGTTATTAGAAAGAAAGTTTAAGCAGTTACCGAGTCTGCAGGAGAATTATAATTCGGTAATAAATGACTATATTCAAAAGGGATATCTCTCTGAAGTGGCAGAGTCAGATATTGGTGAACATGGATATTATATTCCTCACCACGCTGTAGTGCGTCAAGACAAACCTATGCCTCGCATTGTTTTAGATGCTAGTGCGAAAACGCATACTGGGTTGTCACTCAATGATGTACTACATTCTGGGCCAAATTTACAGGCTGATTTGTTTCTCCTTTTATTAGATTTTAGGCTGTTTCCTGTCGCGATGACAGCAGATGTACAGCAGATGTATTTGCAGGTTGGTGTATTTGTTGACCACCGCAGATATTTGAGAATATTATTTCGTTTTTCTGAAAAGGAGAAAGTTCGAACCTTTCAATTTAATAGGGTTCCATTTGGATTAAAGTGTAGTCCTTTCTTGGCCATGCGATCTGTGCGTCAGTTGGCATCGGACATGGCTGAACGTTTTCCGGAAGCCGCCAAAGTAGCTGGAGCTAGGTTTTATATGGATGACCTGGTTCAGTCTGTGGCAGATGAGGCTTCGGCTGTTTCTCTGGCAAAAGATCTCGTAGCTTTGTTCAAGTATGGTGGCATGGATCTGGTAAAATGGTCAAGCAATTCATCTTATCTATTAGATAGTCTTCCTAACTCACATAGAGGTTCCATAAAATTTGATGATGATAAAGGCGTAACTCTAAAAGTATTAGGGTTGTCTTGGGATCCAGTTAAGGATAATTTCTTCTTTACTTCGAATGACTCTCAGCAAAAATGCACGAAGCGATCTATTTTGTCAGTTGTAGCTCGTTTGTTCGATGTTTTGGGCTTAGTCGCACCAGTTATACTGGCTGCAAAGCTTCTCATCAAAGAGCTATGGCGTGCCAATACCGGTTGGGATGACTCTCCGCCTGATGCTATAATTCGACGTTTTTCGAGTATAACACAAGAACTTCCGTTGCTCGCTACTTTAAAAATTCCTAGGCACATCGGTGTGACTAGCTCAACCAAAGTATTATTAGTAGGTTTTTGTGATGCTAGTCTGAATGGTTACGGTTGTGTTCTATATGTACATACAACTGACATGGATGGAAATATTTCTGTCAGGTTGTTGTGCTCAAAATCTCAGGTATCTCCCACCAAGATTACGACATTAGCACGTTTAGAGTTGTGCGCTGCTGTTTTATTGTCAAAGATGTTAAAACTTGTGATCGAGATGTATCGTGATCGGATTCATATAACTGATGTATATGCTTTTTCTGATTCAACGATTGCGCTGGCTTGGATTTGCTCTTCTCCACATCGTTGGTCAATTTTTGTAGGAAATAGAGTCGCTCAGTGTCAGGAGAATTTACCCCCTCAGAACTTTTATCACATCTCAGGGGACGAGAACCCAAGCGACTGTGTTTCACGTGGTATGTTACCATCTCAATTAATTTCTCATAGTTTATGGTGGAATGATCCACTGTGGCTTCAACGCCCTTCGGATGAATGGCCGATTCAAAGATTCTCCTCGTCCGATGCGTTAGAAATTCCTGAACAGGCAACTGTACTGACAGCCATTGTAGTACATGCTGACTCTATGATTTTATATGATTTAGCACAACGAACTTCTTCGTGGAATAAATTAGTTCGAATTACAGTTTACATCCTTCGCTTTATAAATAAATTTAAATCACTGTTGCATTTTATTGAATGCATGTCCCATGCTGAAGTTAAGTTAATACAGACAATACAAACTGTTCATTTCTCGGACGACATTAAGTTGATAAAAGATAACAAGTTACCATCGAAAAAACTGCGTAATTTATCGGTTTTTCTGGATCAGGAAGGTACGTTACGAGTTGGAGGTCGGCTTTCACGGTCTGATTTACCCTTTGAAGCTAGACATCCAGCTTTACTTCCGAAACATGACTCAGTGGTGAACTTAATAATTAAACATTTTCACGAATCCAACTGTCATACCGGTCCAGGACTTTTGATGTCTATTATACGACAAAGGTTTTGGATATTGGATGCCAGAACCGTTATACGAGCACAAACTCGTAAATGCAATATTTGCTTCCGAGTGAACCCGTCGCACTCTACGCCAAAGATGGCGGACTTGCCTGCCTGTCGCATAACAGAAGCTAAAGCATTTATGCATACGGGGGTAGATTATGCTGGGCCTTTAAAAATACTTCTTACGCGACGACGCGGACAACATGCTCAAAAGGCATATATCTGCCTGTTTGTTTGTCTAGTGACCAAGGCGGTGCATATTGAGCTCGCAACTGATCTGTCGAGTGCCTGTTTTATAGCTGCATTTAAGCGTTTTATCTCTCGTCGTGGGCCAGTTTCCTTTATGTATTCGGACAACGGCACAAATTTTGTTGGGGCTCGTGCCCAATTAGATGAGATGTATAATCTTTTACAAAATTCACAGCATAATGTCCGAATGAAGCGAGAACTTGAGGCGTATAAAATAGAGTGGAAAATGATTCCCCCTCGAGCTCCTCACTTCGGAGCTTTATGGGAATCAAATATTAAGAGTTTGAAAACTCATCTGTATCGAGTGATAGGGAATCAGTTGCTCACATATGAGGAGATGCAAACGGTGTTGACTCAAATCGAGAGTATCATGAATTCTAGACCACTAAGTGTCATCAGTTCTGATCCTCACCCTGACGTTATAACTCCTGCGCATTTCTTGATGTCCACTCCCTTAAAACATCTGCCTGCTTCTGAGCTACCTGACACACCAGTTAATCTCACTCAGCGTAAAAATCTCCTGGATCAAATCGTGTCATCTTACTGGAAGCGATGGAGGGTAGAATACCTGCACACTTTGCAGGTCAGACAAAAATGGCAAACCGATGTTAATGCAATTCAGGTAGGGACTGTTGTACTGATTGGGCAAGAGGACGCTCCTCCTTTGTCCTGGCCTCTGGGAATCATCACCAAAGTTTTCCCTGGGGATGATGGCGTGATTCGAGTAGCCACAGTAAAGACTGAGCAAGGTTTTTACAAACGTCCGGTCGTCAAACTCTACCCATTGCCGACACAATAGATTACTATTTAATTTCGTCTACTGAGTTAGTAGATCTCTACCATTGTACATATTTACCATGTTTAGAATTAATCTTATGCTTTACTACTAAGCTTATCTGTTAGAACATGTTAAATCTAGCTTATTATATTGGCTTAAGTATTTTTGTGTCTAACCTGCTTACTTGTAGGCATACTTATTATATTAATTATATTAAGTTTCTCTAGTTTAAGATTTTCAAACATTGATTGGAATTATACCTATATATCATTTCTCGAATATTGTTTGTAAAAATCGACATGGTTTCTTTGAATATCTGGTTTGTGTTGCAAAGCTTTTAACTTTAAGTCTTTGCAAAGGGGGGTGTATGGTGACGCACAATTGAGCGTCATCTGTTTTATTTTTTAATTAATTAGTCTAAGAAGCGAATTTCATGTTGGTCTTTCACAATCTGAAAAAAGTGCGGATAAAAATCGCAAGATGTCGGTATCAACTTTTTTGACATCTGAGCAACGTGAGATTAGCAAGAATTGATGACTTCCATTTCCGTCGTTGTTCGCAGTAGACACGTTTTTATATGTCTCTCGACCGATTTGAAATTTACCGTTAAAATCTGTGAGTGAGTGGGATTTGTTTTACATATAACTTGCAAGTGTGGCAGTTTGTGAACAGAGCTCAGCCCCACAGGATCCTGAGAACGAGCATCATCTTGGACCAGAAGCACGATTGAGGTGAGTGCGGTCCTTTTGATTTTCGCTTCTTTGGTACGGGAAAGTCGTCCAAAATTGAAAGCCACCTATTGAAGGTTGGCTTTTGTTGAGAGAGAAAATACCATAGGCATTAGATCTGTGTATTTTATATCTCGCATTGGAGAATACGTTGCAGTTTCTCCATTTGTTGTTTTTTTGTATTTATATACTCCCTGAGGGGCAAAACTTACACCTTGCCCCTCCAGAAGGCTTCTCCAAATATTGGCCTTTTTCATAGACCCCCGTGTTTTGTTTACTCAATAAAATCCATAATGTATTTTATTTTGATATAGCGGTGGCAGCTTAGCCCGTTTGTACGCCCATTTCACGACAAGTTGGTCAAAGATAGCTCGTCCAAAGATAGCTCGTTCATTTACAAATTTGTCATATGACAGCTTGTCCACACGATCTTTCAGTGATTTTTGAGCCTCCTTTGATTTGTGTAAGCACTTGGGAAAGTGTAGCTTCTCGAGAGGGCCTTTTGCCACTCGCACTCGCACTCGCATTTAAGGACAGAAAGAAATGGCGGTTGATCTGATATGTTGGCGACTAGGGTTTATTAAAATGAAATTTGTTTTATGTTTTAAGTTTTTGATGTCCATGTATATTATTATTTATTGATTAAAAAATGTAATTTGTCGTGTATGTTCCTTGACTTATAGGTTGGTATGCGGCTGACCACCCATGCTGTAAAAATGGTTCACTTTGCCAATGTCGCCCCTGTTACAGGGAAGGACGGCAAGAGTTGCAGGGTGTATGTCCATTTGAGATTGGTTTTTATGTTGTAGGCTTACATGAGGCGCGAACTTGAACATGTCTGGTTGTGGGAATGCATGTAATGTGAATCTCTAATGTAACATATCTTTGCAACTTAGATTAGATTAGATTAGATCTCACATAACTTTTGCATGCGAGTCCTGTGACACATCCCAGGATGGGATGGATATACAGGGCGTGGGTCAGTGGTTGGGAGACTGACCCTGAGAGAAGATTGTCCACATGACTTTTCGGTTCAAGACATTGCGGTCACATACATTAATAATTTGTTCACAAACGCATCAAACACACGACAGGTCATCTACACGACTTTTAGGTCAAAGACATGACGCTCACATAAAATATATTATGGTCCATAGACAGGCTCAGCTCCATCACAAAATACTTGTTCTCCAAAAAAACCTTTGCAATTACTGTAGTTTTAATTATTTATTAGACTTAATATCTTAGACCGGTTTTAATTTATTTCTTGGACCGATCCGTAGTCCATATAGCTGTAAAAATAAATAGGTTCACTTGACACATGCGACTCCTTTGGGTAGAATGCGACACTATGTGTGTAGCTTAGTTGCGTAGTTTTCCGTGATGGAGCTGTCTGGAGACCACGTATTGTGGGTGACCAAAATGTTGATGACTGAAAGCTTTTGTAGACGAACTGCCATGTGACCGAATCACCCGTGACCGATTTGTCTGTGGTAAAGTTACCTGTGACCGATATATCGTTGACCGAGAAGTCGTGTGACCGAACTGTCTATGGACGTGTTGTCTGTGACTGATTTGTCGTGCAAGCGTTTTAGCCTCCTCCAAGGCAAATGTTTGTCTCCTCACTGTTCTGCTTGCCTTTCTGGACGTCCTCGAGGCGAGTCTGTTGTTTTAGGGTCGAGTCCTCTTGATAATACGTCCGACAACAGGCCCTTCACCCCTCCATTCAATTCAAACCTCCTCCAGCACGTTAAATAACTCTTGGAAGAGTTTTTTGTATATCTGCGGAAAAAATAATATATATTTATTTCAATAGAATAAATATCTAGGAGGGAGCTCCCAATACACACATATTAGATCTTATATAAGAAGAGGATCTAGGACAGAAAGAAATGGTGGTTGATCGGTGATGTATGTTGGCGGCTTGGGTTATTTAAATTAGAATTTGTTTTCTGTTAGTTTTTGATGTCCGTACATATTATAATTTGTTGATTTAAAAAATGTAATTTGTTGTGTATGTACCTTGACTTATAGGTTGGTATACGGCTGACCACCCATGCTCTAGAAAGTGGTTCACTTTGCCAATGTCACCCCTGTTTCAGGGGTGACATTGGCATTAGATTAAATTAAATAGATCTAGAAAGTATACCTATCATCTAATCTAATCTAATCTAAGTTGCAAAGATATGTTACATTGGAGATTCACCTTACATGCATTCTCACAACCAGACACGTACAAGTTCGCGCTTGCACATGCCTCATGTGAACCTACAACATAAAAACCAAATCTCAAATGGACATACACCCTGCAACTCTTGCCGTCCTTCGCTGAGACAGGGGTGACATTGGAAAAGTGAACCATTTTTACAGCATGGGTGGTCAGCCGCATACCAACCTATAAGTCAAGGAACTAGAATCATCGTAGTAGAATTATTATGAAAAAGTATATGATCAGTTACAGCATCCAGATAAAGCTTGTCAGATGTCTGGTCCATTCTATTTTTCGCTATGTTGCTGAGACATGGACCATACAAGACGTGGCAGAAAGGAGAATAAATAACGCTTTCGAAATGCGGTGCTGGAGGCGCATACTCCGAATCCCATGGACAGCTAAACGTACCAACAAGTCCATTCGTCGGGAGCTGCGTTTGGATGACTTGACTCTGGCCAATATACAAGACACGTTGTCCGTGGCAATGAGGATAGCCTGGAACGACTGATTGTGATCGCTGGCTTGGAGGGAGAGAGAGGAAGAGGAAGATCCCATGAAGATCGATCAAGTGAAGACAGCAGCAGGCACTTTGGGGGTTGGAACGCGGCGGGCAGCGCAGTAAAGAGAGAACTGGAGAAGAGTGGTTGCTTCCACAACTTCAGCAATGAGGAACAACATGGAGAAGAAATAATGTTATTTGTAGGCACGTTGAGACTGCTGTAAGATATAAGTTATTTTTAAAAGTTGTATAAAAATTGTAGCTACAGAAAAAGGTAACATTAAAATTCATACCGTTTTAATGAAAGCGGCTTTTTTAAATTCGGCAGAGCTTTTTATCGAAACGTTAATATCCGGTAAGTGCGGGGATTCTGTTTTTGCGTGGACTACTAAACCTGGGTGAACGTTCGACCACAATCTATATTTCCCATAATTTACACAACTATGTTTTTAGATAGACTTTTAAATTTAAAGAAAACATTATACAAATTTGATTGTTTGAATGCAAGTTTATATGTTTTTTTTCTACTAGCCTCTAAGAGCTACGGTTCTTTTTTGTTTTAAGTCATTTACCACTGTTCTCAATTTTTATTTTTGGATTTTTAAATTAATTTTTAGTGGCGTGAAGATTCAATGAAAAATACTTGAAAGTATAAATAGTACTGTTTCTATGTCTTATTCTAGATTTAAGATATTTATTTGATTTGATGAAAAACGTTGGAGAATACATCAATGTGTGATAGGTATCGTTTATTTACATTTTTTTTATAACTTGACGGCAGGCTGTAGTCTAGTGGTTAACGCTGTGGACTCGTAATTGGAAGACATTGAGTTGGATTCCCTCTTGAAATTTGCTATAGCTCATCAGTACGTAAAACAAATCATCTACCTCCATCAATTCTCGTCATTCTCTTTCATCAGAGCTGAAATATCAAGACGCCATCTCATCTCGAACCACTTCGGCCTTCCGGCGACTAGGCGAACTATACAGAGCTCGTAGATTTTTTACTTCAGCCCAACTGTTAACTCTGTACAAATCCCAAATTCGTCCAATTATAGAGCACAACAGCCATCTCTGGTCCGGTATACCAAAGAGGCTGTGTGCCCAACTTGATTCTGTGCAAAGAAGAGCGGTGAAGCTGATTGTTGATCCTATTCTCACAGCCAACCTACATTCTCTTGAGCACAAAAGGAAAGTTGGAATGATCAGTCTTTTCTATAGGTGGGTACTATAATGGCGTCTGCTCTGATGAAATATCCTCACTTATACCCCCTCCTCTCGTCACAACAAGGGCAACTCGTAGAACGGCTCACATTCAACCATTTGCAGTCGATATCAAAACTATGAGAATTTGGTGTTTTCACGACTCATTCCTCTGCCAAACTGCCCGTTTATGGAATGAGTTACCGGTATCTGTGTTTCCATCCCAATTTAACCTTGCCCTTTTCAAATCCAATATCAATCACCATTTCCTCTCAGTGTCTCAAAACACAACGCAACACAACGCAACGCAACGCAACACACACGACAGCACTGCACAGCTAACGGCCCTGCAACAGGACAAGGACAACTACCACATCACCAACACCTCTGCAGCACTATAACAAGTGTCATAGACCCCTAGAGTCTCTTGAATCTAGGGAGTCTCTCGCACAGGCTTTCTTAAAAAAAAGATTAAACACAAAAGTTCACCCAGCCTTACAACAGCTGGTTCTTGATTAGGTAGCCGACCAAGCTCGGAGAAGGCTCTTGAGATGTTGTTCACACGAAAACCGCATTGTTTAGAGTCTAGATACCTAAATAATTGTTGTAATTATATTTTTAGGTTAAAGTTCCAAGATCAAGACATCCCTTCAAGACTCAATACCCGAAGAAATGGTTTACGATGTCAAATCTCAACAATTTTTTTGTGTTATTTTTCGCTCTTCAGTTTTGCACTGTCGTTTGCCCGTCCCTCCACCGACTACCATGCCTAGTATCGCTTGCAATGTGCCAGATTGCAACGAACGCTCGCTCGATCCAAAACAAGATATTGTGAATTGAAAACGCTCCGTGTTGGGTCTCTAATGTATTTATAGAGAAACATTAATCAACAAACGAATGTACAGGAATATATATTGGAGTAATATATATCGGCGGTTAAAAGGAAGTAGGGCATAAGCGAGAGAAACTAAATTATAAGTTTTGAATGGTTGGTGCATTAACTCTGTGAAAATTCATATTATCTTTAGGTATTCAAACACTGTTTTATTTTCACTCTTTATTATTTAATTATTTGGACACAAACGTTTTCGACTACACAGTAATCATCATCAGGTAATAATTCAATCATCAGGTAAATTATAAGTGTTTTTAGGCTTTCATGGCCAGCTTCAGATGATGATGATAAGGATGCAGCATCCATTTTTTCGGGCTTGTAGACCATGGTCCAGTATTTCTTCTGTAGGCTGTTTTTTTTCTTCTTAGAAGGCTGCTACGTTTCGTCAGTGAACTTGTGACTGACTTCTTCAAGGCTCGTACTCTATATAATCTATAATCTATAATCTAAGTTGCAATGATATATTCATTCAAAGCTCTCAGATGTATGCCCACAAACAAACACGTGTAGTTCGCGCTTACAAATGCTGATTGTGTACTTACAAATAAAATCCAAACCTCAAATGAAAATAAGCCCTGCAACTCTTGCCGACATTCCCTGAAACAGGGGTGACATTGGCAAAGTGAACCATTTTTTACAGTATGGGTGGTCAACCTCATACCAACCTATAAGTCAAGGAATACGAGTAATAAATAACATTTAAGTATAAGAAAACAACAAAACCTTAAAAATAAATCTATACAAAAAAAGTCGAAAATGTCTTATGCAAAAAATGTAGCAAGCTAATAAACCAACATTACAAATCAGCATTGCAGATTAGCCGCCACTTCTTCCTGTCCTTGCATACTTCTTTCATTTCATCCAAAGTCATAACTTTTTTCATACAAGCTCTCCTTTTATTATGACTCTGGATATCCCATTCACTCGCTATTTCGAAAATTTGGTCCATCCATACCTTTCTCGGTCTTCCTCTTCCACGACATCCATCAATTCTTGCAGCATATACTTTCTTCGCCATTCTTTCCTCATTCATTCTCTCATACTAACCATGGAAAATACTGGACCATGGTCTATAAGCCCGGAGAAATGGATTCTGCATCATTATCATCATCAAAAACTAAATTATTCATGAGATCAGTTTAAAGTTTGAGATTGCAGAAAAATGGCACAATTTATTAATTTTTCATCACATCGTTAAAAAAAAATAACGAAAGAGCTATGCTTCACATAAGACTGTCAGATCGGATACGAAATACCGAAATACGTAGAAGATCGGGAGTTACTGACATAGTCAAAAGAGTGGCAAAGCAGAAGTGGTCGTGGGCAGGGCATGTAGCCAGATTGAGCGAGCAAAGATGGACGAAAAGAGTGGTAGAATGGAGACCTCGTGAAGACAAAAGAACAAGAGGAAGACCTCTTACACGATGGTCAGATGATATCAAAAGAGTTGCTGGTGACTGGATGCAGAGAGCCCAGGACAGAGACGCCTGGAGAGATATGGGGGAGGCCTATGTCCAGCAGTGGATAAGAAGTGGCTGAATAAGTAAGTAAGTAAGTTAAAATAAAAACAGCTCAAAAAAATAAATACAGGCATTTATTGGTATTCATATTAATGTGGTTTTACGATGTTTAACGGTTTTTTTTATGTCACAAGCACCTTAAGGACAAAAAAAAAGGCCAAAATCTTGTAGGTTACACCAAAAGCATACTTCGAAAACGCAATTGTTTGCTTGGGCATAAACAATGAAAATATCATCGTAGAGCTATGGGAGTTAGTGCATTAGAAAGAGCGGAAAATTTTAAGTAGGATAGCATTCATAACTCAATTTTGACTAAAACGTCGCTTATAGCGTAGCTCTGTAATATTTTTTTTCCAAAATACAGCACATTAGAAAAAGTATAAAAATGTGAAAAAAAACGTGTTTTTTCACCTTTCATGACGATATATTAAAAAAAAAAAATGGTATTTATAAATGAAATACCCATTGGCCAGGCCAAACTTAATGGAAGAATCGCTTCACAAATTTATTTAACAAAATCCTAAAAAAATGAGCTTCAAGATTGTCACATCAAATCACTATAATTAAAACAAAACGTGTATTATTAATTAAAACGCAAGACTTCTTGTCAGAAAGTAGGAGCTCTATCAATTGAGCTATTATATGGATCGTGCTGATTTTCGTTATGATATTTGTCACCCCTTTTCGGGGTCCGGGTGGCAAAAGCGAAACTGCCGGCCCAGTTGCTTGTACTACATAATTGATAATTCCCATTCCACTCACGAGGCACCAAAACCCACCCCCAGTTCTGTATCCAGCCCCTAGTCAAGTCTGCTTTATAAGGGAAACAAAATGGCGTGACAAAAATTTAAAAAAAACATCGTGCGTAGGTACTCACTTTTTTTGTTATCTCATTTCAAAGTGATCACACACACATTTAGTTTACAGGTTTTACAATAATCTATCATTTTAGTTGCAAAGATATATTACATTTGAGATTCATATTAAATGGATGATAATGTGATAATGATGGCGAACTACAGAGACAAATGGCTAAAACAATAAGGCACTGCCTTTACAAGAGGACGCAACCAGCAGACATAAATCGTCATCACTACAGGGCACTGCCTTTACAAGAATATGGCTACCGACAAAGAAAAATGGCTAATACAAGGCACTATCTTTACAAGAGGATAACAAACAGTAGACGTAAATAGTTGACACAACAAGGCACTGCCTTTAGAAGATGTAAAACTACGGAGTAATGATGTGTCTACAAAGTTATGGAAAGTTTCGAATGCGTTTAAAATAAGGTTGAATTTGAAGCTACGCCTCTGTGTCATCTCTCCATAAAAGTAAGATGAAGTAGAAGAATCTGAAGTCTGAAGAAGGAAGAAAGAGAGAGAGATATAGTGTTTAGAAAGAGAGGTGGCGACAGTTTCAGCTGCTTTTTGTCAAATAAACACATCCTTACAAATCATTGTGTCGATCATTGAACGGTCATAACCTGTAAAACCAACTTTTTTTGTTCACCAATTAATTAGTTTTCTATTTTTTTTAGGTTTTCAGTCAGCTGTGACTTTGGAAGCACAATTTCCAAATTATTCGTCCTGTCTACAAAAATAAAAATAAACATGCCAGTTGCTCTATACTTTGACAAGTAAAATAACTCACAGTGAATTTAAACAATGTTTTTTATTTAAAAAAAAAAAAAAAATAATAAAAAATGATACCTAAGAATCACAAAATAAAAAATAAAATAAAAATAAGCACAAAATATGCGGTCACTTATAAAATCGTACAGAAAATATTTTTATCGTTAGAAAAAAATGTTAAAATAACAATAAATAGCTAAAAAATAGTGCATTCATTGTGACAGCTGCCATATTAATTCCATTCTAACAGATAAATAATTAATCAATTGATAGATAACTGTAATAAGATTTGTCATTGGTACAATTTGTGTACAATTTGAAAATTAAACATTATTTTTTCGCATGGAATGCACGCATTCTACTGACTGAGCTATCGACAGGACCATGCCACAGATTGCGATGGAGGAGTCATTGATTTTTTAATCGATTTAATTTTATCACGTGAAATAAAATAAATATACCGATACCTTAAAGGTAAAACCGAATAAGTGACACATTAAGCTAACATGGATATCTCAGATGAATGCACCTTTCGTTTTTCTTTCTACGAGAGAAAACACTACAAAAGCATGAAAACCCTGTAGTTTAGAATTCGTTCATGAGCATTTCCTTATAATTACTTCACTCACTATGAGAAATTATATCCAATACAATGTTGTATCCAGGATTTCTCAAATCAGTGAATCAGCACTTATTTAATTTTACCCTTCTTTTTCTTCTTTCTCACCCTTTCTCAGTCCACTCCTGGACGTAGGCCTCCTCCAATCCTCTCCATTTTTGTCTATCAGCTGCTGTGTTCTCTGCCTGAAGTTCTCTTGATGTCGTCCAGCTATCTTTGTTGGGATCTCACGTTGGAGACGTTTTACCTCTGAGGTGGAGACATACACGCTTCAAGTACCAAAAGTCTGTGCAGACCTATAAAAAAGTCCTAGAGTTGAGTTTGTGACCGTTGAAATCATCGGGAGGGGTCATAATGTTTGCCACATTGTTGTCAGTGATTGGCAGCTGGTTGGTTGATTGTGTGTTGTTGGCATTACATTGGCGTAGCTATATCTGTGAAGCGTAGAGCCGTAGAGGGTGAAAACTTATGCGAACTTTCTTTGTCAGAAGCGAGTCTAGAGTCCATTATGGAGGGGACGCATCCGAGACAGGCGGGGATTATAAAAATGCCAAGAATATTGAATAGTGAATAATGATAATGGACGCGGAACATTCAAAATGTCCTGCAATTGTGTGACGTCACCAATAGTCTATAATCTATAACCCGAGTTGCAAAAATATATTGCCAAGGCAGCCACATGTAAGTTGAGCAACATGAACTCAAAACGAAATAAAAGTGACGATTATTGTGGCATAGCATGTCAACGACGCGACGTTACCATGTTGAAAGCACCGGTTCCCATAGATCACCGAAGTTAAGCAACATTGGGCGCGGATGGTACTTGGATGGGTAACCGCTCAGGTACACCGCGTGTCGTTGGCATCTTGGACCGGTCCGTAGTCCAGTGGCAACACTTCGGACTCGTAAAATGGAAGGTTGTGGATTCGAATCTCGGCGGAGCACAAAAATCTATACTTACAATTTATATTTCCAAATGTGACCGCCAAAGACCGGTCACTGAAAGCTCCATCCAATCTTACAACAACTGGGTCTTGCTTGAGAATTGGCGCTTTCTACAGCGATGACCTGTGTAGTAAATTCTATTATAATAAAAACGAATGTCTTTCGTCGGTAACAGCAGAAGTCGATAAAGGCTGAAACGTTTTGGCTGTTCCATTCCCCAATAAAGTTTGAAATCTAAGAAAGGTTTGAGCATCTAAAGAGTTGGTAAGAATATGTTCAAATTTATAAACAAATGAACGTCATTTTTTATGGGCGCGTACAAATGCTGCATGTGTAATACAAATTTAAATCCAACTCTCAAATGAACATAAACCCTGCTACTTTTTCCGATCTTCTTGAGACTGGTTTGACTTTGAACAAGTGAACCATTTTTTACAGTATGGGTGGACAGCTTCATACTAAACTATAAGTCAAAGAATGAATTACAAAATGAAAAAATGAATAATTAAAAAAATTAAATTAATATTTTTTTTCCATGTTTTCTGGAGTTCGACCCTGTCAAAAGAAATACGCAACGTGTGCCGATGTCCCTTAAAAGTTTGTGAAAAAGTTTAATTATTTCCGCTTTCGGTGTTAAACTGCAACTTTCATATTCAGAGACGACACTTAGTCAACCATTACTAAAAATAAAATACCATAACCCTCTCACAATTTATACGTAAAAGATCCTTAAATATAACTAAAAAAATACACAGTTATCATAGCAAATTAAGGGTTTTTTTTAAAGATTATTTATGATAAATTTTGTGTTGAATATTGGACTAGTGTGTTATATCTTATTTTAGTTTCAGTCTATGAATTTGAAAGATATTTTATAATACAAAATGGATACTCACTCGGAAGATTTTTGCAAATAGGCTTGAAAGCAAAAAAAAAAAACTTTTTTTAAGTGTTCGGCATGTAAACTTTTTATTTCATAAATTTAATTAGTTAAAATAAAATAAAGAGTATACATAAACAAGTGAACCATCGATTTATTTTTCAGGTTATGTTGTTTTTAAATACTTAAATGTTCTTTATTATTTGTATTCCTCGACTAATAGATTCGTATGGCGCTAACAATAATTGCTGAATGTGTACTTACAAATTAAAATCCAAACTCAAATGAGAATAAGCCCAGCAACTTTTGCCAACCTTCCCTGGAACAGGATGTGTAAAAATAAATACTGTAAATAAAAAAGAAATACTCTGTGTGTAAATACTGTAAAAAATGGTTCACTTTGCCAATGTCACTATCAGGGTCACTATCATTTGCCAATGTTTCAGGGAAGGTCGGCAAGAGTCGCAGGGCTTAGGTTCATTTGAGATTGGGTTTTTACATAGTAGGTCCACATGCGGCATGTGTGAGCGCGAAATTATGTGTGTCTGCTTGTGGGAATGCATTTAATATGAATCTCAAATGATACATATCTTTGCAACTTAGATTTAGATTTAGATTTTAGATGGTCAGCCGCATACCAATCTACAAGTTCATGTTATAACGTATGGAATTGACTCCTCAGCAGTGGTAATGGGTGCCATATAAGCCGATTTCCATCGGTTTCCCGTTAAAAATGATAATAAAGTAGACTGCATGGTTTCAATGGGGAAAAAATACGTAATACGTTCTTGAACCGGTCCGTAGTCCAGTGGCAACACTTCGGACTCGTAAATGGAATGGTTGTGGATTCGAATCCCGGGGGAGCACAAAAAATATACCATTTATATTTCTAAATGTGCTCTTCGCTGGGTTGAAAAATTCAAAAACTTTTAACAAAGACCGGTCACTGAAGAGCCCCTCCAACCTTACAAGAACTGGGTCTTGCTTGAGAATCGGCGCTTTCTACAGCGATGTCCAAGCTCGCAGAGGGCTCTAGAGGTGTGATACACACAAAATCGGCGCTCACCAAATAAATCATCTTAATATTATTATTATTATTATTGTTTCTTTGGTTTTAAATGTATTTTTTTACTTTGTGCCTATATTTTTTAACTACTTTGTTACATCATTTTAAAAGGGAAGCCGATGGGAACCAGCTTGTATGGCACGCTTCGCCACTGCTCCTCAGTGTGTTTCTGCCGAGATGTGAGCCGCTTTCTATCGCCGCCTCGGGACCACTGCAGCCATTAGGCCAGCGTATAAATCAGCCAGGAATTTGCCGCCTCCATTATAAGGTGAACTGCATTCAACTTCCCGACCTGTTACGTGCGACCGGTATCACGTGCACGGAGAGTGAACACTGCCACACATGGAGTACGCAACTAAGCTAAACATATACGGGTCATTCTTAGACATTTTAGTCGCCCGTTGAGCCCACGCTTTGACAAACTAATGATGCATTTGTATGAAGACCTGTCAATCCAAGATGGCCGCAAGTGATCAGCTGATTACAGTCTTCATACAAAAACTACCAAAATTCGGTAGGTTAGAATGACCGTGGTCATTAAACTTTCAGCCGAGGCATCATTAGTTTGTCAAAGCGTGGGCTCAACGGGCGACTAAAATGTCGAAGAATAGCCCCGATAGTATACGAAAACCTTTCTTGCTTGCGTTATCCCCGAAGTGGTCGCATGTGGCGATTCGGGACCTATTTATTTTTACAGGTAAGGGGGCCGGCCTCACACCAACCGCTTTTAGTTTTTTTTAAGGTATCCTGTGCGGGAGGCTCAACAAATCTTGAAAGTCTTGGGGATCTATGTCCCTCTGGAAGGGTGTCGCAGAGGTGTTGCTTCTGTCGTGAGTGGTGATTGATGTTGGTTTTGAATAAAACCGGATTAAATTGGGAAGGGAACACAGATACTGGTAGACCATTCCATAAACGGGCAGTTTGGCAAAGGAATGAGACATGAAAACGCCAAGTGCTCATAGTTTTGAGATCGACTGTAAAGGGATGAATGAGCTTTCAGTTGATGTGGGGGTTTCCCAGTTCCCGGGGGTGGGCTGGTTCTCATTTCTTGTGTAGGCTGAGTAAACCTTGACATCGAACTCTTGCTCTCGGCATGGAATGCAAGCATTCTACCAATTGAGCTATCGATCTTTTTACGAGCTTGGTCGTCGTTGCTACAAAGCGCCAATTCTCAAGCAAGACCCAGTTGCTGTTAGTCTGGATGGACCTTTGGTTTATGAATTTTTCAACCCGGCGAAGAGTAAATTTGAATCGAACCCACAGCCTTCCCATTCAGATCTTAGATTAATTGAAGTTTATTGAAATTTTATCTTTCGAATTTGTCCGTAACGCTTTCTCTATGCTATCCTATATGCATCGATCACGTAGGAGCTGAAGATATAACACACACATTATTATGGGTTGGTTCCGTGAGGTGGGAACGATGAAAGGAAAAATGGTTTTCGTAAATTGTGTGAGAAACGGTGGGTTATACAAGTAAGGCGATTGAGAATTATTTTTCAATTCGACGCGGTCGGTTTTAAAAAGAATAAGTGAAGGCGGGCGCTGCAATGGAAATAAATTTATCAAAATATTTCATGATTTTTATAAAACTCAACAGATTGGAAATGAATAAAAAACGTTTTAAGAATGGATGTTCCAAATTTGGAATAGTTCTCGTCGAGCAATGTCATACATAATTATAGTTGAACAAATATTAGTTCCTTGACTTATAGGTTGGTATGCGGCTGACCACCCATGCTGTAAAAATGGTTCACTTTGCTAATGGCATCCCTGTTTCAGGGAAGGACGGCAAGAGTGACAGGGTGGATGTCCATTTGAGATTTGGTTTTTAGGTTGTAGGTTTACATGAGGCATGTGCAAGCGCGAACTTGTACGTGTCTGGTTGTGAGAATGCATGTAATGTGAATCTCCAATGTGAGACCTTTGCAGAAAGTATTTCAAAGATTAAAGCCATAATGCCCCCCATTGCCAAGTAAAAACTTCAAGTTTTCTTTTTTGAAATAAATTTGTGAAGAGACTGGCTAGAAATATGTAGTTAGGTATAATATTTTCAAAAACTAATTCATAATTTTTTAATTCTATAAATTGTTCAATTATAATTTTTATTTTTTTTATTTTTTTATTGTTTAAACAAGAATACAACAGCATTGAATATAATTTTGTATATATATAAGATATTTTTTACAATTCATGTCGCCTATTACTGTATTCTACAAATTAATATTTTAAATTACAAATCATGCCAGGTAAATAAATAAAAAGTAAAGAAAAACAAAAAGAAGCAGCATCCAAAACCAAAAAAAAAAGAAATACACAAATCAAAACAGAATAAAAATAAAAATAAAAAATAAATCTCGTCCTCATGATGGGATAAGGAAAGAAAGGTCAGGAGAAAGGGAAGGGAGTAGAAAAACAATGCGCACACCAAACACGTCAATGATGATTAATAAGCAATAAAAACAAAATAGGAATTGAGAATGATTAAAGAAATTAGAAATGAGATTCAAAAATGAAATTCAAATCCTGCAAGATTCAAAATCCTCTTTTTCAATGACTGTGCAGACAGAAAGAAAATGTCCAACTTAGGATCAGTCCTTTGGACACTATTTACTGCAACGCAGGCTCTACTTATAAAAGAATTTTGCTTATAATTTGTCCTGGCTGCACCCACATAAAATAAGGATTTGTCTCGATGAGTTCTGATTGGACAATGAAATGGAAGGAGGCTTGTGAGAGGTGTACTATCGATTTTGTTATTAACTATCTTATATATGAAGCTGATGTCAAGCATATTTCTCCTTGCCTCCAAAGATCGTATACCATAATGCTCCAATGCTTGGGAATAACTATTGAAATGTTGTCTATTGCGAAAGTTCAGTTGCTTGATAAGTTTTTTTTGGACCATTTCAATAGCATTAATATGGACAACATAATTGGGGTTCCAAACAGTCGAACAAAACTCAAGTACACTTCTAATATATGAATTGAACAAGAAGGGCAATACTTGGGGATTCCTGAAAAGTTTAGTATTCCTAACAATAAAATATAACGTCTTCATCGCTCTTTCAGTAATATGCTCATAATGGTTGATAAAACTCAGTCTCTCGTCCAACAATACACCCAAATCATTGACCACTGATTTTCTTCTGAGGCCATCAACACCAAAACTGTAGTCAAAAAGAATTTTACTACAATTTCTAGTGTAAGTAATGACATTACATTTGTCAATATTAAGATATAACTGGTTGGCATTAGAGTAAGAAAGAATCGAGTTAAGATCAGACTGCAATTCTATACAATCCTCGATGGTATTAATTTGTTTAAATATTTTAGCATCGTCGGCAAACAACAGAATATTAGAGTACTTTATTGAGTGAATAATATCATTAATGTAAACAGTAAATAAAAGAGGCCCCAGGTGGGATCCCTGAGGTACACCAGAGTAAATACATCTATATGCTGACTCATAGCCGTGAAGTGCCACTGCTTGGGATCTATTTTTAAGATAGGATACAAACCACCTTAAGAGATCCCCCCTTATACCGATGTGCCAGAGCTTACTCAACAATATATTATGACTTATCTTGTCAAACGCCTTGGAGAAATCACTATAAACAGTGTCTACCTGATAGCCACTATGAATGGAATTGGTTACAACCTGAGTAAATTCTAATAAATTTGTGTCTACAGATTTCTTTTGACGAAAGCCATGCTGGCTAGGAATAATTATTGTGTTTAGAATAGGGTTTATTTGGTCCATTATTATCTTTTCAAATATTTTGCCCAGAATAGGAAGCTTTGCGATAGGCCGATAATTCTCTATACAGCATTTATCACCACTTTTAAAAATTGGACATATCTGGGTTTTTTTCCACAGTAATGGAAAACAACCTTCCCTAATTGATCGACTATATATGATGGCCAACGGCTTACACAACACTGAGGAGCATTTCTTTATAAATAATCCAGGCAGCCGGTCAGAACCAGGACCCTTGTTCACATCTATATACTCAAGGTATTTTTCCACCAATGCATCATTTATCTCTATACCGCTAATCATTATGCCATTGGCAAGAGATATATCGCCTTCATCTTCATCTTCAACCGAAAACTCTTCAACGACATCACGCACATGAACGGATACAAAAAAGTCGTTAAATGCATTACAGACAGACTCACTACCAATGAAATTTACATCACCTAATTTCATTATTTTAGGAATTCCATTAGTACCACGTCGTGATTTAAGAAATGTGAAAAGTGATTTGGGATTACTTTTCAAATCGCTCTCGACGTTTGATATGTAGATAGAATAGCAGTCACGCTGAAGAGATTTTTGTCTCCTCCTTAACGTTGAAAACGATTGATAATCCATTAAATTGCCATATTTCCTCCATTTTGTATGAAATACATTTTTTTCTTTAATAATTTTTATGAGAGACGTCGAAAACCATGGTGGATATGTATTACTGTGTTTAAGTCTCTTTGAAGGTATATTTTTATGGATACAGGTCATCAAGATGTTATAAAACTTAGCGACGACACAGTCTATGCCAATATCTGAAAATTCAATATTCCAATCAATATTTATAAGTTCGGCATTAATCTTTAAGTAATCAGCTTTGTGATACAACACTACATTACGCGAGTTATTTTTAAAAGTGTTGACCTTATCTGAGCAAATCTGTAACTCTACAATTATAGGTGTGTGATGTTTGTCAGCCCTCACGAGGTATGAATCTGCCTCAGTGACCCCACACCTACAACTCGATATAACCAGATCAAGCAGTTTATCATATTCATTATGTACCATATTGTACTGGGTAAATCCCGTGGACGAGATAAGATCAATAAATGTGGAGTGGGCTGCACCACAATTATGACTTCCAATTTGGGGAAGATCATTATCACCCAAAACCCATTTCAACTGGGGCAGGTTATAATCGCCGACCAGCATATACTCATCATGCAGATTATGCAGGAAAATTCTCTCTACCATTTCTGCATGTGAGGTAAGATTATTTAGATAGTCAGTGCCAGGAGCAAGGTAGCAGCAGCATAAATTGAAGTACTTACGCGGCGAAAGCGGAATTCCAACCCAAATATCTTCAGCTGAAGATGACCAATGTGCTCGGCCCACTGGAGAAAGACTAGACCTCACCGCAATAAGAACTCCTCCGCCTGTTTTAGAAATCGATGCACTTCGATCTCTTCTAAATACTGTATAACGTGAATCAAATAATTCAGCATCAGTTATACCTTGAATCAACCAGGTCTCTGTCAGACAAATTATATCAAAAGTATTACTTAAACAATTCATCATAAAGTCATTTGTCTTACCTCTGAGCCCTCTAACATTCTGATAGTAAATTTCTAGTGTAGAATCGCCTTTAAATAAATTAAATTATTATTAGTACATATATAAAATATTATTGGAATAATGCAGTGTGATTCTATAACATAGCAATTGAATAAATCAATAACAATAGGCAGGTTCTTATTATAATAAGAATAAAAATATTTCAGTATGTGGGTGACTGGTAAGGTAAACCATTGGTTGACGGCAGGCAAATGCGATTGGATATTGAAGGGAATGGATAAAAAAGGAGTAAGGAGGAAGAGAGGAAGCTGCTGAGGACGAGCATTGACACAGTGATGAGAACAAAAGCAATCAGAACAAAAGCAATCAGAAATGTCGGAAAATAATTTCCCAATGACATGTTATAGCCAAGTTATAGTCAAGGGACAGGATTCGAAACAGTATTATTTTATTTCAAACACGTTAGTCGAGATTGACGCCTTCGCCTTCTCGGTCATTACACAGATAAATATTAAAATAAATTACAATGCATATTATTTAGCGATTTGTTGCAGAACGATCGAGAATCTCGAAAGTTCTCCTACAACTGTTCATAATCTAATTTAATCTTATCTAAGTTGCAAAAATATGTAACATTGAGGACTCACATTACATGAATTATCACAAGCAGAAACGTATAAGTTCGCGCTCGCACATGCCGCGTGTAAACCTACAACATAAAAACCCAAATATTCGATAAATATCCTTAATTACTTTACTTTATTCGGCTCATAAGCCTTGAAAGCTCAGGGCCTCCCGCACCACAATCCTCCAGGATTCTCTGTCTTGTGCTGCTTCCCTCTATGGTCCCCTCATTCCCAGAACTTCGATAAATATCCGAAAAGTGAAATGAATTTTAATTTGTACTAAGATATTTGTTTGGGGTTTCTTGACTGGCATTTATTTGTCTGTATGCAGTGAACGCGCCTGGTGTGTGGGTACAGGGTGTGTCAACATAATAATTGTCGCGTCCAATCACTCGGCATTGCGACATCTAATCTAATCTAATCTAAGCTGCAAAGATATATATCATTTAAGATTTATACTAAATGCATTCCCACAAGCAGATATGTATAATTTCGCGCTAACACATGCCGCATGTGGACCTACAATATAAAAACCCAATCTCAAATGAACATAAGCCTTGCAACTCTTGCCGTCCTTCCCTGAAACAGGGGTGACATTGGCAAAGTGAACCAATTTTTATATTATGGGTGGTCAGCCGCATAACAACCTATAAGTCAAGGAACATACATGACAAATTACATTTTTTAAAATCAAAGAATAAAAATAACAATATATACATGGACATAAAAAACTAAATCATAAAACCAAATTCACTTTAACAAACCCTAGCCGCCAACATCACAGATCAACCGCCATTTCTTTCTATCCTTGCATACTTCTTTCATTTCCTCCAGAGTCATAACCTTCTTCATACAAGCTCTTCTTTTATTATGACTCTGGATATTCCATTCATTCGCAATTTCGGATATTTGGTCCATCCATACCTTTCTCGGTCTTCCTCTACCACGACATCCATCTATTCTACCAACATATACTTTCTTCGTCAGTCTTTCCTCATTCATTCTCTCCATATGCCCAAACCATCTTAACAAACTTCTTTTAATCTTCACTTTCACACTTTCTTTTGCACCACATTCTTTTCTTACAAAATCATTCCTCACCCTGTCACTCCGTTTTTTCCCAATCATACTTCTTAGAAAGTCCATTTCAACAGTATGGACTTTACTAATTTCACTTTCATTCACCGTCCAGGCCTCGCTTCCATACATCAAGGTGGGTAAAAGTATGCCACTGCGTACCGCCAATCGAGCATTTTTAGAAATATTTTGATTTTTGGCGATACAAGCTGTGGCACCCAGTACACACCTGCCCTTCATTACTCTTCTTTCAAGTTCACCTGTCATTCTTCCATCTTTCTCAAACTTACTTCCCAAGTATACAAACTCATTTACCACATCAACATTCATTCCGTTTATTCTAAATTCGTAGTTCGTATTTTCTTCATTTCTTTCAAAAATCAAAACTTTCGTCTTACTTGCATTCAATTTCAAATAATTACCTAGCAGAGCTTCGTTCAATCTAGAGAGCATCGTTTGCAATTCTACTGCTGAGTCCGATACAAGAACAGCATCATCCGCATACAGTAGAACACTCACTTTGCTCTCTCCTATCATTAATCCACAATCATCAAGTCTAGCATCTCGAACACACTTGTCCATGACTATGTTAAATAGCCATGGGCTCATCACACATCCTTGCCTTACACCCTTAAAAACTTCAAACCATTCACTATACTCATCATCAATACGAACACATGCTGTACTATTTTCATAGTTTGCATGCACCGCACCTAGGAGAGCCCCATTCACTCCGTATGCTTTCAAAACATCCCATAACATACCTCTGTCTACTGAGTCAAAAGCCTTTTCCAGATCTACAAAGGCCGTGAACAGCTTCCGCCTCACCGACAATTGTTTTTCAACAAGTTGTCGTAGAGTAAAAATCTGATCAACACAGCCTCTACCGGCCATAAAGCCGGACTGTATATCGGAAATCCTTTCACTAGTAGTCAGAATCACATTTTTTATAATCACCTTACAGAAGACTTTTCCTGGTATACTGAGTAGACTGATTGGTCTGAAGTTCTGACAGTCTTTTTTGTCCCCTTTACCTTTGTAAATGGGAACAATGACTGCCTTCCTCCAATCCATCGGTACTACTCCTGCATTCACACAAAGCTTACATAATTCGTACATCCAATCTATCACGCATTCACCTCCTGCTTTCAACATTTCACCATTTATTCCATCAAACCCAGCAGACTTTCCATTCTTCAAACATTCAATAGATACTTTTATTTCTTCTTTCAAAATCCTAAATTCATTCTCTTCTGTCATTTTTCTAAACAAAATTCTTTCGCCCCGACCAAAAATCCCTTCAAAATATTCTTTCCATCTCTTACATACTTCATCCTTCTCCCATACCATCTCACCAACAGCACTTTTGATTCCTGGGGTGGTCAATGCAGAATCTTTATTCCTATTGGCACCGACCCATCTCCAGAATTCCTTCCTACTGTCGGTGAAACTCCTGTTCATTTTTTCATCAATCTTTCTCTGTTCATTCGCTTTGCTTTCATAAACTACATTCTTCGCCATTTGCTTGGCTATCTTATATTCATCTTCTAGCTTTCTATCATTCCTGTCGTTCAGCCACTTTTTGTAACATTCCTTCTTCACTTTCACAGCCTCTTTTACTTTAGCATTCCACCAGGCATCCCCTTTCAATCTTCCACCTTTCGTTTCTCCACATACTTTTCGAGCACATTCAATCATTCCTTCTTTCATAAACTTCCACATGCTTTCAATATCTTTTTCATTAACATTCTTTTCAAGTTCATTCACACTTAACTTTTTTTGTATTTCTGATTTATACTTCACTTTCACATTTTCATCACTCAGACTTTCTACTTTTATTCTTGGCTTTCTTACTTTCTTCTTACGTTTCTTCTTTCTTACTTCTCCAATCATTATTTTAGCGCATAAGAGATAGTGGTCACTGCCTATTTCAGGCCCACGATAGACACGGCTATCTCTTACGGCTCCTCTCAGTCTTTCATCCACACAGATGTAGTCAATGATTGTGCGACTTCCCACAATCTGCCTTGTGTACAGATGCACATCCTTATGTCGAAACCATGTGTTTGATGCAAAAAGGCTGTGCTCTGCACACAAAGCTATCAGGTGTCGCCCATTATCATTGACTACACCTCGTCCACTAGGACCAACAATTTTCACACACTCATCTCTTTGCGTACCTACCCATCCATTCATATCTCCCAAAATTATAATGTATTCATTCTTCTTGCTTTCGCGCACAACTGCATTCAACTCATTCCAGAATCTCATTTTCACGTCCATACACTCTGAATCTACAGGTGCATAACAGGCCACCAAGAAAATTTTCATCCTGTTTGTTTTGAGTTTAACAGTCAAAACTCTTGGAGAGATTCTTTGGTAGCCCGTTATGCATCCTTTTACATTCTCACTTATAACCACACCCACACCCTGTCTTTCATTCCCATCTTCCACACCTGACCAGATATACAGTTCACCATTCATTAATACTTTTTCACCATTCCCTTTCATTTTTGTCTCTGTCACACCCATCACTTGTATTCTTTTTTCATTCATCACATTCACGATTTCCTTCTCCTTACACTCATTCATTCTTCTGACATTCCAAGTTCCAAACACCCATTCATTCTCTCTGAGCAAGTTTATGGCGGTTTTTCTGCAGAGTGGAACTGCGTTTATATTGGCGAACATGGGGTTTATTAATTACAAAAATAAACTAATTATATTAAATAATAACAATTATTATATAAAGTGTAAGTACATAAAAATGTCAAAATAAAAATGTCAAATATTTAAAACAATCAAATCATTATCATAATCGTTAAGGTATTAAAAAAATTATTAAATTATAAATATAAAATAAATCGGGCAAATATCGGGGGGGAGTCGGCAAGCTCCTTGCCGGAGTAGCTCCTGGCAGGCTGTCCTCGCCCATGCCCGCGTCTCTACGCTGGGCCCTCTTGCCGTGCAACACCCAGCCTCCTGTAGCTTGGCACTCCTTGGGGCTCTCATCAGAGTGGTCGTCGCAGTCGTCGTCCTTGTCATACACCCAGGTGCAGGGAATGCAGCGCCCGTTGGCGCACTGGAACTGACGGGCGGAGCAGCCGGTGGTGTCAGATATGTGTCCAGCGCCAGCAATCACGTAACAAGTCCCAGTAAACAGTGCACAGAACGAAAACACAAACCACATTTTACATCCAAAAATCAATGCGAGGGCAGACTGCCTCTCGTTGGAATACATGTCGAGAATCCCGCTACAATTCACTGTTCACACTTGAATTTTTGTTTGGAGTAGAATACACAGCTTGAATTTTATTTGGATTTGGAACGCGTACGCCGATATCTAGTATGAATTATTGACTTCAATGCCTGCATTTTTTTAGAAGTTGCCAGAGTTCAGTTGTAATTATACTGCATGAAGAGGAAAGTTTTATATTTATCAGTTCACTCTGAGTATAGCACATAATAAACGTCAATCACATAATCATGAACATATCAATATCGACAGCTACTAATTAAACGGATTATTTACTCAGCGCCACCGTAGGGCGTGGACAAACTTTACAGCCACCCAGTACGAAGCATTGCGTGAAAACTAAACCAATACCCCAGTAACTTTAAGCATCGTAAGTCGCATTGAATAGAAGGTACTTAGTTTCTTTATTATTTCTTGTCTAGGATGTGCCCGGGACGCATAATTAAAGTTTTTGCCGTCGGCATACCTCAGGAAAACTTTTTAATTTCTCAAAAACTGCCATTATCATGGAGTTTTTATTAATTGAGATAACGTGACATACGTGATAATCGTGAGTTACACGAATAAAGCGTAATACGTAACGAACGTTACATACGTGACAAACGTGACATACGTGATGAACGTGACATACGTGACATACGTGACCTACGTGACGAACGTGACATATGTGACGGACGTGACACACGTGACGAACGTAACATACGTGACAAACGTGAAATACAAATATAGTGAGATTTTTAGCCGCGTTTTCACCGAAGGGGTCGTATGTGACAAAACCTTTTATTTTTACAGGTAAGGGGACCGGCCTTATGCCAACCGCTTCAGTTGAAATGGATATTTCCCAGGTCCCGAGGAGGCTGGTACTCATTTTCTTGTAAGGCTGAGTTAACCTTGCCGGTATTTTATTTCCGGTTTGAAATAAATACCGAAACGGGATATTATTTCTGACACTCTCGTCGGGATTCGAACTCGAGCTCTCGGCATAGATGGCAAGCACAACTGAGCTATCGACCGGACAATGGTGAGTAAAATCAGTATATTATGAAAAATGTATACAAAAAGCCAAGCAAGTAGAATTGCATTCATTTGCAGGAATTATTTTTTAGATTATATTTGCCTTAATTCAATACAGCATCCGAAAAGCGATTTATTTATGTATGCAAGTTTCAGTATGCTATATCCTCGTGTGTGCGTGAATCAATTTCCGGTTTTTATTTATTAGTAAGCCGCGTCCATTAGTAGTCAATGACGTCATGAAATCTGCCTTATTTATTCTGTCCGCGTATAACGTCGGGCAAACGTCGGACAAACAAACATTACATATTTCGAATGTTATATTCGATTATTCGAATATATGAGAGAACCGTACACACAGCTTGTCAATCACGTTAGTGGAAAAACTACCCTTTTTATTATATGGGGAAACAATCTGACAAGCACTACATTTTTCGCATGCCTGTAATCTAAGTTGCAATCAATATTTAAGATTTATTTTGAAATTATGCCCACAAGCAGACACGTGTAACTTTGTGCTTCCACATGCTGCAGTGGTACTTACAAATGAAAAAAAAACAAATCCGCAATGATTATTACGTTTTTTTTTTTTTTTTTTTTTTTTTTTTTTTTTTTTTTTTTTTTTTTTTTTTTTTTTTTTTTTTTTTTTTTAAGGAATCCTGTGCGGGAGGCTCCCCAATTCTTGAGAGTCTTGGGGGTCTATGTCACCCTGGAAGGGTGCCGCAGAGGTGTTGCTTGAGTTCTTGGTTCTGTCGTGAGGCGCTGCAAGGAAGTGGTGATTGATGTTGGTTTTGAATAAAACCGGATTAAATTGGGAAGGGAACACAGATACTGGTAGACTATTCCATAAACGGGCAGTTTGGCAAAGGAATGAGTCATGAAAACGCCAAGTTCTCATAGTTTTGAGATCGACTGCAAAGGGATGAATGAGAGTCGTACTACGAGTTTCCCTTTCTGAAATGCGAGGGGGAGGGATTAATGAATGGAGCTCATTAGAACAAGCTCCGTGGTAATATCGATAAAAAAGACTGAGCATTCCAACTTTTCTTCTGTGCTGGAGCGGCTGCAGATCGGATGTCAGAGAAGGATCATTGATCAACCTCACTGCCCTCCTTTGCACAGAATCAAGTTGGTCACTCAACTTCTTGGACATACCACACCAGAGATGGCTGCCATACTCGATAATGGGGCGGATTTGGGATTTATACAGAGTCAATAACTGGGCGGAAGTAAAAAACCTACGGGCTCTGTATAATATGCCGAGTCGCCGGAAAGCGGAAGTTGTGCGAGACTCAATAGCATCATGGTATTTTAACTCTGATGACAGAGAAACACCAAGAAGATTTAAGTGTTCATGGTTAGAGAGGGAGACATTGTCGAAAGTTGGGAGATAGTTGTTTGGAATCCTCTTTAAGGATATCAGACATGCTTGAGTCTTTTTGACGTTGAACTCTACAAGGTTGTCAGTGCCCCAACGGCTGACAGCCCTGAGATCTGTATTGATCTTTGAAGCTAAAACGACTAAAACTCATGCCGCTTTTCCCTAAAACTGAGGTAACATTGGCAAAGTGAGCTTTTGTATACAGTATGTGTGAGCCTCATACCAACGTTAGTGTCAAGAAACAATAATAATTTGCAGTTAAGGCTGAACACCCTTATTGTAAAAAATGGTTCACTTTGCTACTGCCACTCCGTTTTTAGGGAAAAATCGGCAAAAGTTGCAAGGTTTATGTTCATTTAAGGATGGGATTTTAATTTATAAGTACACATGCAGAATTTGTAAGCGCAAAATTTTACTTGTCTGTTTGTGGGTATGTATTTAATATGAGTTTTAAATGTTAATACATCTTTGCTAACCATATTATCACCAATAACTCTAAAGAAAACTATTTTTTCCTTATGAAAACCATCGATATTAATAAAACTTATATTTCCATTATTATTGCTACTGGTTGCTTGGTTCTTAGAACCATTTAAAAGTGTCGTTTTACCCCAGAGAAAAAGTTCTAAATTCAAATTCAGAGTCTATTTTCGAATCATTACATTTAAATTTCGAATAGTCGACTGTACTTAACAGTTTACAGTGTGTGCCAACATTGACGTCCTCTCATATATTTTCATTTGCTACTCATCTCACTTCGTTTAGCAAAATACAACATTGAACGCACGTACAAATCATCCGTAAATCAACGTCAATTCATGAATTAAAATCAATTTCATAATATAAATGCTTTATTCGATGCAGTTTGAAAAAGTATATCTATAATCTGAGTTGCAAATATATATTATCATTTAAAATTCATATTAAATGCATGCCCACACACAGACAAGTGTAAGTTGGCGCTTACTAATTCTGCATATGTATTTACAAATAAAAAATCCAAACCTTAAATGAACATTAAACCCCTAACTTTTGCTCTTAGTCAAATGATGATGCAAAATAAAGATGAGTTTCGTCAACATCCTCCTGACCGTAATCTGTTGCCGTGGTCTGTAGGAGCTGGAGCTTCTGGACGTTTCACCAACATATATGTACGATAGGCTTCTTCAGTGTGCAGGTGAAGTGATAAAGATGAGTTTCGTCAAGATGATGTTGAAGAAGCCCATCGTAGACATGGGTGAAACCCCTGGAAGCTTCAGTTCCTACAGACCACAGCAACAGATCCCAAAAAGTACCTCTCTGGAAGCATTTTTTTGTTTTATTTTAAACATTGTAGTTTTGTGCAACAATTAAACTGAAGCATCTCTAAAATATTACAATTGTTCTTGCAAAACTGCAATTAAAGAGGTATATCTCTATAATATTTAATTAAATTAAAAACTAACACACCTACAATGTTGCTTCACTTTCTTTAATGTAAAAAAAAATATTTTTTTTTGCTGATTTTTACATTTTTCACAAAACTAGGACGTGTGATGTCGCCGTCACAAAATTTCATGAAAAAATTACATTGTCAAATTTTGTTACAAAAAAAAAAAAACAAAAGATCTTTTTGTCTAAAAATTTACAATGCCGGTCCCTGCGTGCGAATAAAAAGAGGGCGGCCTGGCGTGATTGCCGAAACAGATTAATTCCGGGACCCTTACATAATTATTTTTGTTGGCACACTGGGGCACAACGGCCGCTTTAAGGGTTTTTATCTCAATTTCCAAATTAAAAAAAAAAACGAGTCAGCGTGTGTTGTTTGTTTTTAATGAATTTGTAATTATATTAAAATCACATAAATTGTGACACGTTTCATTTTTATTTCGGTTTTTTGTTTAGTTAAAAAATGAGCTAAAATTATTCATAATTTAATAAAGTTTGTTTAATGAAAAGTAATGCAATTTTGGACGCGGAGCACACATACAGTAAAGAACTGGTTAATTTTGCCAATGTCAACCCTGTTTCAGGGAAGGTCGGCAAAATTTGGAGGGCTTATGCTCATTTGAGGTTGGGCTTTTATGTTGTAAGTTCATATGCGGTATGTGTAAGCGCGTTATACGTGTCTACTTATGGGAGTGCATTTAATGCGAATATAAAATGTAATACACCATTGCAATTTAGATTATTGATAGTACTTGGATGGGTGAATTTTCAATAGAAAACTAAGAATAATTATAACTGAATAATACAATAAATAAAAAGCCGACCGGTGCGTAGTCTAGTGGTGACTCTTTGGACTCGTAAATGCAAGGTATTGGGTTCGAATCACGGCGGAGCACTAAAAAATACTTTTGATATTTTCAAATATGCTCTTCACTGGGTTGAAAAGCTCGCTGCCTTTACCAAAGACCGGTTGCCAAATGTCTATCCAGCATTACAGAAACAAGGTCATGCGTGAGAATTGACGCTTTGTAGCGACGAGAAAGTTCATAAAAAGTCAGGCCGATAGCTCAGCTGGTAGAATGCTTGCATTCCATGCCGAAAGCTAGTGTTGGATCCCCACCAAGGGTGTCAAAAATGATTTCCCGTTTTGGTGCTAATTTCAAAACCAAAATAAATACCGGTAAGGTGTACTTAGCCTTCACAAGAAATGAGAGCTGGGAAACCCACACCCAAACTGAAGTGGTTGGCGTGAGGCCTGTTTCCTTACCCGTAAAAATAAATAGGTCCCGAATCATCACATGCAACCTCTTCAGTGTTAACGCAGGCAAGAAGTTACACTTTGTGTGTAATTTAGTTGCGTTTGCGGAAAAATGGATTAAAACGTATATAAATGTAAGATAAAAATGCATAATACCTAGTCTTCAGGGGCTAAGCAATTTCTCTCATCATTTTTCCATTCTTCTCAAACATACTTCCTAATTATTATAATTCATTTACTATTTTAATTTTCGCGCATACACGAGAATTCTTCTTTCTTCCTTTCTATCAAAAATTAAATCTTAAAATAGATAACACAAATAGTTTTAATACAATAAAATAAAAATTGCTTTGTTTTAATTCACATGAGTTTATTTTTTGACACGACCAGTTTCGGGAGAAGCAGTACCTCCCATCTTCAGGTGTAAATAGAAACTTTCTAAAGAAAAGTTGAGTTGAGGAGAAAACCTGAAGATGGGAGGTACTGCTTCTCCCGAAACTGGTCGTGTCAAAAAATAAACTCATGTGAATTAAAACAAAGCAATTTTTATTTTATTGTATTAAAATGAACTTTCACGAAGTAACTGCTGAAAATCTAGATAATACAAATAGTTTTTCCTGTCGTACTCCTCAAGTGTGATAGATGATAGACAAACAAACGCTAATGAAGGTTTTTTAAGGTGAGATTTAAGGTAAGCGTGAGTTACAAAGGTTTGCGGTTTCTCATTGGTAATTTTTGCGCACGTTTTTGCGGTGTTAAATAAATCATTCCATAACCAGTACAGTGCGGCACGTAAGAAACACAAATCACATTCAACAAATTGTGCCAACATACGGGGATCCTTAAAACATGAAATATTGTGACAGCTGCAGAAAGTCAGTCTTGAATGACAATTTTACATGTATGGCTATACTTGCAATTCTTTTTTCATGAGAACGTATGAATATTTAAGAAAAACACAGAGTTGTATCGAGATGAATTGGTTTTGTAGGAAGAATGGAAGATGTAACTAATTGAATTTGAATTTGAATTAAATAAAACAAAGGAACGCAGAAAACAGGGTGAAAAAAGGCAGAAAAAGAAGGGAGACGGAATAGGGTAATATCACATATTTTTTTCATTGTATTTTTATACAATGAAAAAAATTATGTGATATTATTATAAAAATATGATGGTATAATACATTTTTAAAAATGCATCTGCGTTTTTAAAAACAATATATCTTGCTTAGTTTTTAAACTAAAGCTCTTTAAAATTAGCGTATTCTCGATTTCCGGAAAAAATGTCATTTTGTTTATTTAGGCAGATATGACGTCGATGCATCTTCGGAGTGTAAGTATCGACGGGCCCAGTGGGAAACCTTGACGTCATTTTGACGTCAATATTCGCTAAGTCGAACGCGCTGCGTTTTGGCGCGACTCAAATTCTCCACATTTTATTTTTGAAACTGGTCAATGATATTTTTATTTTTACTACACAAAAAATATATGGTTGTGATCTTTGAAATGTACTCTACAGAACCATATTATTTTCAACCGTTTTCCCTACGACTGCAACTACCCTATTGCAAGCCGTCGTGTTAAAATTATTAAATTGTAAAAATTATTATATGTCTGTGGTTTGTAACAAATTATAAGTTCAAATAAATAAGAAGTAATATGTATAAAGTATTTAAGTTATTTACTAAAGAGGTGGAATTAAAAAAAAACGTATGAACCCTTTGGAGGAATTATTTTCTTCTTGATAAGGACTGTCGTTAGATAAAACTAACTACAAATATAATAGAAAATAACCGTTTCAGAGTTTTATTTAAGTTGAACATTTATTTCACCTCAAGTACTTTCGACTTGCTTAAGTCATTTTCAAGAGGACACTGTTACAAAATTGACAAGACAAAACCATAGAGAAATGAGAAGGAAGAGTTACGACAAAGAGTTACAATAATGTAATAACAAAGGCAAAGCAGCAGGAATATGAACATTGACCAAACTTTAAGGATTACAATTTTTATGTTTATGAACTTTTAAAGTTTTAAGGGCAATTAGTTTTCTGCTTTTGCACCCGGAATGGAGAACCTTTGTTCTGTCATTATTAATTTAATGGTCATTGTCGATGCAGTGGTCCGCCATCTCCTAATAACCAGACAAACTCTTAAATGCCCTTTTCATATATTCTTATAACCTAAAATTGATAGACTTAGAGGTTTGCCCAACATACACGGAGTTGCCGACATGACATGAAATACTATATACATCACCACAGTCCATATGCTCAATCTTATCCTTCTTATTTTATTTTTTTAGTTACCCATACATCAGTGTCGAAGAGATAAATTTCTCAGGAGCAAGCTGACCACTAGTACTATAAAACATTGGTCATTTTTTTTTCACAATGCCACCCATTTTCAGGAAAAGGCTGTAGGAGTTGCAAGGTCTATGTTCACGTGAGGTTTGATTTAGTTTGAAGTACACATGCAGCATGTGTAAGGGTAAAATTGCAGGTGTCTAATTGTGGGTATGAATTTAATTTGAATATTATATTTAAACTAGCAGACTGACCGTACTGCGTACGGTTGTCTGCTAGGCCCTTCGGGCAGTGTAAGTCTGGCTTCGCAATAATTTTTCCTCAGACCTCCTTCATAGTAATTAAATGCTTTAAGAAGTAATTTGAAAAAAAAATTGCGGTAAAAGGGTTATTTAGTTCTTTCATGTTCTGAGTATCTTGTATGAAGCATGAGGTATGAGGCTGACCTCCCATACCTAAAAAAATGTTCACTGAACGAATGTTTCTCTGTTCCTGAAAAGGTCGGCAAAATTGCAGGGCTTATGGTCAAGAGAGGCTGAAATTTTTATTTGTAATTAAACATGCAGCATTTGTAAGCGCAAAGTCACTCATGTCTGCTTGGGGGCATGCATTGAATATGAATTATAAAATGTATGTATGCAACTTAGATTTATATTCTAAAATTAAAAACATCAAGTGCCACAATTAAGTGTTAGCGTGAAATGACATTTGCCAGTTTGTGGGCGTGCATTCAATTTGAATCATCAAATAACTTTTTTTGCAACTTTAGATTATAAATTAAATTTAACATTGTTGAAGGATTTTTTAAACTCAAATCCTTGACGGATAGGTAAGTATGAGCTTGAATACCCATATCGCAAAAAATGGTTCACTTGACAAATGTTTCCCCTGTTTTTGAAAAGGTTGGCAAAAGTTGCAGGGCTTATGTTCATTAGAGGCCTTAATTTTAATTTTTAAGTTAACATGCAGCATTTATAAGCGCGAACCCACTCATGTCTCCAGGGGGGCATGCATTGAATATGAATTATAAAAGTTATTGTATCTGTGCAACTTAGATTATATATTCTAATATTTAAAAAAAATCAAGTGCCACAACTATATGTTAGCGTGAAATGACATTTGCCAGTTTGTGGGCGTGCATTCAATTTGAATCATCAAATAACTTTTTTTGCAACTTTAGATTATAAATTAAATTTAACGTTGTTGAAGGATTTTTCAAACTCAAATCCTTGACTTATAGGTAAGTATGAGCCTGAATACCCATATCGCAAAAAATGGTTCACTTGACAAATGTTTCCCCTGTTTTTGAAAAGGTTGGCAAAAGTTGCAGGGCTTATGTTCATTAGAGGCCTTTATTTTAATTTGTAAGTTCACATGCAGCATTTATAAGTGCGAACCCACTCGTGTCTCGAATATGAATTATTAAAGTTATTGTATCTGTGCAACTTAGATTATATATTCTAATATTAAAAAAAATCAAGTGCCACAATTAAGTGTTAGCGTGAAATGACATTTGCCAGTTTGTGGGCGTGCATTCAATTTGAATCATCAAATAACTTTTTTTGCAACTTTAGATTATAAATTAAATTTAACGTTGTTGAAGGATTTTTCAAACTCAAATCCTTGACGGATAGGTAAGTATGAGCTTGAATACCCATATCGAAAAAAATGGTTCACTTGACAAATGTTCCCCCTGTTTTTGAAAAGGTTGGCCAAAGTTGCAGGGCTTATGTTCATTAGAGGCCTTAATTTTAATTTGTAAGTTCACATGCAGCATTAATAAGCGCGTACCCACTCGTGTCTCCAGGGGGGCATGCATTGAATATGAATTATAAAAGTTATTGTATCTGTGCAACTTAGATTATATATTCTAATATTTAAAAAAAATCAAGCGCCACAACTATATGTTAGCGTGAAATGACATTTGCCAGTTTGTGGGCGTGCATTCAATTTGAATCATCAAATAACTTTTTTTGCAACTTTAGATTATAAATTAAGATTACCGTTGTTTAAGGATTTTTCAAACTCAAATCCTTGACGGATAGGTAAGTATGAGCTTGAATACCCATATCGAAAAAAATGGTTCACTTGACAAATGTTCCCCCTGTTTTTGAAAAGGTTGGCCAAAGTTGCAGGGCTTATGTTCATTAGAGGCCTTAATTTTAATTTGTAAGTTCACATGCAGCATTAATAAGCGCGTACCCACTCGTGTCTCCAGGGGGCATGCATTGAATATGAATTATAAAAGTTATTGTATCTGTGCAACTTAGATTATATATTCTAATATTTAAAAAAAATCAAGCGCCACAACTATATGTTAGCGTGAAATGACATTTGCCAGTTTGTGGGCGTGCATTCAATTTGAATCATCAAATAACTTTTTTTGCAACTTTAGATTATAAATTAAGATTACCGTTGTTTAAGGATTTTTCAAACTCAAATTCCTTGACTTAAGGGTTAGTATGAGGCTTATCACTCATATCGCATAAATGGGTTCACTTAACAAATGTGTCCCCTGTTTCTGAAAAGGTCAGCAAAAGTTGCAGGGCTTATTATGGTCATGAGAGGCTGAAATTTTTATTTGTAAATACACATGCAGGATTTGTAAGCGCAAACTCACTCGTGTCTCCGAAGAGGAGTGCATTGAATATGAATTATAAATGTTAATGCGTCCATGCAACTTAGATTGTATATTGTAATAATACTTTAAAAAAATTAAATGCCGCAATAAGTACGGTTTCATATAAAAAGTTGACCTAATCGATCGTCATTATTTCTAAACAATACATGTTATAACTGGTTGAAGTATAATTTTGAAATAAATAAAGAATATAGGTAGGTACTCAACGGAATTCAACCGAAAAATAATCGACTTGGCAATGGCAACGATGGCAACTTTGAAGCCTATGTTGAAGTGCTGGCAATTTATTTGAAATTCGAATGTCAAAATGAGTTTTGTTTCTCGCATAGGTTTTACATAAAAAGGTGTTGTGATTGATCATGTTTATTTATTTAAAAAACAACAATTTAAAATCTACTAATGATGAGGAAGCACATCCCAAGTCCTGAACAATATTTGTTGTGAATATGACGTGCATCTGTTCAGGAGTTCTTCAGTTTGAATGCCATTAACGCACAACTATTTTGTATGGGGAGGCCGTTGCATTTTATATTATAGGGGGATATACATTTATGACGTAGATTATATTAATTGCATCGCACAAAAAGCGTAGAGTTGAAGCGTTTGAAGTGGAAACATATATTAATAATAAATAATAAAGGTTTTTTTTTTGTTTTATTAATATGTACATAATAATATTACAATTACAAAAATCTAATTACAATAAATAATCTCCAAAGTAAGCGTAACTTGTGTTTTGGGGAGGATTCCAACTTATGTTAACTTAAAATTAATTATTTAATAAGTAAACATTTCTTAATATTACTTAGAATTAATCATTCAATAGATAAAATCATTTCCTACTAGTTATTTCACAAAAATGGTAACAAAAATTCAATAAATTCACCATTTAGTCAAAAACAAATGCCCCAAATTATATGACTACTGAGAAAAAACAGGAATATCTATGTATATCCTATTTTACGTGATCATCAAGCACATGCAAAAGTGACATGCTAGCATGCTCGTCCATAGCGTGCATTAAATAGAGTGTAACATGAGTGTAACAGACAGTAAACAATACTTAAACTGTAATGTATTACCAACAATAAATTAATGTATTTTTGTAGAAAAACTATAAGATGTAAGCCTAGGCTTAGGCTATAAAAATATGGTCAAGCGGCCTAAACGGCAGGAGCGTGCATCCCATACAGGAACATGCGTCTAATAGGTCGGCAATATGTTGTAAAAAAAAAACATCTAAGGTTGATATTCAGATATAAAGTTCACAGTTTATGTTCAATTGAAGGCATCGTTAGCACTTCAGTCAATTTAAAATGGGTTATTTTAAAGTAATGGTAGAAAATATTTATTCTGGAATGTGTTTGCCTATACCTTATGCACGCGCCTGCTAAACGATCTGACAAGCGTACGTTTCAGCATCGTCGCTGGTTCAAATCTGCAGATGTATTACATTTAAGATTCATATAAGATGGGTTCCGACAAACAGACACTTATAAGTACGCGCTTACGAATGCCGCATATGGACTTACACCATTAAATCCCTATCTCAAATGAACATAGGCCCTGCAACTCTAGTCGAACTTCCCTGAATTTAACGGTAAAAGCTAATTTGACAGTGAAATGAACGTTGGCATGAGGCTGACCACCCGTACTGTATAAAATTGGTCACCAAGAAGGTCGGCAAAAGTTGCAGGATTATATTAATTTTAGGCTTGGACTTTAATGTGTAAGTAAGTACACATGCAGCATTTGTATGTTCGAACTAACACGTGTGTCTGTTTGTGGGCATGTATTTGATATGGATTTGAAATGTTAATGTATAATTCTAGCTCAGATCGCAGATCCATTTATTTACAAGTATGGGTGGTAATCCTCATACCAAACTTAATAAAAGTAGAAGCAGTTTTCAAGAAAGTTTTTTACAGTATTCAGCCTTTCAGAAAATGGGTCTTGCTTGAGAATTGGCGCTTAAGAGCAACAACCCACCTCGCAGAAGGCTCATGAGCTGTGATTTACACGAAAACAGCGCTCACCAAATAAATATTCAATGTATTATTAATATTATTATAACTCTAAATAAAACCCATTTATCATGGCATAATTCAATGGAGATATTTTTAAAAATATTTTATTAAATCACTTTGAATGGACGTCAGAATAATTCTCGGGCAAATTTCGCATGAATACACGTCCTCGCAATTTATTGCGAACGCCAAAACTGATAATAAATAAAATGCTGAAAAGCAATAAAAGTTTGCATAAAGAAAACTTTCACATAATACATTTTTCGTACAACTATTTTACATGGATAATATCTTGCAATTTAAAGTCATAATATATTTTATTTGACGAAGGTAATGACAGCCTTGTGGAAAGAAAAAAAATAGCAAAAAAATATATAGTTATGATTTATGATTTATTTTGCGTTCACTTTTAATCAAATTGCAGTGAATTTATTATACTGTATTTATATTTAACAAATCGATTACATATGGTTTACTGTGTAACTTCTGCTTCGGTGGCTTCGCGGCTCGATTATGAAAAGATAACTAATAATAAGAATAATAAAACTTAATTTATCTACGCCTTTTTGTGATTTCTATCACTACAAAGGCGTATGTGGGCTCTAGTGGAAAAATATAAATGTTTTCAGCATCTTCCTAAAGGCTGTCTCGTTGTCCTGGACTCTCAACTGATCATTCACACAACCGCCACCCGTATTTATATACGACCAATTACCTCATCTCACTTGTTCCAGACCACACGAGACGCCTCTCGAATGGATACTTCCAGAGACTACCAGAAGTAAAACAGTTTAAAGTGTCAAACATTCACGTCAACACACACATACACAGCGAGTAAACACGTCTAGGCACACAATCACTAAAACACGCAGCCATAAACCTATACATTCGTAAGAATATTATGGGAAGGGGCCTCCATAGCAAGGTTGCATTGCAAGGAAGAAAGCTCGTGGGCGACGGATTGCTTAACGAGATGTTATTGTTTGTGTGCGTACACAGTTTGTAGAAAACAGAACAATGAAGTGACACAGACTCTTGCTCTTGCTGGCCAGAGGTGCTATCGAATTGGTATCCTTTACTCCTTAAAGATAGCACATAAAAAAATGAGTTCTAGCAATAACTGCAAAGTTAAAGTAAACAAAAAAATATATTCAGGTTAAATGCCATTTTTACCTATAGTTGCCTACCTTGAAGGTACTTGTGCTTGTATGGGATGCTCACCCCTGTTAAATAGCATCTGTATACATTTACATTTGACTGGTGGCGTTTCCTTAAGAGTCCTCTGCAAGCTTGGTAGTCGCTACAGAAAGCGTCAATTTTCATGCAAGAGCCAGTTTATGTAAGGCTAAATGGACCTTTGGTCACCGGTCATTAATTAACCTGTGTTTTATTTTTGCCCTCGATCGGGAATCGAACTCACAACCTTCCTATCCCGAGTCTGTGGCGTTAACCACTAAACTACAGACCACACATCGATCGTTTTCCAAGTACCTACGTGAGTGTAAGGTAAAAGGTTGAGCATCAAGTGAAATAAACCACTTCTTATGATTGATTTAGTCGTTACAATCAATCTCTGTGAACAGTTTCAATTTAGAGCAGTGATGCTCAACCCACGGTCCGTGAGAGGGTCACTTAGAAGAGTTAACACAATGTTTGGAGAGCGCGCATTTGCAGTTGCTGGTCCTTTGGCCTGAAACCGTCTTCCCTTATCATGTGAGAGAGCTAGAGGACCATGGAAAGTTCTGAAATGCACTGAAGACAAGCAAATTTCTGGCATCGTTTGCACCAGCGCCCTTGGAGTCACTACATCACGAAACGGCGCTTTAAAGAAATCATCAACTCATCATCATCATCATCATCATCAGTAAGAAATTCAAGCCTCTCCACATAACCACACCAACCACTCCACAGTTTTAGGCGGTAAAAGTACTAGCAATCAGTAAACAACTGCCTTCATTATTCTTCTTTTGAATTCCCCAGACATTCTTCCATATTTTTCAAACTTACTCAATTAAGTATTCAATTTCATTTACCACATCAACATTCATTCAATTTATTTTAAAAACAATCTGGTCTTTGGTCAAAAAAGGCTTAGAGCCACTGCTTCAGAACCTTTTTGTGGCTATTTTTTTAGGTGAGAGGATAGACCGACACAGTGACAAAACGACACATGACAGAATAACACATGACAGAACGACACATGACAAAACATCACTATTAAAAAAACAACACAGAAAATACATCATTATGAAAAAAACCCAAAGCCAAAACATCACATGGAAAAACATCACGTACCATAAACGCACATGACAGACATTTATTTTGCTTCCGCACCGCATATATGACTCCTTCGCGGATAACGCGGTTAGAAGTTGCTCTTTATGTGCGGCTTTTTATTTAGTTTTTTCCTCTAATAATGATTATGGGGAGCGTTAATTTTTTTATGAGCTTTATGCATGAGTTCCATCAAATCATATATCACTTTTTTGTCATATTGTTTATGGTGTTTTCTGTTTTGCGTTGTTTTGTGGTATTTTGTCATGTGGATCTACTTTCATTGTGTTGTTCTATCATGTGCTGTTCTGTTATAATAATAATAATAACATTAGGATGATTTATTTGGTGAGCATTGCTTTTGTGTGTATCACACCTTAAGAGCCCTCTGCGAGCTTAATCGTCACTGTAGAAAGCGTAATTTCTCAAGCCAATTCTGTAAAACTAGATAGACCTTTAGTGACCGGTCTTTGGTAAAGGTATATGAATTTTTCACCCAGCGAAAGGCATATTTAAGAAAATAAATGGTATGTTTTTATTTTGCTCCACCTGAATTCGAATCCACAACCTTTCATTAACGTGTCAGAAGTGTTAGCCACTAGACTACAGATCAGTCCAATGTACTGTCGTTGTGTCGTTAAGCCATGTGTCGTTTTGTCACTGTGTCGTTCCAACATGGCACCATTTTTTTTATGGTTTTGCAAAAAAACTGCGTCCCATTTTTCTCATATTGGCGACCGAAGTCACTGCACCAAGTTGGCAGAGTGAAAGACCGCACTAGCCTATAGTATAGTCGTATAGGATACTCGTATATGGCGGGTCCGGACATACGGAAAAATAACAAACTCGGATAATATATGGGAGGCATTTGTCGTAGGGAGCTGTCACAGAAATGCTAGAGGGAGAGAGGAAGAGGCAAAAGTACCACATGTGCAAAACGTTGCGTGAATTCCGGTCGATAGCTCAGTTGGTGGAGTGCTTGCATTCCATGTTGTGAGCTCGGGTTCGAATCCTACCGAGGGTGTCAGAAATGATTTCCCGTTTTTTTATTTATTTCAAATCCACAATAAAATACCGGCAAGTTTACTCGGATTTCACAAAAAATGAGTACCAGCCCCATCGGAAGCTTGGAAGCCGGGGGTTGATCTGTTGAAGTTGTTGGCGTAAGGCCGGCTCCCTTACCTCTAAAAATACATAGGCTCCACTCGCCACATGTGAAGCCTTTCGAAGATAACGCGGCAAGGAGTTACGCTATATGTGTAGCTGTATTTTGTTCACTTTTTTTACTATTATTTTTTTTTCACTTTTCCCAATATTACCAATGTTTCAGGAGCGGCAAGAGATGCAGGTTTTTGTAGTTCATTTGAGTTTAAGATTTTTAAAAAGCTACACATATAATGCAACTTCTTACCATGTTCTTCCCAAATTGGTTGCATGTGGCAATTGAAATCAATTTATATATTTACAGTTAAGGGGGACGACCTCACGCCAACCACTTCAGTTGAAGTGGGGGTATCCTAGCTGACGAGGAGGCTTGCACTTATTTTTTGCGAAGGCTGGAACCTTCGTGGTATTTTATTAAGAGTTTGAAAAAAAAACAAAATAAAATACCGGCAATGTTTTTTTGCAAAAATATATTACATTTGTGATTCATATTAAATGCATTCCCATAAGCACACACGCTTAAGTTCGCGCTTACAAATGCTGCATGTGTACTAACTAATTAGAATACAATCTCAAATGTGCATAATTAGAATGATTTATTTGGTGAGCGCTGTTTCTGTGTATATCACACCTCAAGAGCCCTCTGCGAGCTTGGTCGTCGCTGTAGAAAGCGCCAATTCTCAAGCAAGACCCAGTTTTTGTAAGGTTGGATGGACCTTTCAGTGACCGGTCTTTGGTAAAGGTTTATGAATTTATCAACTCAGCGAAGAGCACATTCGAAATATAAATGGAATATTTTTTGTGCTCCGCCGGGATCCGAATACACATCCTTCCATTTACGAGTCCGAAGTGTTGCCACTGGACTACGGACCGGTCCAAGTAAGCTATAAGCCCTATAACTCTTGGCGACCTTTCCTGAAACAGGGGTGACATTGGCAAAGTTAACCATTTTGTTACAGTATGGGTAGTCAGTCTCATACCAACCTGTAAGTCAAGGAAGAAATGAAGGAAAACTAGATAGAAATATATGAATGTCTGTACACTTGTATGAAGGATCTAAATAAAGCTTTTGTAATATACGTTAAGGGTGTATTTACCTTTATTAATTACATGTGGTATCTCCAGACCTTGGTTTTTGGATTTATTGGCTCCTTGCCACCCTCGTCTTGCGCGTGAAACATCCACGAGAAGAGGTCTAGGTGCGGTCAGAGGTCTGCGAGAACCTATTTATCTATACACACCAAGGCTCGCATAGATGAGACCTTGAATAAATCGACGGTTAAAAGGCATAAGCGACATTTTGGTCAAAAATGAGTTATGAATGCTATCTTACTTGAAAATTTCCGTTCTTTCTAATGCGCTAACTCCCATAGCTCTACGATGATTTTTGTGCTGTTTATGCCCAAGCAAACATCTACGTTTTCGAATATGGTTTTGGTGAAACGACAAGATTTTGGCCTTTTTGTCCTAAAGGAGCTTGTGGCATAAAAAAATCGTAAAATATCAAAAAACCACATTAATAGGAATGCCAATAAATGACTTATGTTTTTTTTTTTTTTTAACGATATGAAAAAAATAAATTATGCCATTTTTCTGCAATCTCAAACTTTAAACTGCTCTCCTGAACAATTTAGTTTATGTCGCTTATGCTCTTGTGCCTTTTAACGTTGATATCTTTTTTTTTAGAAAACCTGTGCAGAAGACTCCCTAGGTTTTAGAGACGCTAAGGGCCTATGACACTTGTTGTAGTGACGCAGAGATGTTGTTTACAAGCTTGTGTAGAAGTGCCACTACAAAGCGCCAATACTCAAGCAATACCCAGTTGCTGTAAGGCTGGATGGAACTTTAGTGACCGCTCATTGTTAAAGGTTTTTTGAAATTTTCAACCAAGTCAAGAGCATATTTGAAAATATATATGGTATTTTTTTTTGTGCTCCGCCGGGATTCGAACCCACAACCTTCCATTTACTAGTCCGAAGTGTTGCCACTGGACTACGGACCGGGCATCTTATAACATCTTGAAATAGATTGTGAAGAAATGAGTTTAAGCCACCAAAAAACAAACGCAACTAAGCAACACATATTGTGTAATTTCTTGCCAGCATTATCCCCGATGCATGTGGCGATTCGGGACCTATTTATTTTTACGGGTAAGGGGGCCGGTCTCACACCAACCACTTTCAGTTGAAGTGGGGGTTTCCCAGCTCCCGGGGGGTGGTGATTCTCATTTCTTGTGAAGGCTGAGTACACTTTGCCGGTATTTATTTTGGGTTTGAAGTAGACACCGAAACGGGAAATCATTTCTGACACCCTCGGTGGGGATCGAACACTTGTTGTTCCTGGCATGGAATGCAAGCATTCTACTAACTGAGCTATTGACCAGACTAATGTGGGCATGCACTTAATATGAATTTCAAATGTTAGGGTCTGTTGCACCAAACTCCAATTTGGTTGTATATACGTAAGAGAACTGATGTACATCATATTTCCTTTTCAAATTCCATAACATTATTACCCACTTCCGAGAAATATTTAAGCGAGGCTTTTACCAGAATTAAGCAATCAAATTTGATGTGTCAATCAATTATTGATTGGAGGTTGGTGCAACAGGCCCTTAATAAATCTCTTTGCAACATAGATTAAGCTAGGATAACTTCAAATATTTTTCTTTGAATTTCACCTACACTAAAAATTCTTCATCGTATTTTTAATTAACGCCAGCACACTTTATACTTTAATATTAATTAATAAACTGGCTTCCGTTAATTGGGTTTAATTAATCAGATGCCTGGCAGCGTGACGTCAGCACACCTCTACCGCCCTTAACTAGCTCATTGTTAATTGACTAATTTTCATAAATTAGTAAAGTCCATACTGTTGAAATGGACTTTCTAAGAAGTATGATTGGGAAAAAACGGAGTGACAGGGTGAGGAATGATTTTGTAAGAAAAGAATGTGGTGCAAAAGAAAGTGTGAAAGTGAAGATTAAAAGAAGTTTGTTAAGATGGTTTGGGCATATGGAGAGAATGAATGAGGAAAGACTGACGAAGAAAGTATATGTTGGTAGAATAGATGGATGTCGTGGTAGAGGAAGACCGAGAAAGGTATGGATGGACCAAATATCCGAAATTGCGAATGAATGGAATATCCAGAGTCATAATAAAAGAAGAGCTTGTATGAAGAAGGTTATGACTCTGGAGGAAATGAAAGAAGTATGCAAGGATAGAAAGAAATGGCGGTTGATCTGTGATGTTGGCGGCTAGGGTTTGTTAAAGTGAATTTGGTTTTATGATTTAGTTTTTTATGTCCATGTATATATTGTTATTTTTATTCTTTGATTTTAAAAAATGTAATTTGTCATGTATGTTCCTTGACTTATAGGTTGTTATGCGGCTGACCACCCATAATATAAAAATTGGTTCACTTTGCCAATGTCACCCCTGTTTCAGGGAAGGACGGCAAGAGTTGCAAGGCTTATGTTCATTTGAGATTGGGTTTTTATATTGTAGGTCCACATGCGGCATGTGTTAGCGCGAAATTATACATATCTGCTTGTGGGAATGCATTTAGTATAAATCTTAAATGATATATATCTTTGCAGCTTAGATTAGATTAGATTAGATTCATAATGACTTGAGGAAAACTCCCACATGACTTTTTAAATCAATCTGCATAAATTATTTGGAAAAATTAATTCTAAAAATAGACTTCGTTCCTTTAATAAACGAATTATGATAATATTTTTTTCCTTGATTATAATTAATAACTACTATTATTCCTTGACTTATAGGTTGGTATGAGGTTGGCCATCCATACAGTAAAAAATGTTCACTTTGCCAATGTCACCCCTGTTCCAAGAAAGGTCGGCAAAAGTTGCGGGGCTTATATACAAGAATAATTTATTTATAAGGTACACATGATTGAAGAGCGCCGTTTTTGTGTGTGTCACACCTCAAGGGCCCTCTCAAATCACGGATAAGATTTTTTGTAATGATGCGTCTTTAGTGCTCCTTTAAAGATACCAACAGTTTTATGTACATTTGAGGCTTAGATTTTAATTTATAAGTACACATTCAGCATTTGTAACCGCGAACTCAGAGGTGTTTGTTTGTGGGCACGCATTTATTATGAATTTCTTGCTAATCTAATCTAATCTAATCTGCAAAGATTTATATAATTTAAGATTTATATTAAATGCATTCCCACAAGCAGACATGTATAATTTCGCGCTAACACATGCCGCATGTGGACCTACAATATAAAAACCCAATCTCAAATGAACATAAGCCCTGCAACTCTTGCCGTCCTTCCCTGAAACAGGGGTGACATTGGCAAAGTGAACCATTTTTTACAGTATGGGTGGTCAGCCGCATACCAATCTATAAGTCAAGGAACATACATACACATTGCCCTTCTTATTAATATTTTTGCTCAAACGTTTTCGCATGATAAGGCTTCTTCAGGAGCATTATTATTGACTTACCTAAAGGTTACTCGGCGAAAACGAAAACTGTGTGTGTTTCCTTTCAATTTCTAAAAATACAATGAACTTTCGCTATTTGTTGAACTAACAAATACTTTTTTCGGGCTATGTAGCCGTGGTCTGGTAGATTTATTCCGGACAGTTTCGCCCATTGCTCCGATGGGCATTATCAGCGGTTGGCTAGTCGCTGTGATCTTCTTACACGATCTGGTGTTCTGGAAGAAGATCACAGCGACTAGCCAACTGCTGATAATGCCCATCGGAGCAATGGGCGATACTGTCCGGAATAAATCAACCAGACCACGGCTACATAGCTCGAAAAAAGGTAATTGTTAGTTCAACAAGTACCGGCCGTGAAAGCTTCAATTTCACTATTTGATTCAAAAACCCTCGAAAATACCTAAACGACAGGATTTTAACACTTTTTTAGTGCTTTCTCTCTCAGAAAATATGAAGAAAGATGCATTTATCTGAAAAACCCATGTTTTTTTTTCTCACTAGATTCTAGAGACTCTAGGGGTCTATGACACTTGTTGTAGTGCCGCAAAGGTGTACGAGCTTGGTCGTTGCTACAAAGCGCCAATACTCAAGCAAGACCCAGTTGCTGTGAGGCGGGATGAACCTTTAGTGACCGGTCTTTTTTTGGTAAAGGTTTTATGAATTTTTTCAACACAGCGAAGAGCATATTTTGTAAATTTAAATTGTACATTTTTTGTGCTCCGCCGGGATTCGAATCCACAACCTTCCATTTACGAGTCCGAAGTGTTGCCACTGGACTACGGGCCGGTCCAAGATGCCAACGACACACGGTGTATCTAAGCGGTCACCCATCCAAGAAGCATCCGCGCAACGGTGATCTAATGAGAACCGGTGCTTTCAACATGGTATCGTCGTTGACTTAATGTTAGCTTAATATGTCACATATTCAATTTACCTCAAATATAACGATATTTATACTTTTTTCTACATTGTCATCAAAAGGACATTCGACACGAAAGGACAGAGTCATTTTGAAAAATCATTAAAAAGTTTTCTGTGTATAATTGTAAAATTTCTCACATAAAATATTTTCAACAGATTTGAGTTTCTCTGATTGGAACGGCTGCATGCGCAAACATTTTTATGAATAGAAGAGGCCAGAGGCGCCAGGACCTACCTACATACACAGGCCAGTCGTTGGGACCTCACTTTGGGTAATCCCCTTTTTATTACTGCCCCACACCTCCAGTATAAATCTCTACGTTTAAACTCTGCCGTGACGTTTTACTAATACAGTAGAACCTTGATTATCCGAGCCCGCTTTTCCAAGGTTGGGGTTTTAGAGTTCACAACTTAGTCTTTAAAATATTCGTCTCGTCTTGTTTAGTTCATCTGCTAATTAATTCAAAGATGATCTTTCAATGAAATGGTCTTAAGAATCACTTTCTACACAATCTGAGCTAATAAAAAACACGACAATATGAAAGTTTATAAAAAAAATATCTACGGTTAAAAGGAAGCCACGTTTTGGTCAAAAAAAAAAAGTTATGAATGCTATCCTACTGAATTTTTTTCGTTTTTTCTATTGCGCTAACTCCCATAGCTCTACGATGATTTTTGTGTTGTTTACACCCAAGCAAACAACAGAGTTTTAAAAATATGATTTTGGTGTAACCGACAAGATTTTGTTCATTTTTGTCCTAAAGGCGCTTGTGACATAAAAACATTGTAAAATATCGTAAAACCACATTAATAGGAATGCCAATAAATGCCTTCATTTTTTAAATTTTAGAGCTGTTTTGATTTTAACGATATGATAAAAAATGAAAAAGTTGTGCGATTTTTCTGCAATGTCAAACTTTTAGCTGCTCTCCTGAACAATTTAGTTTACATATGTCGCTTATGCCCTATTGCCTTTTACCCGTCGATATTTTTAATAAATTTCCTTTTTTTCATAAGACACATTGGTCCAGTACACATACCAACATTGTTTATGTGAAATTACCTCTGATGGACATAAGACAAACAAGCACTGAGAAGAGCGTACATTACGGAAACAGATAAACAATATTTTTTCCGTGTTACAGGGCGTATGTATGTTCGTTTGAGATTTAGATTTTTATGCCATACCATTATATTGACAGGTAATGTTTATGATTTTATTCACGCCTACAAGTAGACACGTGCAAGTTCACGCATACGCATGCTCCATGTTTAATTACAAAATAAGTCAAGCCTCCTAGAACAACAACCTTGCAACTCCTAACGCTTTACCTCGAAAAAGGGTTTGCAGAAGTTTTGCAATAGGTTGGTATGAAGCTGACCCCCCGATGCTATAATTTTTTTTGCCTGGCCAGACCTGTTTCCAGCCAGGGTTGGTGAATCGCATTCCTTTTCACAAATCTTTTTTTATTAAATGAAAAATCATTAAAAAAAAGTACAATTGATATCAGCATCTAATACCAATTGACACAAGCCCTCAACAAAATCAAGAAGAAAATTAAGTCGTAACTGCACACGCCGTCATCTCTAAAATTTATGATTTTTGAGATAATGATTGAATTTGATTCTGCGCAGTGTAACAAATCATTTGCTGTGTGCGATATAATGTAAACCTCACTTAATCTTTCGTAATTTGAATTGAAAAAGTATGATTTCGTGCAAACGCCGTCATCTCCAACTGGTGTTGTCGTTTTACAAGTTTACAAGTTTATTGTTCTCAAAATCATCGCGTAAGGAGTTGACGGCGTTTGCATTTATACGACTCAAATATTGTACGGTCGTGAAAAGAAATATTGCCACCCGAGGTGAGCATCCGTGGTATATCTCTTGTTGCTGCATTTGTGCTCTCCCGGCTTGATTACTGTAATGGGATAAACAGTGGCTTGCCACTTGTACAGCTGGGCAGACTTCAATCTGTGCTTAATGCTGCGGCACGTTTGATCTGTAATTTAAAAATTACTGAGCACATCACACCCTCACTCAGGGATCAGCTTCATTGGCTGAAAATAAAGGAGAGGGTGGAGTACAAGGTCTGCTTAACTGTATTTAAGTCCTCGCAGAACATTGCGCCACTATATGTCTCAGAGCTATGTGTGGGGGACACAGTAGAGGGTAGGCGGGGTACTCTGAGATCTGCATGCAGTACTGCTGTGAATAGATTCAGGGTTCCCTGCAGAAGCAACATGACCAATTATTTAGATCGTGCCTTTTGCATTGCTGGCCCTCTGCTGTGGAATGCCTTACCACACGAGCTGAGAGCTGTGGAGAGTACAGATGCATTTCAGGATTAAAGACATGCTTGTTCAGGAGGGGCTATGGCTCTGCAGTGCCCTTGCAGTGAATTCACAAAACGGCACTACAAATATTGTCAATTTATTATTATTATCTCAAATAATTGACTTTCTACTGTAATGCGTAGTATCTAAAATAGCGCCTCTATTGAGCGTTTTCGTCTTCACATATTTCCCGTCTGGCTTAGTTTGAACGTAAACTCAGAGGGAGATGGGACAGTAATCTCCATCTAACGACACACTTTCCTCGCTAACGTCTCCGTGTCATGATGCGCCCCTAAAGGTTTACACAAACGTCAAACGCGCCGCGATTCACACTGCGAAGCTAAAAAAATAATCAAGATTTAGTTTAACCAGGAGCGAACTTTCCATATCGCAAAGTGTATGGAAAATAGCTGTTTAGTTTAACTTAAAATTATCTTTACTTCAAATGGACTTTTTTATTCATATTCCTTGACTTATAGGTTGGTATGAGGCTGACCACCCATACTGTAAAAAATGGTTCACTTTGCCAATGTTACCCCTGTTTCAGGGAAGGTCGGCAAAAGTTGTGGGGCTTATGTTCATTTGAGGTTTGGATTTTATTTGTAAGTACACATTCAGCATTTGTAAGCGCGAACTACACTTGTTGGTTTGTGGGCTTACATCTGAGAGCTTTAAATGAATATATCCTTGCAACTTAGATTATAGATTATAGATTATAGACTTCAAGCGTGACCGAAGAACATCAGCTTACTCTTTTTTTATAGTTGGTAGAAGTTCTTGACTGATATTCCTAAAACTTAAAAGTAAGAATAAATAATTGACCAGTCCGTAGTACAGTAGCAACACTTAGGACTCGTAAATAGAAGGTCATGGGTTCGAATCCCGGTGGAGCACTAAAAATATACCATTTATATTTTCAAATATGCTCTTCACAGGGTTGAAAAATTCATAAAACCTTTACCAAGGTCCATCCAGCCTTACAGCAACTGGGTCTGCTTGAGTATTGGCGCTTTGTTGCGACGACCAAACTTGAAAACACCTCTGCGGCACTACAACAAGTGTCATAGACCCCTAGAGCCTCTAAAATCTAGGGAGTCTCCCGCACAGGATTACTTAAAAATAGAAAACTGAAAAAAACATTCAGGGGATTAAGTTATTTTAGTTACGCTAAGGTCTTGATGTTTATTTCAAAACCAATATATAAACCGGTGAGGTTTACTCTGATGTCACAAGAAATGACAACCCGTCCCCTGGGAAGCAGGGAAGAAACCTCCGCTTTAAACAAAAAGGCCACACCCTTTCGCAGTGAAAATAAATAGGTTTCACACACTACATGCGATTTTTTCGGAGATAGCACGGCAGAAGTTAGTTGCCTGTATAGAGTGTTCACGCCTTATAGTTTTCCTGATTATTTCTAGTGTTGATCTCTGTATTCGACATAAGAAAGAGGTGGCAAGGGCATTCAGTGTTCCCATGATGTTACAGAAAACAGCAGTTCCTATACGGTCCGCAATAGGATTTCATTGTTATTTTATTCCTTTCATATAAGTTTAGAGCGTTTTGTAAGGCGAGAAAATATAACATACAAAAAAGTGAGTTTTCCCGTAGGGAGATTGGACCTTACAGAACTATCGTAAGTAGTAAAAGACTCTGTAGGGGCAAATGCTATACAGAAGTCAAATATCGCAAAATCTATCTGTAATAATCTATCATCTAAGTTGCAAAGATACGTCGGTGTTATGGCCGCGGGGATCAAGACAGGTTATTTGGAACCGGATAACGCTGGTTCGAATCCCGCGACGATAGCTTCGACCCTGGTTCAACAGATGCCGTTGCATGCACACAAGCTTCTGCTTTCGCATGAAGACAACTGGCCAGGCAAAATAGGTTGGTGGATTGCATTCCTTTCCACAAATCTATTTAAAAAAAAAATGTGCATATTCATATTATTAAATGCATGCCCACAAAAGACACGACAACAGTACTTACAAATTTAAATCCAAACCTCAAATGAACATAAGCCCAGTAACTTTTGCCGACGTTTCCTGAAACAGGGGTAAGTATCTATAATCTGTAATCTAAGCTGCAAAGATATGTTAAAATTTATGTTCATATTACAAAAACGCTCATGTAGGTTCGCGCCTACACACATTCTACATGTGTGCATACAAATACAAAATAAAAAAAACTTCACATGAACTTAAACCTGGCAACTCCTGCCGCCTTTTCCTGAAACTGGGATGGCATTGGCAAAAGTGAACCAATTTTTACAGCACGGGGGGTCAGCCTCATACCTATCCTCATAACCTAGCCTCATAACCTATCAGCCAAGGAGTATCGTTTCAAATAAGTTTTTTTCATAGAGCTCCCTTAATTGTTTACATGTAATTCACCAAAAGTCCATTCAGCCTCAAAGCAACTGGGTCTTGCTTGAATATTGACGCTTTGTAGCGACGACCAAAATCGTAAAACTCCGTTCGATAGCTCAATCGGTAGCATACTTGCATTCCATGCCGACAGCAACGGTTCGATCCCCACCGAAGGTGTCAGAAATGTTATCCCGTTTTGGTTTTTACTTCAAACCCAAAATAAATACCAGCAAGGCTTATTCAGCCTTCATAAAAATTGAAGGAAGCCCCTACTACAACATTCCCACAAGCAGACACGCATAATCACACATGCCGCATGTGGACCTACAATATAAAAACCCAATCTCAAATGAACATAACCCCTGCAACTCTTGCCGACCTTCCCCGAAACAGGGGTGACATAAGCAAAGTGAACCATTAACTCAACAATTAACACAATTTGTACAAGTGAACCCCTCACTTGTAATGGGGCTTCCACACGCTTGCCAACCCATCACAAGTCAAGCGTACAGTGTGTCGTCTAGAACATGCTAGGTGGACACAATTTTGTCTAATGGACTAATTTTGTCCAGCTAGCATGTTCTAGAAGACACACTGTGCGCTTGACTTGTGATGGGTTGGCAAGCGTGTGGAAGCTTCATAAAATACACAAGTCCCGAATCACTACGTGTGACCCTTTCGGGGATAACGCAGAAAAAAAGTTACACTGTATGTGTAGCTTAGCTGCGTTTAATTGTATCAATTAATGTCTTAATTTATTCCGAATTTCTTTCAATTCCAATTACCGTCTATTCATTTGTTTTCTTTCCAAGTTTTTCACACCCCTTCCCCCCCCTTGTTATTTACATTTCCCTTTAATCAAATCAGAGTTAATCAAACAAACAGCTTGTTGAAATTAAAATAAACTTGCTCTTTCATCAATACGCCCTTCCCTCCCCTTTCTAAGTCAGACTTAATTGTTGTTAATTAATCATTCCATTCACAGCGACCCAGTCACAACTTCAACTTGGTTTATTAATTGTTTTGTTTACAAATAAGATGCAAGTAAACAAGATTTGATTAAAAAAAACATCGGACTCGAAAAAAAAGTTCTCATTCCAAGTAGGTTACTAAGGTTTTTATTTAATTGATCTCAAAGCTAGTGACAAGAACCTTTTCTTTCTTTTCAAAAATCGCTAAAAAAAGGCTCGATAACTCAGTTGGTAGAGTGCTTGCATTTTATGCTGAGAGCTCGGGTTTGAATTCAATCCAGGGTGTCAGAAATTATTTCGCGTTTCGGTGTTTATTTTAAACTCGAAATAAAACACCGGCAAAGTTTACTTAGCCTTCACAAGATATGAGTAGGTACCATCACCGTCGGGAGCTAGGAAACTTTCATTTCAACTGAAGTGATTGGCGTAAGGCTGGCCCCTTACCTGTAAAAAAAATAGGATCCACTCGTATAGCTATTTGTATAGCTCAGTTGCTTAACAGTGTTTTGTTTTATTTTTTTTCTATACAAATTGATGAATCATTTTCAAAACCTGTGTTTCAATATTTTAATAGATAAACAGGTATCTATCTATAATATCATATTGAATATTATATTGACAAATCCTTTATGAATACTCTCCTAAGTATGCCTCCTCATTGAAAGCTCCCTTTTAGTCAAAGAGTTCACTTAAACTATAAAATTACCCGTTTGTTTATGAAAATATTAAAACACAGGTATTGCAAAATATGCGTCATTTTATATGGAAAAAATTAAACATTAAACCAAAACATTTTTCCTGTTGTTAGGTTAAAGTTGGAATTAAGGTCGTTTGACATTGGCAAAGTGAATCTTTTTTTGCAGTATGGGTCTTATCTAATCTAAGTTGCAAAGATATGTTACATTTGAGATTCACATTACATGCATTTTCACAAGCAGACATGTACAAGTTCGCGCTTGCACATGCCGCATGTGAACCTTCAACATAAAAACCAAATCTCAAATGGACAAACACCCTACAACTCTCCGTCAAGTCCTTCCCTGAAACAGGAGTGACATTGGCAAAGTGAACCATTTTTACAGCATGGGTGGCAGTGGCGAAGGGTGCCATACAAGCCGGTTCCCATAGGCTTCCCTTTTCAAATAATGTAACAAAGTAGTTAAAAAATATAGGCACAAAGTAAAAAAATACATTTAAAACCAAAGAAACAATACATATGTTTTCCCCATTGAAACCATGCAGTCTACTTTATTACCATTTCGGCCTCATTTTAAACGAGAAACCGATGGAAATCGGTTTGTATGGCACCCTTCGCCACTGATGGGTGGTCAGCCGCATACCAACCTCTTATTAAAAAAGTATTAATAACCCATGAATGATTTATTTGGTGAGCGCTGTTTTCGTGTGAATCTTACCTCACTGGGCTTGTGATGTAAGAAATCCACTAGTCATAATAGCGGCAAAAAGTATCACTATATGTGAGTATTTTTTTAGTTGCGTTTTAGGTACACATGCAGCATTTGTAAGCGCAAACTTACAAGTATCTCTTTTTGCTGACTTACATAAATACGAGCTTTAAATTTCAATACATTTACATAAAATGAATACATTAACTATAATATCATTAATTGATGAGGCATCCACTTTGTAAAATTTTACTCGCCCCGTAACCTTATACAATTTGTTTTTTATTTTTAATTTAAATTTTTTAAAAACATTAACTAGAGTTCAAAATATAATTTGATTGATGGGGTATTGTTATTGATTAAATAAATTATCCTCATATATGTATATATTGTTCCTTGACTTATAGGTTGGTATGCGGCTGACCACCCATGCTGTACAAATGGTTCACTTTGCCAATATCACCCGTGTTTCAGGGAAGGACGGCAAGAGTTGCAGGGTGTATGTCCATTTGAAATTTGGGTTTTATGTTGTAGGTTCACATGAGGCATGTGCAAGCGCGAACTTGTACGTGTCTGGTTGTGAGAATGCATGTAATGTGAATCTCCAATGTAACATATCTTTGCAACTTAGATTAGATTAGATAAGATTAGATTATTGCAACTTAAATTTAGATGGAAGCTACTGCACAGTTCTTGGATTAACTCACATACGAGGCTATAGTATAGTTCACAGGTGACAACACAACAAGGCGCAGAGTGTCTCACCTGAATGTGACACCGCACCCTGATGAGACGAGTAATCAGCCCTTAGGAAAGCGCCATCTATCACACACGGGCCCATTCACCCTTAAACTAAATACCTTACTACTTCGCTTCAACATGACTTAACACAGACTAAAGCCTTTCACCCCTTTATCTGTAACAGCTGTAACTCTGTCACCATTCCGCTAGGAGTGGCTAGAGCCTCTGCGGAGCTGCTTCCATTTCTTCGTATCCTTTTTTTTTTAAGAAATCCTGTGCGGAAGACTCCCTAGATTCTAGGGGTCTATGACACTTGTAGTGCCGCAGAGGTGTACGAGCTTGGTCGTCGCTACAAAGCGCCAATACTCAAGCAAGACCCAGTTGCTGTAAGGCTGGATGGACCTTTGGTGACCGGTCATTGGTAAAGGTTTATGAATTTTTCAACCTAGCGAAGAGCAAATTTGAAAATATAAATGGTATTTTTTTGTGCTCCGCCGGGATTCGAACCCACAACCTTCCCATTCAGAGTTCACAGTGTTACTACTGAGCTACGGACCGGTCGAACCTTACATATCTCTTTCAATTCATTCATATCCATCACCTTTTTCATGCATTTTCTTCTTTTACGCTCACTTTGTACATCCCATTTTTTACAAACTCCTCAATCTGATCACTCCATACTTTTCTCGGTCGTCCCTTACCTCTTTTTCTTTTCACACTTCCTCTATAAATATACTTTGTCAGTCTATCACCATTCATTCTTTCCAAATGCCCAAACCATCTCATTACATTATTTTGTACCTTAACTTTCACATCCTCTTTCAACTTACATCCTTTCTTTACCCATTCATTCCTAACTCTACCCTTCAGAGTTTTTCCTGTCATGCTTCTCAAATGCTTCATTTCTACCGTACATACTTTACTGATTTCGCTATCATTCTCTGTCCATGCTTCACTTCCATACATCAAAATCTGTAACAATATGCCATTATGTACCACCATTCTCAGATCCATCGTCAATCATTAATTGTTCTTTGCTATTCTCTCTCTGTTCCACACATTATTCCATTTGTGGGATTGCATTGTGTGGATTACACCTCAAGAGCCCTCTACGAGCTTGGTCGTTGCTATAGAAAGCGCCAACTTTAAGCGAGACCCAATTGCTGTAAGGCTGAATTGACTTTTTGTGACCGGTCTTTGATAAAGGTACATATGTTAATTTTTCAACCCAGGGAAGAGCATATTTGAAAATATAAATTGTATATATTTGTGCTCCACCAGGATTCGAACCCATGACCTTCACGAGTCCGAAGCGCTACCACTAGACTATGGACCGGTCAAATATTTGCAACTAAGTCAATAGATTACAGATAAAGTATTATTTATGTCGCAGAATTTTAGTACAGAACATTGTATTACAGTGGCGTTTTTTACTTTGTAAGGAAAGTGAAAACAAATGGCCGACGCCTGTCTATGGTTTGGGCTGTTTCTTTTTTCCCGCCAACTCCGCAGTGCCGCCATCTTGCCGGCGATAAAAACAAATAAAAAAAACGACAGAGAGTGACGTCACAAAAGACATTATCATATGCCCTAAAGTTGGAAATCTCTTTGTATATGTGTGTGTGGAAAGAATGGAAACTGAGATAGTGGAAAGAAAGATAGAGGAACGTACTGGTAAAAAAGAATTTGATCAAAGTGATAGAATTTAAAACTTGTAATTTTTTTATCATCTAGCCATGGTCTAGTGGTTAATGCTACGGGCTCGAAGTAGGAGATCCGTTAGTTCGATTCCCGGTGGAGCACAAAAAAAACGCTCTTCGAATAATTAAAAACAAAATTGCATTTACGAAAGACCTGTCACAAAAGATCCATCGAGCCATACAAGAATTAGATCTCGCTGAAAATTGGCGCTTTGTAGTGATGACCAAGCTCGCAAAAAGCCCGTTAGATACCTTAGTTGGTAGAATGCCTGCGCTTCATGTCGAGAGCTAGGGTTCGATAACAACTTCATGACCACCCTTATCATAATTACTACTTTCGCTCGGTCCTTAGACCGGTCCGTAGTTCAGTGGTAACACTTCGGACTCTGAATGTGAAGGTTGTGGGTTCGATTCCCGGCGGAGCACAAAAAAATACCATTTACGATTATATATTCAAAATTTACTCTTCGCTGGGTTGAAAAATTCATCAAACCTTTACCAATGACCGGTTACCAAAGATCCATCCAGCCATACAGCAACTGGGTCTTGTTTGAGAATTGGCGCTTTGTAGCGACGACGATCAAGTTCGTAAAAAGGCCGATAGCTCAATTGGTAGAATGCTTGCATTCCATGCTGAGAGCAAGGGTTCGATCTCAAAGGCTTACTCAGCCTTCACAAGAAATGAGAACCAGCCCCCCCGGGAGCTGGGAAACCCCCACTTTAACTGAAAGTGGTTGGTGTGAGGCCGGTCTCCTTACCTGTAAAAATAAATAGGTCCCGAAGCGCCACATGCGACCCCTTCGGGGATAACGAAGGCAAGAAGTTACATTATTTGTGTAGCTTAGTTGCGTTTGCTCGAAGTTATGCCGTGATTTTTGACAATTGTTATAGAAAACAAATCAGTTCATCCTCAGTCGTCGTGCCGAGATGGTGTCTCCTAAAGGTTAGTCACATCGCTAACAAAACGTCGAGAATAATGTAAGCTCTCTTATAACGGTTCGTCTAATATTCGATTACTGAATTTTAAGTGTGTCTAAAATCTAAATCTAAATCTAAGCTGCAAGGATATGTATCATTTGAGATTTATATTAAATGCATTCCCACAAGCAGACACGCATAATTTCGCGCTCACACATGCCGCATGTGGACCTACAATAAATAAAAACCCAATTCTCAAATGGACATTAGCCCTGCAACTCTTGCCGACCTTCCCTAAAACAGGAGTGATATTGGCAAAGTGTAGTTATTATTATTGTAAATAAGCCAAATAAGCACTGGCGTGACGATTTGTACCGAGCCTATTTAAAAAAAAAAACAAATAGTACTTACATGTATACTACAAAAAAAAAAAACAGCAACCCTTAATTTAAAATAACGGTGTTTATTTATTTTTTACTGGCTTAATGTTGCCATAATGCTGTTCTGTGTTTTTTTTTGTGTTTGGGGTAATGTTAAATTGTGGGGTAAAAGAAAAACGGGGTTAGAATTTAAAGAGGGTATAGAGATGCGCAGGTCAAGATAAACCCCATCCTCCCCCCCCCCCCCACACCCCTAGCTCCTCTGACGATGGTTTTGTTTATTTTTCTGCCACTATCTCGGGTAAGATCGCTAGACTTCGGGAATCTGTCCCGAAGAGAACAGACAAAAAAGTTTTCATAATAACAATAATAATATTAGGATAATTTATATGGTGAGCGCTGTTTTTGTGTGTATCACACATCAAGAGCCCTGTGCGAGCTTGGTCGTCGCTGTAGAAAGCGACAATTCTCAAGCAAGACCCAGTTGTTGTAAAGCTGGATGGACCTTTTATAACCAGTCTTTGGTAAAGAAACATGAACTTTTCAACCCAGCGCGGAGCATATTTGAAAATATAAATGGTATATTTCTTGTGCTCTGCCGGGATTCTAGCCCATCTAATCTAATCTAATCTAATCTAAGCTGCAAGGATATATACCATTTAAGATTTACATCAAATGCATTCCCACAAGCAGACATGTATAATTTCGCGCTAACACATGCCGCATGTGGACCTACAATATAAAAAAACCCAATCTCAAATGAACATAAGCCCTGCAACTCTTGCCGACCTTCCCTGAGACAGGGGTGACATTGGCAAAGTGAACCATTTTTTCACAGTATGGGTGGTCAGCCGCATACCAACCTATAATTCAAGGAACATACATGACAAATTACATTTCATAACCTTCCATTTACGAGTCAGAAGTGTTAACCACTATACTACGGACCGGTCCGGTTTTAAATATGATGTAGCTATTACCTCCTGTAACCCTGTCGACATTTGGCTAAGGGTGGCCAGAGCCTCTGCAGATTTGCCTCCATTTTTTTTGCTTTCCTTACATGTACCTCTTTCAATTCTTTTATATCCATCACCTTTTCAAACATTTCCTTCTTTGACATTCGCTTTGTATATTCTATTCTTTCCCAATTTCACTAATCTGATCCAACCCTACTTTTTCGGTTTCTCTTTCTTCTTTTTCTATTCAATTTTTCTCTGTATACACACTCTGTAAGTCTTTCATCATCCATTCATTCCACATGTCCAAACCATCTCATCGCATTGAATATTCTCTCTCAAGTTTCTTAAAATCAACTTCCTTGACTTACCTATAGGTTGGTGTGAGGCTGACTCCCCACACTGCCTCTGTTTTCGATCGGAAAAAGTTGCAGGGCTTATGTTAATTTGAGGTTTGGCGATCACACCATCATCAAGAGGAGGTTGTCCTCTTGATAATGATGTGATAACATCAAAAGCGCTCTAGGAAATATATCAACTCGTGAAAAAAAAACAAGTTTTTTTTTTACATTATCCATTTTTATACGTTTTTTGTTTTTTTTTCGCCCTGTCTCTTTCACGCAGCGCTACGATTTAGGGGTCTCTTTGTTCAAAAGAGTTTTATGTGATATTTCTGTAAATTTGTCAAAAAGGACGCGTGCCGGGACCTCTGGAATTTGTCATTGAAATGGGCCGCTCAGATGGAATCTAGAACCTTCCAGAGGGCCGTTTTCATGCCGCACACTCCTCGCGGTCAATTTATAACAATCTGTCATCTAATATCGCAATTACCTTCTAAAATGTCAAACTGTTTTAGTTTCTTTCGACTCCAAAGTACTGAAATTTTAAGGCTTCTACTTAAGCGACGTATTTTCCTGAGAACAAAACCACTATAACCATAAGCTTAAACCTGGCTTTACGCCTACTCATTGTAGCGGTTGTTTGACTACTCCGGCTGCAGAGAGGTGCGGCCCCTATTTAAAGTAAGACTAAGGATAATTCTCGAAACACCAAGAATTGGTACATGCAAGATTTTGCTTTGTATATACTTCCAGGAGAAAGTTTTATGGGGCGGGGCTATGACAAGGGGAGGAAAGGGGTAATAAAAATTTCTACTGATTTCACTTTTGTATTTTTTGTATTTGAAAGTTTTTCTTGTGATAATGGACTGATAACTGTTATTAATTTAATTTATTTTTGACTTAATCTTTTTGTTTTTTAATTTTTTATCAGCTACTTTCAATTTTTAACATATTTGTGGGATTTTTTTTAGGATTAAGGCACTTTACAGTATACGAGTATCCATTTCTCTTGTTTTTATAATTGTGTCTGTATTTGTTTTTTCTCCTCAATAAATTGCCGGTGTTATGGCCGAGAAGGCCAAGTGGGCTGATCTTTCAAGCGTATTTGGAATACAATAGCGTTGGTTCGATCCCCGCCTGAATCATTTGACCATAACTTTGTCACTGGTTCAACATATGTTATTGGGTAATTATCAATGAATAATTCATTACAAATAAACAATAATGAATTATTAGTTATTATATTAATTATTATTCTTAGACTTATAGGTTGGTATGAGGCTGACCCCCCATATTGTAAAAAATGGTTCACTTTGCCAATGTCACCCCTGTGTCAGGGAAGGTCGGCAAAAGTTGTAGGGCTTATGTTCATTTGAGGTTCGGATTTTATTTGTAAGTACACATTCAGCATTTGTAAGCGCGAACTACACGTGTTGGTTTGTGGGCATACATCTGAGAGCTTTGAATGAATATATCCTTGCAACTTAGATTATTATTATTATTATGAGATTATTAAACATTGATTAAAGATTGACCCTAAGTAGTGAAGAAAATATAATATAGTTTTCTTTATAGTCTCACAGTTTGAGAAGCCGTTCTCATTTTACGTTCAATTCCATACTTACATTACATTTTTATGATCGAAGAAAAAGGTGAAATCGAAATTTTGAAATTACTTTTTTTGTGTTACCTTGAAATAAACTAAAACGCAACTAAGCTACACATCTAGTGTAACTTATTGCTGCGAAGGTGTCGCATGTGGTAAGTGGAAACTATTTAATTTTACAGGTAAGGTGGCCGGTCTGACGCTAATCACTTCACTTGAAGTGGGGAGTTCCCAGCTGCCTAGGGGGCTGGTACTCTTTTTTTTTGTGAAAGCTGAGTAAACCTTGCTAGTATTTTATTTAACGTTTGAAAGAAGCATAGAAGCGGGAAATCATTTCTGACACCCTCGGTGGGATTCGAACCCGAGCTTTCGGAATTTCAACCATGTTTTTGTTAATGTGAATATATGAGCTTTCAAGAAAATATGTAAATATACGTTTTCAAGAAATTGATTGAATTAATCTTTTTAGTTTTTTTTTCCATTTAAAACGGAAATAAAAACATTTTATTCTTTAAAGAAGGTTGTATGAATATGACGTATTTTCCTGAGTACTAAATCATTTTAACCATAAGCTTAAGCCTGGATAAAGAATAAACCCGATTTCAAACACAGGTTCTTGACGTCACTCTGCGAAATTGGACGCCGTTCGCGAAGTATAAATCTCGTTTATTTTATTCTGAAAATAAGATTTCTCAAATACACCCTCCTTTGTTTGTCAATTATTCTAACCCCTATACGATATAGGGATGTGGCGTAGCCCAAAAAATATATTAAAAACACCAGTACTAACTTCTATGATCCACCCTTTCATTAATCGGACGATTTCACAAGAAGACATAACATCGTCCTTCTGTACAACTGGGGCTATAACGACATCTATGGATGTATCACCGAAGGTTAATAAAAGTACCTACAGCCTTCGGCCTCGATCAAACAACAATAATTCAACAGTTCGTGGTTCCTCTTTGTAGAGGACACACGTCTCCTGAGGACGTCGGATATGACAGTAAATTCCGTTTTTTTCATTCTTTAAAATACTTAAAACGTACCTAAGCTTCACATATTGTATGACTTCTTGCCTGTGTTATATCCGATGCAGTCGTATGTGGCGATTCGGGACCCATCTATTTTTTTTAGGTATGGAGGCCGGCCTCACGGCAACCACTTTCCAGCTTCCGAGGAGGCTGGTACTCATTTCTTGTGAAGACTGTGTAAGCCTTGTCGGTATTTTATTTTGGGTTGGAAATAAAAATCAAAACGCGAAATCATTTTTGACACCCTCGGTGGTATTTGAACCCAAGCTCTCGGCATGGAATGCAAGCACTCTACCAACTGCCCTTTTTTAACTTCTATACCCTCAGTTACACATGTACATAAACAGAAGTGACATTGAAAAAGTTATTAATTTTTACAGTTTGGTGGTCAGCCTCATGCTAACTTATAAGGCGACTCCTTCTAGACAACGCGGTTAGACGTTGAATAATGAACAATGGTATTGTTACGAACTAAGTATTTGAAGTACCCACGCGCGCCTGAACATGTACGCTAGTGCGTAGAAAAATCTGGCTCTAGTTCATGATGGTGGCAGTGCATAGAACGGCTTTCTCGTGTGAGCTAGAAAAATAAGAATGATGTGGAATATGCGAGAAAGATCTCTTTTGTACCTATATATAGGGACTGCAATGGTGCGTAGAGCGATTAGTCGCTCCAAGCATTTTTCCGTGAAGACCAATAAGCAGAGATTATCAATTGTAGTTAAATCATGATAATATTTCACTCAACGAATTTCGCCAGTAAATATTTAGTAACTTTAACTTACGATTTTCAAGATGGCGTCGCTTCGCTGACAGCAGCTGTTCTTTTTTAATGTAAGGATACATCAAAATTGTTGCAAACTGAACATTTTTTTTTGTCGTTTTCTAGCTTAATAAAGGTTAGGCATATGATTTTTATGAAGAGTTGTTTGTTTTAAAGCTTTTGAATGACATTTTAATTATTTACAAGATTTGGGGGCGGGGCTTCATACTTCGGTAATTTTCGGTTATAGTTAACTCGAACTAAAGTATTTTGAATAAAAGGTCAAGTAATAGTTAACTAAAATGAATGAGGAAAGACTGACGAAGAAAGTATATGTTGGTAGAATAGATGGATGTCGTGGTAGAGGAAGACCGAGAAAGGTATGGATGGACCAAATATCCGAAATTGCGATAATAAAAGAAGAGCTTGCATGAAGAAGGTTATGACTCTGGAGGAAATGAAAGAAGTATGTAAGGACAGAAAGAAATGGCGGTTGATCTGTAATGTTGGCGGCTAGGGTTTATTAAAATGAAATTTGTTTTATGTTTTTAAGTTTTTGATGTCCATGTTTATTATTATTTATTGATTTTAAAAATGTAATTTGTCGTGTATGTTCCTTGACTTATAGATTGGTATGCGGCTGACCACCCATGCTGTAAAAAATGGTTCACTTTGCCAATGTCACCCCTGTTACAGGGAAGGACGGCAAGAGTTGCAGGGTGTATGTCCGTTTGAGATTGGTTTTTATGTTGTAGGCTCACATGAGGCACGTGCAAGCGCGAACTTGTACGTGTCTTGGTTGTGGGAATGCATGTAATGTGAATCTCCAATGTAACATATCTTTGCAACTTAGATTAGATAAGATTAGATTAGAAAATATTACTACACTTCAATATACCGGGCGTTAATAAAAGAAAACCCCAGTTAAATCCTATCAATATTTTGTGTGTTTTATGGTTCACTCTTGCACATCCCTACTCCCCCCAGCTTTGGCATATTTCAGATTATGTTTGCTGAACCTTTCAAACGCAGCAGCCTGCGAGGCACACCACTACGACGTAAAATACTAGCTCGCATACGATCATTTCCCTCGTATTACCGACTAGAACTTTCTGTGTATGAGTACAACCATTGCCTTGACTTTCTGCATTTTCTTACTACTATAACTTATCATATTGTTACAAATATTTACTTTATTTTTATATTAAGGGTATTTCTGTTAACACATTGAAAATTCATTGTATTTTTTTTATAGATTCAAAAGGAAAAACAAAGCTTTAATTCACTTTTATTATTTTTGGCTCAAAATTTTTCGCCTTGTAATTATAAGGTGAAAACGCTGCTCCGGTTTCAGGGAAAGGCGGCAGGAGTTGCAAGGTTCATGTTTATGTGAGGTTTTTGTTTATTTATATGTACACATGCAGAATTTGTAGGCGCGAACTAAAATGTGCCTGTCTGTGGGCATGCGTTTATTATGAGCCTAAAATGTTAACATACCTTTGCAGCTTAGATTAGGTATAGATAATAGATTATTCACTAACACACACAAACCAAAACGCAACTACTAACATCTTGCATACTCATTACAATATTTGACCGGTCGGTAGTCCAGTGGTTAACACTCCCGACTCGTAATTGAAGGTTGTGGGTTGCAAAAAAATATACCATTCATATTTTCAAATATGCTCTTTGCTGAGTGAAAAATTAATATACCTTTACAAAAGATCGGTCACTAAAGGTCCATCCAGCCTTACAGAAACTAGGTCTTGCTTGAGAATTGGCGCTCTCTTCAGTGACGACCATGCTCGCAGAGGGCTCTTGAGTTGTGATTCGCACAAAAACAGCGCTCACCAAATAAATTATCCTAATATCATTGTTATTTTTAATATCCTAAAATAATGCACCCCTCTTGAGCACAGAAGGAAAGCTGGAATGATCAGTCTCTTCTATAGGTACTACAATGGCGTCTGCTCTGATAAAATATACTCACTTATACCCCCTCCTCTCGTCACAACAAAGGCAACTCGTAGAACGGCTCACATTCAACCATTTGCAGTCGATATCAAAACTATGAGAACTTGGTGTTTTCACGACTCATTCCTCTGCCAAACTGCCCGCTTATGGAATGAGTTACCGGTATCTGTGTTTCCATCCCAATTTAAACTTGCCCTTTTCAAATCCAATATCAATCGCCATTTCCTCTCAGTGTCTCAAAACAAAGCAATGCCACACACACCACAGCACTGCGCAGCTAACGACCCTGCAACCGGACATGGACAACTGCCACATCACCAACACCTCTGCGGCACTATAACAAGTGTCATAGACCTTTAGAGTCTCTCGAATCTAGGGAGTCTCCCGCATAGGCTTTCTTAAAACAAAAAAATAAAAATATAGAGTTTTTTTATAAATACAAATATCTCGATGTTTGTCAGAGCGTTGAGTACAGTATGAATGATAGTTAGCAGACAGCACAGAGTCGGGATAAGGGTTCTTCTTGGAGACAGCATCTACATAGGCTGAAGGGTCCTCCTGAAGACAAAGACCCTGGGCTCCCCGACACCCTCAACCGGGCCTGGTAATTATTTGGAGAGGCTGCGAGGGAAGACACAACGCGTCCCTACAGCGCTTTTTTGGCTTATCTACCATTATAATAAGTAAGCCTTGCTGGTATTTTATTTTGAGGTTTGAAATAAACACCAACACGGGTTGCCAATGTCCCCTCTGTTTCAGGGAAGGTCGGCAAGAGTTGCAGGGCTTATGTTCATTTGAGAATTGATATATATATAATATATATATTGTAGGTCCAGATGCGGCATGTGTGAGCGCGACATTATGCGTGTCTGCTTGTGGGAATGTATTTATTTTGAAACTCAAATGATACATATCTTTGCAACTTAGATTTAGATTTAGATGGGTGGTTAACTATTAACTTTATATAAGAGAGTCTAACTCTTGATAATGACCTCTGATTCTTGATAATGACCTGAATATTGAAGGTCGAAAGTACTTGAGGTGGAAAATACTATTGTGAAAATAAAACTACGTTTTTGAAAAAAATATTTTTATTTTAAATAAAATTAATTATTATTTGATGATATTAATACCTGTTTCTGGCCAGGCAGAATAGGTTGGTGAATTGTATCCTTCTTCACGAATCTATTTTTATTTAAAAATTAAAAAAAGAATAATGTGAGAGTTGTTTTAGGTATTTTTTAAATAAATTTCCAGTTTTCACAAAACACATTGGTCCAGTACACACTACACATGATGCAAGCATTGCTCATGTGAAATTACATATGATGGACATAAGACAAACAAGCACTAATGGGACGAAATGCAGAAATACTTTACGCCAAGTAAAAAACCTTCATTCAGACAAAGAGTTGAACCAAAAATATATGAAATCTGAAGCAGCACGTCTAGTGATCGTTTAAGTTTTTATACATTTTTGGTGCCATCTTCCGCGGTCTTAAAACATAAACATGTTTTCATATCAACGTTGTTTCTTCCTTTTTTCTTGTTTTCTTATATCATCTTGTTTTCACAACGATTTTCCTACATTTTATTTTGAAAAAGATTTTTGAAGAAGAATGCAATTCACCAACTTATTTTTCCTGGACAGTTGTCTTCATACGAAAGCAGTGGCTTGTGTACATGCAATGACATCTTTTGAACCAGGGTCAAACACATACAAACATTGCTCATGTGAAATTATCTCTGATGGACATAGGACAATCAAGCACTAATGGGACGATTTGTAACGATATCTTTTTTTCCTAATATCTAAGTTCCTGTTATCTAAGTTGCAGATTCACATTTAAGATTCAAATTTAATATATGCGCACAAAAAGACACGTACAAGTTCACGCTTATACATTCCACATGGTAACTAACAATATAAAAACACAAATCTCAAATGAACATAAGCCCTGCAACTCTTGCCATGCTTTCCTCAAACAGGGCTGATATTGGAAAAGTCAACCTTTGATGGAATGGAATATTGTTTATTGTAGTTCCTTGACTCATAGGTTGTATTAAAAATCCTTGACTTATAGGTTGGTATGAGGCTGACCCCCATACTATTAAGGACGGTTCACTTTGCCAATAACACCCCAGTCTCAAGGAAAGTCGACAGGAGTTGCAGGGCATATGTTATTTTTAGATTTGGGTTTGTAAGATTTTGTAGTTTTTATATAGGTACCTGAATGTTATTTATTATTTATATTCATTGACTTATAGGTTGGTATGAGGCTTACCACTCAAACTGTAAAAAAATGTTCACTTTACCAATGTCACTCCTGTTTCAGGGAAGGTCGGCAAAAGTTACAGGGTTTATGTTCATTTGAGGTTTGGATTTTTAATTTGTAAGTACACATGCAGCATATTTTGTAAGCGTGAACTTAATCATGTCTGTGAATGAATTTCAAACGTTAATATATTATCTTTGCAACTTAGATTATAGATTGTGGATAGATATTGTAGGTCCACATGCGGTTTGTGTAAGCGCGAACTTATACGTACTTTCTTATGACGATTCTTAAATGAATTATATTCTTGCAACTTAGATTGTAGGGATTATAAGTTTTAGATACCGGTATTCCCGGACTGGAATGATTGCGATACCGGTTTATATTGCTCTCATTACTATTAAACAGCTTGTTTGTGATGGAACATTATACTTTATTATGCGATACAAATTTAACGCCATACTCTGAATCAATAATCACGATTCCATTTGATTCTCTCGCAATTACCGGAAATAATATTATTCTAACAGTAAAGTGCACACGCCAAAAACACAAATTCACATATATCGCACATGAAATAGTAAATATCTGTATTACGAATAGCATTTGATATATAATGATGATAAAGAGTTAGAGAAATACGTTATTCCCCGGTTTTCAAATGGACTTGTTCATATTCCCGGGATTATTCCTTGACTTATAGTTGGGTATGAGGTTGACCACTCATATAATAAAAATAGTTCACTTTGCCAATGATACCCTGTTTCAGGCAATGTCGGCAAAAATTGCAGGGTGTATGTTCATTTGAGGTTTGGATTTTCATTTGTAAGTACACATGCAGCGTAGTTTGTAAGCGCGAACTTAGACCTGTATGTTTGTGGGCATGAATTTTAAATGAAAACATATAGATTGTAGATACATCACACTGGTAATGAACTGTCCATAAAGTTGAGAAAAAAATAAATGGAAATACAGTTTCTGAATTAGAACAACATTTTCTAATAGAGAAGGTATATTTTGAGTTTCATTATTTTGTGGGAAAACTTCTAAGAATAAGATGCGAGCTTGCTAGATTTTACCAGAATATTCGATTCAGCACTTAATTAATTTCGAACAAATATAAATAATTATTACAACTTCTAAACAAATACTCACTTCTAGAGACTTCGAAGACTTATTATTAACTAACACAGCCAAACCAAACACAGCTACAAGCATCTTGCGTACTCGTAACAATATATTGGCTCATATTTACAGTCTTTTGACATTAATTTAATGAGGATTTTAAAGTTTATGAGGTTTCAGCAATTTCATTTAATTTTATTTGACTAGAAAATAGGCTATTTTAACAATAATACTGGAAACAAAACAGCGTTCCTTATAAAAATGTTACGCAAACCAAACCATTAAAAACATGAGAAATGAATCCCGGCGTGGGGACCAAGTTGGGAATAATTCGAAAACCGGGAATTCCCAATGTGTTGCATTAATCCATGATTAACGCTTGTTTGCTGCGGTGTTGTAGATTAAAGTGGGACAAAATAATTTTGGCGGGGCAGAGGTTTATTGGTTATTAAAATCAAACCCGTATATATGAAAACATAAACCCGATGACTGCCAGAAATAAATAAAATATGTATATTTTGCACAAAAAAAACATGTCTTCGACGCTAGATTAGGCTTTTATTTTATTTAATATTTTTTAGTTTACGAAGTATTACAGTAGGTATTATTTTATTTGAAATTTATGTGAAGTACATACATAACTAAATATGTGTACATATTTTTGTGAATGCCTGAAATGGAACCCGTGGCCTTTCAATTACGTATTCGTAGCGTTAACCACTAGACTACCACCGAGAGCTCTCTGTACCTCCGGTCTTATTTAAAAGAAAAGGAATAAAAAAGTGTAGGGAGAGATTTAGAAAATAAATAACTTGGTTTAAAACTAGCGGTTCGGTGATAGCTCAGTTGGTAGAGTGCTTGCATTCCATGCCGAGAGCTCGGTTTCGAACCCCACCAAGAACGCAACAAGAAGTTACATGTTTAGCATAGTTAACTGACCGGTCCGTATTTTATTGATCGGAAGATAGTGTGTTCAATTCCCGGCAGAGAATGAAAAATACTTCTAAAAAATGCTCTTTTCTTGGTTAACAAATATTAATGTGCCTTTATCAAAGGTCGATCACAATAAGTCCATTCAGCCTTACAACAAATGGGTCTTCTTTGAGACTTGTCGGTGTCTACAGAAATTCCCAAGCTCGTAGAGAGCTTGAGTTGCGATTCACAGAAAAACAGTGCTCACAAAATAAAATATCCTTATATTATCAAAGTGTTTAGTTGGTTACAGAGAAAAATATAACCGGAAAAAAATAGCATTGGCAGGTAGAGAAAGGGTCAATTTCAGCGACAATTCAATCCGTTCCACGCTGAAAATAAATTCATGTACATTATAGAAATTGGAATTAATACCGGTCCCTGTTATTTGCATTAGTAATGAACGAGTGTTTAACAAGTGTGAGTAATTGGGGAATGCGCAGAGCCGGGATTGGCTTGTGTTGGCGACAGCACTAGCATTTATTATTAAAAATCGGATAGCGGAAAATTGCTGCGTTATAAATTACAATAATAATTATCGTAACTGTGACAGTGTGGCTATGCCCTTTTTGTGCTTCCTTTTGCCAAGCTGCATCCGCAGCGGGTTCTCAGTAATCCTGACATCAGTTTATTTTTCTCTTATTAGTTTTTTTTTATTTGAAGATTGACCGGTCCGTAGTCCAGTGGTAGCACTTCGGACTCGTAAATGGAAGGTTGTGGGTTCGAGCCCCGGCGGAGCACAAAAAAATTACCTTTTCTAATTTCAAACTTGCTTTTCGCGGGGTTGAAAACTTCATAAGCCTCTACCAAAGACCGGTCATCAAAAGGTCCAACCAGCCTTACAGCAACTGGGTCTTGCTTGAGCTTGCAGAGGGCTCTTGAGGTGTGATACAAATTTATTTATTTATTTTATATAAAGACGCCAACAGAACAAAAGAGTTGCACATACACAAACCACATAATACAAATACATAAGTATCTCCAATGCTCTAATAATAGGAATCTATCGCATATACATTTTAACAATATGAATGTTTTGAACAGCTAAAAAACATTAAAGTAGGAATAGGTTGGTGAATTGCATTCCTCTTCACAAATCTATTAAAAAAAAAAAAAAAAACAATGCTAACCAAATAAATCAGCCTAATTTAAATTTAATTTTAACTGAACAGATTTCAGTTTGTTTTTTAATACGTCCTCTTGACTAATTTTTTGGATGCCAAAATTCTCTCACATCACTTCGCTGTTGAAGGAGCTGCATTGGTTTCGTTTTCCTGAGAGGATGGTCTAACGTGTGTGTTTGATGGTATTCAAAGCCTTAAATGGTATGGATTCGTCATACCTGGCAGACATGTTTTTCCCGTCGAGGTGAGTGTGAGGGGGCGGACACTGAGTAGAGTGTTGCCGTTAGTTTGATGTAGCCTCGTAATCAAATACGCACTAATTTTGAGGAACATGCTTTCCGAATTGCTGATACTGGAACAGTTTTATCCAGATGAGAAGCTGTCTCTAGGAACGTTTTAATTTTCATTCACCTAGTCTAGTGGTAACGCTTTGGACTCGTAATTAGAAGGTGGTGGGTTCAAATACCGGCAAAGCACAAAAGATACACCATTTATATTTTCAAATATGCTCTTCTCTGGGTTCAAAATTTTTATATAACTATAACAAAAACCGGTCACCAAAGGTTCATACATCCTTGCAGCAACTGGATCTTGCAAGACTTTAAAGCGCCAATTCTCTAGCAGCCAGATAATTGGCGCTTTCTATAGCGACGACCAAGTTTGCAGAAGGCTCTAGAGGTGTGTTTCACACAAAAACAGCGCTCACCAAATAAATGATCCTAACAGTGGCGAAGGGTGCCATACAAGCCGGTTTCCCGTTTAAAATGAGGCACACATGATTAAAAAGTAGACTGCATGGTTTCAATGGGGAAAAAATACGAATTGTTTCTTTGGTTTTAAATGTATTTTTTTATTCTGTGCCTATATTTTTTAACTACTTTGTTACATAATTTTAAAAGGGAAGCCGATGGGAACCGGCTTGTATGGCACCCTTCGCCACTGGATCCTAATATTATTATTTATTATTGCATGCACGTTTTTGTAAACGCTATGGTAGAGTGTGGACGTGGTATTTTACACTCGGGGCATTGTGTATTTTATGCGTAGAGCGCACTGAAACATTTGCATAGTGCAAAGTGTCCAATTATTATGGCATTAGCATAGAAATATGCCCCGTAGTGTCGCCAATTATAACAAACCAATTAATTAGACCGTAGTGCTGCGTTCAAAGGCTATTTTTGCATCAACCGATCGTAGTCTAGTGTTTGACGCCCCAGATTCAAAATCGGAAAGCAGTCTTCTAATACTGAACTTAGGCTCGGTATTTTCTATGTTAGCTTACATGTCTAATCTAATCTAATCTAATCTAAGCTGCAAAGATATATATCATTTAAGATTTATATTAAATGCATTCCCACAAGCAGACATGTATAATTTCGCGCCGTATAAAACACGCCGTATGTGGCCCTACAATATAAAAACCCAATCTCAAATGAACATAAGCCCTGCAACTCTTACGGTCCTTCCCTGTAACAGGGGTGACATTGGCAAAGTGAACCATTTTTACAGCGTGGGTGCGGTCAGCCGCGTATCAACCTATAAGTCAAGGAACATACATACACAACAAATTACATTTTTTTTAAATCACAAATAATAGGATGTATCATAGGTATGTATAGACATCAAAACTAAAAACAACTCAAATACCAATTTAATAAACCCTAGCCACCAACATTACAGATAAACCGCCATTTTTTTCTGTCCTTACATACTTCTTTTATTTCCTCCAGAGTCATAACCTTCCTCATAGAGGCTCTTCTTTTATTATGACTCTGGATATTCCATTCATTCGCAATTTCAGATATTTGGTCCATCCATACCTTTCTCGGTCTTTCTCTACCACGACATCCATCTATTCTTGCAACGTATACTTTCTTCGTCAGTTTTTCCTCATCACACACATGATTTTAGACTAATAAAACAAACTACCCACAAAATTTACAAAAGTGCGTCTTTTTCAGTCAGTATAAAGTAGCTATGCTAACGTTGAAAATACTGCACCTTAATCGTCCACAAAATAGTATCCAGAAATGGGTATAAAACTGTCAACAACATCGTCTACAAAATAATGAAATAGATTATATTCACAAAGTTAATACTAATTTGTCCAACAAATCGTCCACAGAATTGTCCACAAAAAAGTTAACAAAACGTTGCACAAAAGTGTTCACAAAGTTAATACAATTTTTCCAATAAATCTTGCTTAAAATTGTCTAAGAAATTGTGCATAAAATCATTAAAAAAATTGTCCAACAAAATCGTCTCAATGGTGCACAAAAAATATCAAATTGAAAAATTAATTTTTCCTTCTTACCGATCTCAAGGGTTCATCCCGCATTACAGATATTGGACCTGGCTTGAGGTTGGCACGAGGGAGAGAAGATCAAGCTTGGAGAGAGCTCTTGAGGTGTTATTCATATAGAAACATCGACCGCCAAATTAATACTGAAAACTTTAAAAAACTGCTTTCTGCCGTTTGGTTGTTGGATTTCTCAAGCGAAACTCTGTTGCTGTCATATAGGTAATGAATTTTTCACCCAATCTAAATCTAAATCTAAGTTGCAAAGATATGTATCATTTGAGGTTTATATTTAATGCATTACCACAAGCAGACACGCATAATTTCGCGCTCACACATGCCGCATGTGGACCTACAATATAAAACCCAATCTCAAATGAACATAAGCCCTGCAACTCTTGCCGACCTTCCCTGAAACAGGGGTGACATTGGCAAAGTGAACCATTTTTTACAGTATGGGTGGTCAGCCTCATACTAACCTATAAGTCAAGGAAAATTTGTCAATGCTTTTAGCATTCTAGAAAATAAGTTTTTTTGGGTTCCACCGTGATCAAACCTACCGCCTTCTGAATACCAATCTGAAGCGTCAACGTGTAGACTACGACCGCTCATGAAAACACGAATAAAACAACCGATATAAAAATGAATTAAGTTTTTTTGATGAACAAAAAAAATGTGTCAGTAAGATTTAAAATAAATAGACTTGTAAATATTTTAATACGTAGAATCAAAGGCGGCAATCTAGGGGTTTTTTGCCGAAAATGAGAAAATTATATTTAGATTGCTTCTATGAAATTTATTTTGTTTTTTTTTATATTCATCTCATTTTAGAGTAAAACGCCTACATCGCCGGCTTTGAATCTTTAGAAGTCATTTTTTTGTAAAAGAATAACACTCATTTTTTATGTGCCAGTACAAAGAAATTCTAACAAGTAACTTTTCCCCACAATGCGGATGAGTCTTTGGAATAAAAAAGTCCCAAGGTCACATCTCAAGGTCGAGCACTCTCATAAATGCTTTAATCTATGGAAATTTAGCATTTAACTGCCAATTCAAAGAGCCAAACTAAAATTTAGTCACACTAGACTAAAGCATCAATTTGTTCGTGAAAAGCATTTGATAAAAACTTAATTCTGGGTGATTGAAACTGTGAATGTATTCGTTGCCCAAAATCAAGGGATCATTCAAATTTGAAATCTGGTTGTACGACTGTTTTTGGGGACAATGGAGCGTCGGGGTTTTTTGATTAAAATAACAATGAATAAGTCAGTTAGACGTTTTCTGCGACCGAGTGTACTCTTTTTTTTACATTTTTTCTTTATCTGAAAAATTGTGCCGGACTTACAGAGCTTTGAAATGTGGGTGTATTTTTTTTTGTTAGTTCGGGGACCCGTTTTTTTAAATTAAAAAATTTGTGGCATATTTAAGCAATTCTTAGCCTACGTACTACAATTTAGTGTTGAAGGAGAACATCTACATATATAACTAATTTGTTTGGATTAGCGCTTTTTTTCACTGGACGTGACAATGACTGGAAGAAAAGATATGCTCGTATCCACCTCTTGAGGTCATCAATCGTTCTTGACCCTCGGACATCTAATGGCAACCGATTCCAGGTACTGGGGTCAGCCACTGCAAACGCACGGTCTCCAAAGACTTGTTTGGTCTTCCTTGTAGCCTAACTCACGAGAATTTCTGTTCCGTTTTCTGCCGATCGTATTGTTTTGTAGTAAGATCTGTCATAATGTTTTTCTTCTTCTCAATATTGTTCTTCATTACTGAGGGGTGCCCCGTGCGGGAGCAGACACTCTTTTGCAGCGCTCTCTTGACTGCGCTGCCCACAGCGCTCCAACCACCGAGGTGCCTACTGCTGTCTTCACTTGGTCGGTCCATCGTGTGGATGATCTTTCTCTCTTCCCCTCCAAGCCACCGATCACAACCAGTCGTTCCAGGCTATTCTCATTGCCACGCACAACCTGTGTGAAGAGCTGAAGAATACGGCGTGTAGATATACTGGCCAGAGTCCAGCCATCCAAACGTAGCTACCGACAAATGAACTCGTTGGTTCGTCTAGCCGTACATGGGATTTGGAGCATGCGCCTACAGCACTACATCTCAAAAGCGTCAATTTTTCTCCTTTCTTCTACTTTTATGACCCATGTCTCAGCAGCATAGAGAAAAATATAATATTATAAAAAATATTCATAAAACACGGATACATACTCTATAATCTAAGTCGCAAAGATATATTAACATTCAAAACTCCTATCAAATGCATGCCAACAAACAGATACGTGTTAATTTGCGCTTAAAATGCTGAATGTGTACTTACAAATTATAACCAAACCTCAAATGAACATAAACCCTATAATTTTTGCCAATCTTCGCTGAAACACGGATGACATTGGCAAAGTGAAACATTTTTACAGTATGGGTGGTCAGCCTCATAGTCATACTAACCTATAAGTCAAGAAATCATTTTCAAAATCAAAGAAACGTCAGCTGAAAGTCTTCATGAAGTTTCAAGAAAGAAGAAAAATAAAATAGAAGAAAAGAAGCCAAAACTGGGGAAAACCCGGGACCAAAAAATTAAGCAATCATTTTTCAGTTGATTCTTGGAAACTTCAGGGTTTCATGGACTTGTATACAAGTAAGTCTGGCATTTGCGGTTCGCCATTCATAGTAATGAGATTTTTTATTCCCCTCTCCTACTTGTGGAGATGAAACGATGAAATCAAACAGGCAGCGATGTAATCTGTCGGAAGGAAGACCCCGCGGGAGCAAATTAAAATCTTATGCCACTCTTCATCGCCCAGACTATCTACGATTGCGTCATCGGATGCACTGATGACAACTCTCATCTGTCAAAAGATTGGTTCGCCCATTGTGATGAAATTTCTTGTATAGTTTAATAGATAAAGATTGATACAGAAGATAAGTCAACGACTGTAGCCATGTTGAAAGCACCGGTTCCCATAGATCACCGAAGTTAAGCAACATTGGGCGCGGATAGTCCTTGGATGGGTTACCGCTCAGGTACACCGCGTGTCGTTGGCATCTTGAACCGGTCCGTAGTCCAGTGGCAACACTTCGGACTCGTAAATGGAAAGTTGTGAATTCGGATCCCGGCGGAGCACAAAAAATATACCATTTATATTTCGAATGTGCTCTTCACTGAGTTGAAAAATTTATAAACCTTTACCAAAGACCGGTCACTGAAAGGTCCATCCAACCTTACAACAACTGGATCTTGCTTGAAAATTGGCGCGTAACTAGAATAGTGTCGAACGGTGTAGTGGTGTGTGGATGGAAAGCTCTGGAATGCGCGAGAGGCATCCATATGGACGGTATATTATATAATGGAGCCGTTATTGTGTGGAGCCAGGACGCTTGAATCATTGTGACGTAAGGTCAATACAGGCAGAGCCAGAAAAAGAATTTAGTACTGTGTAACCTTGTATTGTCTAAAATGAATCTTGCAACATAAATAAATTGCAGTTTGATTTAATAAACCCAAGTAAAATCATATATCTTATAGGCGTATCTATGTACATACTTGTGGGCTTGTGAGCCTTAAACGTCGATATATCTTTGCAACTTAGATTACAGATTATAGATTATAGACACCGTTGGAGAGAACGTAGTAAAAATTATCACTGTTCGCCAATATAAACGCAGTTCCACTCTGCAGAAAAACCGCCATAAACTTGCTCAGAGAGAATGAATGGGTGTTTGGAACTTGGAATGTCAGAAGAATGAATGAGTGTAAGGAGAAGGAAATCGTGAATGTGATGAATGAAAAAAGAATACAAGTGATGGGTGTGACAGAGACAAAAATGAAAGGGAATGGTGAAAAAGTATTAATGAATGGTGAACTGTATATCTGGTCAGGTGTGGAAGATGGGAATGAAAGACAGGGTGTGGGTGTGGTTATAAGTGAGAATGTAAAAGGATGCATAACGGGCTACCAAAGAATCTCTCCAAGAGTTTTGACTGTTAAACTCAAAACAAACAGGATGAAAATTTTCTTGGTGGCCTGTTATGCACCTGTAGATTCAGAGTGTATGGACGTGAAAATGAGATTCTGGAATGAGTTGAATGCAGTTGTGCGCGAAAGCAAGAAGAATGAATACATTATAATTTTGGGAGATATGAATGGATGGGTAGGTACGCAAAGAGATGAGTGTGTGAAAATTGTTGGTCCTAGTGGACGAGGTGTAGTCAATGATAATGGGCGACACCTGATAGCTTTGTGTGCAGAGCACAGCCTTTTTGCATCAAACACATGGTTTCGACATAAGGATGTGCATCTGTACACAAGGCAGATTGTGGGAAGTCGCACAATCATTGACTACATCTGTGTGGATGAAAGACTGAGAGGAGCCGTAAGAGATAGCCGTGTCTATCGTGGGCCTGAAATAGGCAGTGACCACTATCTCTTATGCGCTAAAATAATGATTGGAGAAGTAAGAAAGAAGAAACGTAAGAAGAAAGTAAGAAAGCCAAGAATAAAAGTAGAAAGTCTGAGTGATGAAAATGTGAAAGTGAAGTATAAATCAGAAATACAAAAAAAGTTAAGTGTGAATGAACTTGAAAAGAATGTTAATGAAAAAGATATTGAAAGCATGTGGAAGTTTATGAAAGAAGGAATGATTGAATGTGCTCGAAAAGTATGTGGAGAAACGAAAGGTGGAAGATTGAAAGGGGATGCCTGGTGGAATGCTAAAGTAAAAGAGGCTGTGAAAGTGAAGAAGGAATGTTACAAAAAGTGGCTGAACGACAGGAATGATAGAAAGCTAGAAGATGAATATAAGATAGCCAAGCAAATGGCGAAGAATGTAGTTTATGAAAGCAAAGCGAATGAACAGAGAAAGATTGATGAAAAAATGAACAGGAGTTTCACCGACAGTAGGAAGGAATTCTGGAGATGGGTCGGTGCCAATAGGAATAAAGATTCTGCATTGACCACCCCAGGAATCAAAAGTGCTGTTGGTGAGATGGTATGGGAGAAGGATGAAGTATGTAAGAGATGGAAAGAATATTTTGAAGGGATTTTTGGTCGGGGCGAAAGAATTTTGTTTAGAAAAATGACAGAAGAGAATGAATTTAGGATTTTGAAAGAAGAAATAAAAGTATCTATTGAATGTTTGAAGAATGGAAAGTCTGCTGGGTTTGATGGAATAAATGGTGAAATGTTGAAAGCAGGAGGTGAATGCGTGATAGATTGGATGTACGAATTATGTAAGCTTTGTGTGAATGCAGGAGTAGTACCGATGGATTGGAGGAAGGCAGTCATTGTTCCCATTTACAAAGGTAAAGGGGACAAAAAAGACTGTCAGAACTTCAGACCAATCAGTCTACTCAGTATACCAGGAAAAGTCTTCTGTAAGGTGATTATAAAAAATGTGATTCTGACTACTAGTGAAAGGATTTCCGATATACAGTCCGGCTTTATGGCCGGTAGAGGCTGTGTTGATCAGATTTTTACTCTACGACAACTTGTTGAAAAACAATTGTCGGTGAGGCGGAAGCTGTTCACGGCCTTTGTAGATCTGGAAAAGGCTTTTGACTCAGTAGACAGAGGTATGTTATGGGATGTTTTGAAAGCATACGGAGTGAATGGGGCTCTCCTAGGTGCGGTGCATGCAAACTATGAAAATAGTACAGCATGTGTTCGTATTGATGATGAGTATAGTGAATGGTTTGAAGTCTTTAAGGGTGTAAGGCAAGGATGTGTGATGAGCCCATGGCTATTTAACATAGTCATGGACAAGTGTGTTCGAGATGCTAGACTTGATGATTGTGGATTAATGATAGGAGAGGGCAAAGTGAGTGTTCTACTGTATGCGGATGATGCTGTTCTTGTATCGGACTCAGCAGTAGAATTGCAAACGATGCTCTCTAGATTGAACGAAGCTCTGCTAGGTAATTATTTGAAATTGAATGCAAGTAAGACGAAAGTTTTGATTTTTGAAAGAAATGAAGAAAATACGAACTACGAATTTAGAATAAACGGAATGAATGTTGATGTGGTAAATGAGTTTGTATACTTGGGAAGTAAGTTTGAGAAAGATGGAAGAATGACAGGTGAACTTGAAAGAAGAGTAATGAAGGGCAGGTGTGTACTGGGTGCCACAGCTTGTATCGCCAAAAATCAAAACATTTCTAAAAATGCTCGATTGGCGGTACGCAGTGGCATACTTTTACCCACCTTGATGTATGGAAGCGAGGCCTGGACGGTGAATGAAAGTGAAATTAGTAAAGTCCATACTGTTGAAATGGACTTTCTAAGAAGTATGATTGGGAAAAAACGGAGTGACAGGGTGAGGAATGATTTTGTAAGAAAAGAATGTGGTGCAAAAGAAAGTGTGAAAGTGAAGATTAAAAGAAGTTTGTTAAGATGGTTTGGGCATATGGAGAGAATGAATGAGGAAAGACTGACGAAGAAAGTATATGTTGGTAGAATAGATGGATGTCGTGGTAGAGGAAGACCGAGAAAGGTATGGATGGACCAAATATCCGAAATTGCGAATGAATGGAATATCCAGAGTCATAATAAAAGAAGAGCTTGTATGAAGAAGGTTATGACTCTGGAGGAAATGAAAGAAGTATGCAAGGATAGAAAGAAATGGCGGTTGATCTGTGATGTTGGCGGCTAGGGTTTGTTAAAGTGAATTTGGTTTTATGATTTAGTTTTTTATGTCCATGTATATATTGTTATTTTTATTCTTTGATTTTAAAAAATGTAATTTGTCATGTATGTTCCTTGACTTATAGGTTGTTATGCGGCTGACCACCCATAATATAAAAATTGGTTCACTTTGCCAATGTCACCCCTGTTTCAGGGAAGGACGGCAAGAGTTGCAAGGCTTATGTTCATTTGAGATTGGGTTTTTATATTGTAGGTCCACATGCGGCATGTGTTAGCGCGAAATTATACATATCTGCTTGTGGGAATGCATTTAGTATAAATCTTAAATGATATATATCTTTGCAGCTTAGATTAGATTAGATTAGATTAGCATGTGCAGCTAAGTTGCGTGCATTGCGTTACATCTATTGATTTTTAACATGTTTGTGAACCCGTTGCTTCTAAGTTAGCCATCCGCCTACGATATATCACGATGAAGCTTAATAGCAAGCCATTTACGCATTCTTGAAAAGCTACGTTTGTTATTTTTTGGTAAGCTTAGGAACCATTTGCTTCTAAGTTAGCTATCTGTCTACGATATCAATTACAACGAAGCTTAATTTCAAGCCATCTTTGCATTCTTGAAAAGCTACTTTTATTATTTAATTTTGTAAGCTTGAAAAGTATCTGCTTCTTAGTAAGCCATCTGTCTACGATATGAAAAACGACGAAGCTTTTTTGTAAGCCATCTACGCATTCTTGAAAAGCTACGTTTGTTTTTTTTTTTGGTAAGCTTGAGAAGTATCTGCTTCTAAGTTAGCCATCGGTCTACGATATGAATCATGACAAAGCTTAAATGCTGGCCATCTACGCATTTTTTGAAAAGCTACGTTTGTTATTTTTAAGCAAGCTGAGGAAGCATTTGCTTCTAAGTTAGCCTTCTGCCTACGATATGAATTACGACAAAGGTTAATTGCAAGCCGTCTACGCATTTTTGCAAAGCTACGTTTTTGTTATTTTTTGGTAAGCTTGAGAAGTATCTGCTGCTTAGTTAGCCATCTGTCTACGATATGAAACACGACGAAGTTTTTTTGCAAGCCATCTACGCATTCATGAAAAGTTACGTTTTTAGTTTTTTGTTAGTTTAGGAAGCATTTGCTTCTAAGTTAGTTATTTGTTTACGATATACATTACAACGTAGCTTTATTGCAAGCCATCTACGCATTTTTAAAAAGTTACGTTTGTTATTTTTTGGTAAGATTGGGAAGCATTAGCTTCTAAGTTACCCATCTGTCTACGGTATCAATCCTAACGAAGCTTAATTTCAAGCTATCTACGCATTCTTGAAAAGCTAAATTTGTTATTTTTTGGTAAGCTTGGAAAGTACTTGCTTCTAAGTTAGCCATCTGCCTACGATATGAATCACGACGAATTATGATTTGGTGTTATGATTTGGTTGAAATGGTTTTAGGATTTAGTTTTTTTTAGTGTCCATGTTTATATTATTGTTTATATTATTGTTTATTGATTTAAAAAATGTAATTTGCAATGTTTGTTCCTTGACTTATAGGTTGGTATGCGGCTGACCACCCATACTGTAAAAAATGGTTCACTTTTCCAATGTCACCCCTGTTTCAGGGAAGGACGGCAAGAGTTGCAGAGCTTATGTTCATTTGAGATTGGATTTTTATATTGTAGGTCCACATGCGGTATGTGTTAGCGCGAAATTATACATGTCTGCTTGTGGGAATGCATTTAATATAAATCTTAAATGATATATATCTTTGCAGCTTAGATTAGATAAGATTAGATTAGACGAAGCTTAATTGCAAGCTAGCTATCTACGCATTCTTTGAAAAGCTACAATTGTTATTTTTTGGTAAGCTTGGAAAGTACTTGCTTCTAAATTAGCCATCTCGCTCCCCCAGTTCTTGTTTACCGTATACGCCAATCTTGTCAAATATGACTTTTTCATGCAGTTGTCTTATGAATCAAATTCTACACAATCTGAGCTAAGAAAAACCGTAAAACTCGATAATATGAAAGTTCTTTTAAATATTTTTTAAATAAATTTCTTGTATAAGACACATTGGTCCAGTACGCATGCAAACATTGCTCATGTAAAAATTTCTCAATGGCGTATACGGTAAACAAGAACTAAGGCAGCGATCTGTCTTTGATATGAATTATAACGAAGCTTTATTGCAAGCCATCTACACATTCTTGAAAAGATACGTTTGTTATTTTTTGGTAAGCTTGAGAAGCATTAGCTTCTAAGTTAGCCATCTGTCTACGATATCAATCACAACGAAGCTTAATTGTAAGCCATCTACGCATTCTTGAAAAGTTACGTTCGTTATTTTTTGGTACGCTTAAGAAGTATTTGCTTCTTAGTGAGGCATCTGTCTGCGATATGTCTCACACAGAAGCACACTCGCAAGTCATCTACGTGCAAGAAAGTATTATTGTAAAGCTCGGTGTATGTATTTTTCATCTCGGGCAGCTTTTGTTGAGCAAATGCGGTTAATCTAGGAGCCCGCACACATTTCTAAAGCTCGCTGCGATTTCAGAGTGCTACGAAACAAGTCGAGAGACCTCAGAATGCGACACAGTGATGAATTACGAATCTTAAAGTAGATCCAGTTGAAGATTTGTAAGTCGGGGAGTGGTAAAAATTGTTTAATCTCTTTTTGATTGTATTCACTTGTATAAAATCAAAATTGTATTACATTAATATCAAGTCAAATAAAATAATGTACAAAATATCCATAAAAATGAAAATTGAAATTTTTGAAGCCTTAGCCTTTAAGGTATGGATGGACCAAATTTTCGAAATAGCGAGTGAATGGGATATCCAGAGTCATAATAAAAGGAGAGCTTGTATGAAAAAGGTTATGACTCTGGATGAAACGAAAGAAGTATGCAAGGACAGGAAGAAGTGGCGGCTAATCTGCAATGCTGATTTGTATTGTTGGTTTATTAGTTTGCTACATTTTTTGCATAATATTTTTTTTACTTTTTTTGTATAGATTTATTTTTAAGGTTTTGTTGTTTTCTATACTTAAATGTTATTTATTACTCGTATTCCTTGACTTATAGGTTGGTATAAGGCTGACCACCCAAACTGTAAACAATCGTTCACTTTGCCAATTTCACCCCTGTTTCAGGGAATGTCGGCAAGAGTTGCAGGGCTTATGTTTATTTGAGGTTTGGGTTTTATTTGTAAGTACACAATCAGCATTTGTAAGCGCGAACTACGCGTGTTTGTTTGTGGGCATACATCTGAAAGCTTTGAATGAATATATCCTTGCAACTTAGATTATAGATTATAGATTATAGCCTTAGCCGGCAACATGACAAATCAAACGCCATTTTTTTCGGTCCTCACATATTTCTTTAATTTCATCCAGGGTTATCCCCTTCAAGGCATATATGTATATTTAAATTCGAAAATGTATTTTTACAAAATACATATATCTATATGTAAATGTACCTTTTTCCTATTTTTGCGACAGAAAACACCGTGAAAGTGTAAAAATCCTGTAACTTAGAAGTTTTTCATGAGCACTTCCTTATAATTAGTTCACTTACTATGAGAAGTTACACCCAATAAAATGTCTTCTCCACGATTTATTTATTCGGTAAATCAGCACTTATTCAGTTTCACCTTTTAGGTATCAAAATAGACAATTTATTCATGACCATTTCGTCTTTTTGCTTATGGAACAAAAGTCGTACGAAAAACCACTATGAAACAAACAATACTGGAGTTTGTTTTCTAAAGCCAACATGACGAATATTGAATCTTTCCATGCTGAATTGTGCACAAATGGAGGCATATTATACATTGCACAAATAACTGCAAGCACCCTACAGGCTGCATGTACGTCGGCTCATTCACAAGGTGCAATACACTTTAGAACAGCCCTGTGTTATACAACGAATATTGAGGTACCGAACACGTACTTTCAACTCGTCAAGTAAGTAGTTTTATTCACGTGAATTATTTCGAATACAAAAAAAGTGGAATAATAATGCAGATCTTTAAAGTTGTTTTAATTTTTCACAATTTTCAGTGTAAGGTAAAAAGTGGGTACAATTGACTATTTTTTATAAATGTTTTTTTTGATAATGTAATTATGTAAATTGAAGTTACGATCTTTTTTTTTTTTTTTTTGACACTGGAAAAAATGGTTCACTTTGTCCCTGTTTTAGGAAAGTCGGCAAAAGTTGTGGGGCTTATGTTCATTTGAGGTTTGGATTTTATTTGCTAACATCTGAGAGCTTAAAATGAATATATCCTTGCAACTTAGATTATAGATTATTATAGATCGTTAGGTTTATTTGTAAATTAACACCTATCGGATATTTAAAGAACTGTTGTCGGTGAACTTTTATTAATTATTCGTGTAGTTTCGTTGGCGTCGTAGCCAAAGTCTTCAGGAGGCACCCTTTCTGTAAGATGCGCCTCCTGATCACGTTGGCTATTATTAAGCTCTATATCAGTTAAATAAACGTCCAAAAAGTTTATTCATTTTCAAATTAAAATGTATTTTCATTTTAAATATTTCATAGTGTATTTTGTAGGCAAAAAAAAAAATGTTTTCCATACATAGAATATCAATTTTGGTTGAAAAGAAACATTAGAATATTCAAGTACTGATAGGTATGAATATATCGTCACCTTAAAGGTAACACTGAACAAGTGCTGATTCACTGATTTGAGAAATCGTGGATAAAACATTTGATTGTGTGTAACTTCTCTTTACTAATGTGAACTAATTTTAAGGCTATGCTTATAACATATTTCTATACTACACAATTTTCACTGTTTTCTAGTTTTTTCTAATAATCTAATCTAATCTAAGCTGCAAAGATATATATATCATTTAAGATTTATATTAAATGCATTCCCACAAGCAGACATGTATAATTTCGCGCTAACACATGCCGCATGTGGACCTACAATATAAAAACCCAATCTCAAATGAACATAAGCCCTGCAACTCTTGCGGTCCTTCCCTGAAACAGGGGTGACATTGGCAAAGTGAACCATTTTTTTACAGTATGGGTGGTCAGCCGCCTACCGACCTATAAGTCAAGGAACATACCTACATGACAAATTACATTTTTTTTTTAAATCAGTAAATAATAATATATACATGGACATTAAAAAAAAAAAAAAAAACTAAAACATAAAACCAATTTTACTTTTATAAACCCTAGCCGCCAACAATACAGATCAACCGCCATTTCTTTTTTTTATTATTTTCTCTCGTAGAAAATACGAAAAAGGTGCATTTATCTGAGGAACCCATGTTTTTTTTCAGGAATGCTATGCGGGAGACTCTATATATATTATATTATATTAGTCAAGGGACAAGAATGTAAGAAAATCTGGGAATATCAAACGCTTTCTAAATGCCAATGGTACTCTTCCGGGGATAAAGCTTAAGTGGATAAAAAATGCAACGCATTACGGCGGAAATGTACAACGCAAAGTTCATACACTTAAGGGTGGTTCAAAGTAAGTGTAATATTTAATCACATGTCCACAAGATGACACTGGTGAGTTCGCGCTTACAAATGCTACATGCGTACTTGCAAATTCAAATCCAAACCTGAAATGAACATAAGCCGTGCAACTTTTGCCGACATTCTCTAAAAAAGAGGTGACATCGGCAAAGCAAACAATTTTTCACAGAATGGGTGGTCAGCCTCATACCAACCTATAAGTCAAGGAACATCAATTCTTGTATGTTTATTTATTTATTTTATATAAAGACGCCAACAGAACAAAAGAGTTGCACATACACAAAACACATAAAACAAATACATAAGTATCTCCAATGCTCCAATAATAGGCATCTATCGCGTATACATTTTAACAATATGAATGTTTAACAGAATGAATGAACAGCTAAAGTACAATGAGTAGGTATAGCGGCATTGGCGGGAGTAGGTATATATTAAATTAAAATTATCAATCTCAACAAAAATTACCCTTATTGCAGTTTTAAGTGATTTTATTGAACTGGAAAATATATCTGGAAAATATAAAGTATGTTCATTAAAAAAAAGAAAGATTTATTTTTCACTAACCCAACAAAAACAAAAAAACGAGATGCGAAAATATTAAGACGAGTATTTGCAAGTAAGCACGAAAAACTTCACGAAATTCATAAAGTTTGCTTAAAAAAAAGAAACTCATGTGGAAAAAATAAAATAATTATTTGGCTTTGAGTAAAATCTTGGCGTGCGAAATGGATATTTATGACGTCATAAGAAAAAGGGAGAAAATTTTTGAATTATCTGTTTTTAGCAAGAAAAGTTTCTTAGCGTCAGGGTCAAGCCATGTTTGGGAAAGAAAGTTTCCTCCTTTTTAGCTCCTCGCAAAGGAAGATTTAGCGCTTCAGTAAGTATGCGATGCAAAGAGTTTTCCCTTTTAAAATAATTATTATTTAATGTGTTAATAAAGTATGTAATCTGGAAAATTCTCAAGAATATTTTTTGGTTTACTGAGAAAGCACAGTGAAAAAATATTTGGAAATTTTGGAAGCTTGTCAAGATTTTTAGATAAAAAAATGTATATTCATATTTGGTGTTGTTTTTGTGTAAATCCCAACTCAAGAGCACTCTGTACGCTTGTGGATCCCGATAAAGAGCACCAGTTCTTAAATAAGACTCAATTCTACAAATAGTTTTACAACTAACTCTACCAATTCATAAACAGAAGGTAATGAAATCGATTCCCAGTGTAGCACAAAATGAAGTTATTCATTATTTACAATACGCTCTTTATTGGGTTGAAAAATTCATCAGCTTTAATCAGAATGCACAAAAGATCATCCAGCCTTACAAAAAAATGGATGGTTCTTGCAAAATTTGTGCTAACTAGTGACGAACAAACATAACGAGGAGTCTTGAAGAGTGGTTCACAAAAGAAGCGGTCACTAAATAAATCATCCTCAAATTGATTTATTGATTATTTCAGATATTCGAATCATTGATGATAAACTTTGTTTGACAAAAGACTTAGTACATATTTTTATGTAGATTTTTTCTCGGTGGGTGAACGTCACAGTTTTTTGTGGCACTACCATCCTTAGCAACGAATAACAAAATTGCGTAGTCCATAGTAGACATGGGTGAAACGTCCGGGAGCTCCAGCTCCTACAGACCACGGCAACAGATCGCGGAAAGCAACTCTCTAGTGTTAACAGCCTGTTTTGTAAGCTAAAAAGTTCTATTCAACAAAATATTTCTACACCTTCTAATCTAATATAATCTAAGCTGCAAAGATATATATCATTTAAGATTTATACTAAATGCATTCCCACAAGCAGATATGTATAATTTCGCGCTAACACATGCCGCATGTGGACCTACAATATAAAAACCCAATCTCAAATGATCATAAGCCTTGCAACTCTTGCCGTCCTTCCCTGAAACAGGGGTGACATTGGCAAAGTGAACCAATTTTTATATTATGGGTGGTCAGCCGCATAACAACCTATAAGTCAAGGAACATACATGACAAATTACATTTTTTTTAAATCAAAGAATAAAAATAACAATATATACATGGACATAAAAACTAAATCATAAAACCAAATTCACTTTAACAAACCCTAGCCGCCAACATCACAGATCAACCGCCATTTCTTTCTATCCTTGCATACTTCTTTCATTTCCTCCAGAGTCATAACCTTCTTCATACAAGCTCTTCTTTTATTATGACTCTGGATATTCCATTCATTCGCAATTTCGGATATTTGGTCCATCCATACCTTTCTCGGTCTTCCTCTACCACGACATCCATCTATTCTACCAACATATACTTTCTTCGTCAGTCTTTCCTCATTCATTCTCTCCATATGCCCAAACCATCTTAACAAACTTCTTTTAATCTTCACTTTCACACTTTCTTTTGCACCACATTCTTTTCTTACAAAATCATTCCTCACCCTGTCACTCCGTTTTTTCCCAATCATACTTCTTAGAAAGTCCATTTCAACAGTATGGACTTTACTAATTTCACTTTCATTCACCGTCCAGGCCTCGCTTCCATACATCAAGGTGGGTAAAAGTATGCCACTGCGTACCGCCAATCGAGCAATTTTAGATATGTTTTGATTTTTGGCGATACAAGCTGTGGCACCCTGTACACACCTGCCCTTCATTACTCTTCTTTCAAGTTCACCTGTCATTCTTCCATCTTTCTCAAACTTACTTCCCAAGTATACAAACTCATTTACCACATCAACATTCATTCCGTTTATTCTAAATTCGTAGTTCGTATTTTCTTCATTTCTTTCAAAAATCAAAACTTTCGTCTTACTTGCATTCAATTTCAAATAATTACCTAGCAGAGCTTCGTTCAATCTAGAGAGCATCGTTTGCAATTCTACTGCTGAGTCCGATACAAGAACAGCATCATCCGCATACAGTAGAACACTCACTTTGCTCTCTCCTATCATTAATCCACAATCATCAAGTCTAGCATCTCGAACACACTTGTCCATGACTATGTTAAATAGCCATGGGCTCATCACACATCCTTGCCTTACACCCTTAAAAACTTCAAACCATTCACTATACTCATCATCAATACGAACACATGCTGTACTATTTTCATAGTTTGCATGCACCGCACCTAGGAGAGCCCCACACCTTAAAGGCGAAATTGAATGAAGTTAAAATGGGTTTCTAATATAAATACACTTTTCTCCTATTTTCAACGAAAGAAAACTCTAAAAAAGTGTTACAATCCTGTTGTTTAGAAGTTGTTCATTAGCACTTCCTTATAATTGACTAGTCCACTTACTGTGAGAAATTAAGTACACCCAATAAAATGTTTAATCTGTGATTTCTCAAATCAGTGAATCAGCATTTCTTCAGTTCAATGCAGTGCGTATATAAATAAAAAAAACCTCATTCGTATGAAATTTATCTTCATACATTAACCTTGCAACTCCTGCCGCCTTTCCCGGAACGTGGCGTGGCATTGGCAAAAGTGACCCAATTATTACAGAATATTTATTTATTGGTAAAAGTGCTTTTTTTAAATTTAAATGTTGATAATTTTTCTGCAGGTTGAATTGCAACTCCCCGCTGTTCCATTTCTCCGGCAGATCACTGTTTATCGGAGCGCGACACACGGAATGGGTAAACCAACATTGCCCCCTAATGCAACCGCCATCAGGCGCGGGATAATGAGCTCTATTGCCCTGTGCCCCAATGGCTATAATGCTGCGCACAGAGACAAGTGCATTAGATCGAAAGTGCTGTAACAAAAAGGAAAAAAAACGTTTATTTGTTCTGGAGAAGACTAGAAGAATTTAAATGCAAAATAAATACTTTCTTTTCTCTAAAAGCTAATAATATAAGATTGAACATAAGTGATACAACAATATAGTATAGGTATATTCACTTTTTGGATTTTATTTAACAAATAAGTTAATTAATTATTATAAACCATTTACACATTTCTGTTATTTATTTTTATTTTTCGTTTTTTTATTGTTCGTTAAAGTGCATTTTAGGGACAGCAACTTCATGATTTTTTTGGATTATATCAATACTAATCTAATCTTATCTAAGTTGCAAATATATGTAACATGAAAGATTCGCATGACATGCATTTTCACAAGCAGGAACGTATAAATTCGCGCTTAAACATGCCGCATGTGGACCTACAATATAAAACCCGAATCTCAAATGAACGTACACCCTGCAGCTCCTGCCAACCTTTCCTGAAACAGGGGTGACATTGGCAAAGGGAAAGATTTTTACAGCATGGGTGTTAAGTCGCATACCAAACTATAAGTCAAGGTTCTGAAACATTACATGAAAAATAAAGCCTAAAAGTTAAACAAACTTTGCAACTTAGATTGTAGATGTTCGATGATGAGCTATCGAACCCAGGATTCTTTGCGCACAAAGCGTTCTACCAACTGAGCTATCGGCGAGAATAGACTTGAGAAAGAAAATGAAAATACAACGCAACCAAGTTACATATCGCACGTTTAATAATAAAGAGAAATAGCTCGAAAATTGGGGAAATCGAGATTTTGTAATAAAACGCAAGAACAATGCGAGAAGAATAGGTAGAATGCGACAGCCCTTCAATTTGGACGAATATGACCGAGATAAAAAATCGGCCGCCTTTTTCATCCCATACAAGTTGTACTGGCTGTCTGAACTTCAAACGTGATTTCCCAACATTAATGTTTTTTGAGTTATTGCTCTTTATTATTAAACGTGCGATATATATAGTGTAATTTCTTGGCGCTTTATCCACGAAGGATTTCACATGTGGCGAGTGACACCTATTTATTTTTACAAGTAAGGTGGCCAGCCTCAAGCCAACTACTTGATTGTAACTGAGGGTTTCTCAGCTCCCGAGAGGACTGGTTCTCATTTCTTGTGAAGGTTATTTTATTTTGGGTTTTGAAGTAAACACAGAATCGGAAAATCGTTTCTGACACCCTCGCCTCGGTGGGATTCGAACCCGAGCGCTTGGCATGGAATACAACTACTCTACCTAGTGAGACTCAGTAGCGAAGAGCGCCATACAACTTGATTCCCATCGGCTTTCCTTTTAAAATGAGGCAACAAAGTAGTTAAAAAATATAGGCACAAAGTAAAAAAAAATTATATTTAAAACCAAAGAAACAATACGTATTTTTTCCCCATTGGAACCATGCAGTCTAGTTTATTATCATTTTTGCCTCATTTTAAAAGTGACACCGATGGGAATCGAGTTGTATGGCACCCTTCGCCACTGCTACCTTCTGAGCTATCGACTGGACGACCGGGAAATATATTTTTATGTAAATATTAGAATAGGTATTAGCTATAACTATGCAATAAGAATCCTCATAAATATGTGTGGGTAGGAATCATTGAATAAAATACTTGAAGCATCCAGAAATAATGATTACTACGTACCTACTTGAATCTGGAACTGTCTAGCGAATATAGTTCTAGATTGTACTGTTTTGAAGAGTATAAAAAGGGTGCAAGTTGCTTGCAGAGCCAGTATCCTACGAGCTTTACGACTACATTGAACTAACTTAACCAGTGAACAGAAACCAAGTGTAATGGAATAGTCGAGACTATCTTTGTGAAAATAAATGATTAAAAGTGTAAAATAAACAACTGGATAAGAAGACCAGTATTTTTAATTGAAAGACTTTTGAACCCTAAAATCGTAACAATATATAAAAGAGAAACAGGAATATTTTGTTATTTATTTAGAGTATATATAGTTATTTTACATATGATTATTTTTTACGTTTCCTATCTCACTCCGTGTGAGTGTACTTTATATAAATGTTGTATTGTTTTACTTATCTTATATCTTTTCTCAACTAAAAATGCCCTGAAATTTGATTTTACACTCCGACAAACATAAATAGGAAAATAAGAGTATTATCTAGATTTTCAGCAGTAATTTTGTGAAAGTTCATTTTAATAGATTAAAATAAAAATTGCTTTGTTTTAATTCACATAAACACCTGAAGATGGGAGGTACTGCTTTTCCCGAATTGGTCGTGTATAAAAATAAAACTCATGTGAATTAAAACAAAGCAGTTTTTATTTTAGTCTATTAAAATAAGAGTAAATAATAAAAATAAGAGTAGTAAAATAAATGTAAAAACGAGCTTTTTATACAATTGCCAATGTATATATAACTCTTTAATCCGAGTTGCAAAGATATATTGACATTGAAGGCTCATATTTAATGCATGCCAAGAAGCAGGTAGACGTCAATTTGCGCTTACACATGCTGCATGTGTACGTACAAAATAAATCAAACCTCACATCAACATGAACTTTTCAACTCCTGCCACCTTTCCCTGAAACCGGAGTGGCATTGGCATAAGTGAACTGATTTTTACAACATGGTAGGTCAGCTCCATATCAAGCTATTAGTATTAATAATAATAATAATACAATATTTATTCCAGCCCGGTCACGCGGAGGGTGCAATACGTGACTGGTAATATAAAAAAGATATACATCGATCGAAAAATACAGGAAAAATAGAAACAGAGAATGAAAATATAAACAGAGAAGAAAATTACATTAAAAGAAAAAAAAACATTGATTGAAAGAAACATAAGAAATAGCAGTATTAAAAACCAGGATGGCATTGGCAAAAGTGGACTAAGTTTTAACAGAATGGGGGAGTCAGTTTCATACCAACCTATTAGTCAAGTCTAAAGTGATTTCCAGAAATCGCACGCTTAATAATAAAGAGAAATAACTAAAAAATTGGGAAAATCGAGATTTTGTAATAAAACGCAAGAACAATGCGAGAAGAATAGGTAGAATGCGACAGCCGCCGTTCAATTTGGACGAATATGACCGAGATAAAACATCGGTCGCCTTTTTCATCCCATACAAGTTGTACTGGTTGTCTGAACTTCAAACGTGATTTCCCAACATTCTTATTTTTCGAGTTATTGCTCTTTAGGATTAAGCGTGCGAAATACTCTGAAGATGTCACTGATGAAACCAGGCTGGTTGATGTCACAATTTTTTTTGCCAACTCGAAAAAATATTTTAAGGTTTGTCTGTTTATGTTAGTAGAACTCTTCCGTGTTATTGCGCAGCTATTTGTGTTTGTGTGGAGTGCTGCCAGCGTTGGCAAGTACTTAGGGACTGTACGTACTCACTCCTATTATGGGGAACGCGGAATTTCTTCTCATTTCACTCTGTTATTTATTGCCCCATATTTGGGAAATCTGCATGGGTCTGAGCTGAGCGCACCGGTGTGTGACTGAAGCCGTGAATGTGTTGATTTTGGCAACGTTGTAAGTAGTCCACATTCAGTTCCATATTGGAAGATTTACGATTTAGTATAAAATTATTATCTTTGATGCTGTGGTGTTTTCAATGATTTTAGAAATATATATTTAGAATGGGAAAAAACAGCAGAAGTCTCTTATTTGTTGATTTAGTATTTTTTTAAATAAACTTGGAGTTTGAATACAAAACCGATATTTTTTTATTCATACAACTTTTATTTTTAATTTTTTTTATTTAAAAATAGATAACATTATTTCTTTACATTTTTTTTTTTTTTATACATTGTTATTAGAATTTAACCCTCAGGCGAAAGCGAATGCTTGTGTGCCTTAACTGTTCGTTCATTTATAAATTTTCATCATTATCAAACCTCATAGATTTCTTTTGTTAAATCTTCATTAATAGATAAAAAAAATAATTGTTTTCAATAGGTCATAATTAAATCGACTTACCTTGCAGGAAATCTTTTCTTTGAATTTTTAATGGAAAATTTAAGGAAGTGGGTGCCCAACATTAAGCAAAATATTTTTGTGGTCTTCAGGATTTTTTTGTAAACACCCGTTTTAAAGTGAGCCATTTTTCTTAGAAAAAAAGCCCAACATTGATTTTTTTTGGAAATCAATTTTTTCATGAATAGTCAATATTGATATTGACACATAAACCGTTTTTTTTTTTTTTTTTGACAAATATGTTATTGAAGTGGAATGCATCTGACCAACCTATTTTTCCTAGTCAGAAACAGGTATATTAATTAACATTATCAATAAATAAGTCATTATTAAATATTTTTCATGATTTTTTTATTGATAACTACCCAATGATATCTGTTCAACCAGGCTCAAAGTAATTATCGATAAGACACGGTGCAGGCGGGTTTCGAACTTGCGCTTGTTTAAATAACGCAAATTCGAATACCAATACCTATCTGCTCGACCATCTGAACGACAATTGCTGAATGCTGCATTTACATATATGTTTAAAATATTTATTTTGCAACCTTTTGTACATCTTTTAAATGCACATGACTTTGTTACTGTTACATATGTAAATAGTACTTAGGTATAAACAAAATAAATAGGGTAGGTGCATATTATTCAGTACCTAGAGTAAGGAAATAAGTAATAATTGTATCGGAAGCTTGTGGAATATCATAGACGTTTCCAGGCGAAATTGAGTCTAGAAAGTTTGATTGCCATATGCTATAAAAGGCGTAAATCACCTGCAAGTGAGTCAGTCTCCAAGTGCTAGTAGCCGTTCTAGGCCAAGTGAGCGAAAGTGAACCATACATGTGAATTGTAAAATAAATTGTGAAAAAAATAAATTACTTTAAATAAATCTCCGCCAGTTTTAATCAAGAAGACCAATATTTTAACTTAAAAAAACATTAGAACCCTAAAAATACTACATTACAATGGGCGGCTATGGCTTTTAGTTAGCGCACATAAAATATACACTCACATAATACATTTGAAGTATACAGATATATCATATTATTATCTTTGTCTCGAGGAATACATCTTTTCCGAAACGAATGCCCCGCGACGTTGCCAACTCTCGCTAATAACTTCTTTTATCGCGTTAGTATATCATCTCAATGTTAGACAATGCACACAGAAAACTGCGGGAGATTTGTTTTTATAAATCAAATTACTTTATTGTGTTTCATCAGAGATTTCTAATAACTGATATGAATTATGAGCCTATATGCATCGAATTTAATTTATATTTTTATTCTTCAATTGTCCGGTCGATAAATCAGTTGCTAGAGTGCCTGCATTCCATGTCGAGAGCTCTGCTTCGAACCCCACCGAGGGTTTCAGAAATGATGTCCTGTTTCGGTTTTTATTTCAAACCCAAAGTAAAATACTGGTAAGGTTTACTCAGCCTTAAAGAGAAATGAGTACCAGCACTCTTGGCAGCTGAGAAACCCCCACTTCGACTGAAGTGGTTGGCGTATGGCCGGCCCCCTTACCTGTAAAAGGAAATAGGTTCAGTCGCCACATGCGACCCCTTCGAAAAGAAGTTCCACTATATGTGTAGCTTTGTTGTGTTGTTTTTATGTCTGGTACTATAGCCCAGTTCGCAGGCGCGTGCAAAGCGTATAGGAAAATACGTTTCAGAATAATTATTTTCTTGAAAATGACGTAAGAAAGTCGAAAGTACTCGAGGTGTAAAAACCACTCTAATCTAATCTAATCTAAGTTGCAAAGATATGTTACATTGGAAATTCACATAACATGCATTCTCACAACCAGACACGTACAAGTTCGCGCTTGCACATGCCCCATGTGAACCTAAACAAACTACAACACAAAAAACAAATCTTAAATGGACATACACTCTGCAACTTTTGTCGTCCTTCCCTGAAACAGGAATGACATAGGCAAAGTGAATAATTTTTACAGCATGGGTGGTCAGCCGCATACCAACCTATAAGTCAAGGAATCCAACCTATTAATTAAGTCAAGGAATAATCATCCCTTCAAATGCTGCTATCGAGGTCAAGGTCTTGTTTCTTTCCAACTTAGATTAAAGGTGATGATGTGGATGCGTAGGCTATTGAAAAGTTCGTGTAGACACACGTTAGTTGATATGGAATAAGGGCAAACACGCCTAGGCACACTGTGTTCGGGGTTTGCGCTTTCAATTAAAACGAGAGCAAATGTGCTATACAGGGGGGACTGTCAGCCACTTTGCCAATATGATAACTCCAATATTGGATTAACCCACATTCACGCACTGAAAGGGAAATATCTAAGGCGAAGCGGATTATCGCGAGCGAGACGACGATGTACGCGGATTATAGGGAGCTCCCCGCAAACTGAGAGACTCGGAAAGTGTGTGACCAGTTACTAATGGCAAACGATGATTTTCATGATTGTTTTCGTCATACCAGTATAGTGTTGCGGCCCGCGTAGCTTTTTAATCATATGTATGTGGCCCGAAGACAAAAAAAAAGGTTGAGTATCATTGCAGGGGTGTCCAACTCAAAATCGTGGCGGGCTAAAAAAAACGTCGACAAGGGGGGAGGGGGAGGGGGTTAGCCACGCAATTTTAGAAGTTCATATTTTGTCCATAATAGTTCTGTCACATAATTTTTTTAAAGGCACACAATTTTCTAAAATTGGTTAAAGAATGAATAGGTAAAAGACAAATGCAAGTTGAAAAAGGTTGTGAAAGTCCAGGTGCAAAATAATGTAATGAGATGGGTGGGACATGTAAAAAAAATAGATGATGAAAGACTTACAAAGTGTGTATACAGAGGAAATGTGAAAGGAAAAAGAGGAAAAGGAAAAAACTGAGAAAGTATAGTTCGATCAGATTGGTGAAATTGTAAAAGAATGGAATATACAAAACGAATGTAAAAGAAGGAAATGTATGAAAGATGTGATGGATATGAATGAACCGAAAGTAGTATGCAAGGGTAGGAAAAATGGAGGCAAATATGCGGAGGCTCTGGCGACAGGGTTACAGTATTTCAAATAAAATAAATATGTATTGTTATAGTAATTATTGAAAAATTATAAATATTACTAAAATATTGTTAATTTAAAAATAGACAAAAAACAATCAAGAGCTGTCATGTTTACAATATCACGAACTATCGTTTGATTGTAAGCTCATGAAAATAGTAAATACTTTCGAGTCTCGTGTACATCACTTTTGAGTTGCGTCGTGTGCTGGAGGCTTTATTTTCTTTAGAACTAAACAAAATTAGCAAATCCCCTGTCTTAGGGCACATTAAAATAATATGTATGTGCGAACATTACTTCCATATATTATGTTATTATCTATTATATAACTCATTTCCGTTCATCCAATAACGCCTTAATCATGTGGTTTTTGTCGTCTTCACAAATTATAATTAAGATTGATTATTATGTTATTTTCTTCTTCCCCTTATTGAGAATCTTCTAGATTCTAAAAGAGTCTAGAGGGTTGGCAATCATAATAGCAGTACCATAAAAAGTCGATTCATAAAAAAAAACGCTTCGTGTAGCCTTACGCCAACTAATTTGGTGTACTAAGTAGGAGATTCCCAGCTTCCGAGACGGCTGGTACTCATTTCTTGTGAAGGCTGGGTAAAGTGGGACGGGAAATCATTTCTGAAACCTCGGTGGGATTTGAACCCGTGCTCTCGGCATGGAATGCAAGCACTCTACCAACTGACCTATCAACCGCACATTTTAAAGTATTGTATTACTGTAACAAATGGTTCATTTTGCCAATGACACCCCTGTTTCAGGGAAGGTCGGCAAGAGTTGCAGGGCGTATGTTCATTTGAGATTGGCTCCTTGACTGATAGGTTGGAATGAGGCTGACCGCCCGTGCTGTAAAAATCGGTTCACTTTTGCCAATGCTACCCCGTTCAGGGAACGGCGGCAGGAGTTGTGCAAGGTTTATGTCCATGTGAGGTTTTCTTTATTTGTATGCACACATGCAGAATGTGCAGGCGTGAACCTACATGTGCCTGTCTGTAGGAATGCATTTAATATGAGCCTTAAATATTAACATATCTTTGCAGCTTAGATTATAGATTGTATATATTATGTTGTAAATCCATATGCGACGTGCTTATGTGAATGCCTGTAATAATAATCTTAAATGCGGTATATATTTGCAACTTAGATAAAAGATTACAATATGGCTGTTAGCTTCATGGTAAGTTTTTTGCTACACAAATAAGACTTGCAAAAAAAATTACAAGACAAAAAATGCTGCAATCATAATTGAAAAATGGAGAAATTACGCAATTTGAGCCTACAAGCGGCAATCTAAGAAATAGGCAATTTAAATTTCAAAACTCCCAAATAAGGGAGCAAATCTCACATTTAGGCGTGAAGGATCGCCCCTGTTTTCCTCTATTGGGGGATGTAATGGGGCGATTAGCCTCATAACCTACCCCCACACTCTCTCTTAGGGGATGACAAATATCGCCGTATTTAGCGAGCGTAGAGATTTAATACATTTTGTCATCTTGATACAAGTTGTTGAGTTTGAATTAAGAGGTACCTTCAAGAGGTATATATATGAGGATATTTTTTTTTACATGACAAAAGGCGCCGTTTTTGTGTCTGTCACACCTCAAGGACCCTCCTAATCATAAATGAGATATTTTTTTTATAAAGGTGCCGTTTCAGCGCTCCCTTAAAAGTGCCAACGGATTACGAAACACTCACTCCGGGTGGCAGTCTGTTCTAATCCATCGGTCCTGTAGACCGAATAGCGCGATCCCCAAAATTAGTACGTATTTGACGGAGAGACTGCATCAACCTGACAGCTCGACACCCCGCTGACCTAAGTGTCCGCCCCCTCACATTCACCTCAACGGGGATAACATGTCTGCCAGATATGATGGAGCCAAAATATTTAGGGCTTTAAATACCATCAAACACAAACGGTAGACCACCCTCTCAGGAAAACGAAACCAATGTAGTTTGTTATGTTCAATTGAAAAGTATCTTCAGGATACTTACATCCGGCTAGCTCTCATCAGCATCACTCTCAGGGCGTGGGGTTCTTTCCTTCGGTATTGCTTACTTATATCTTGGGAAGGTTGTATAGTAAAAGATAAGTTTAACATGAACAAATAAGGGTTTATTTACTTTACTAATATGGGGAAATAAGGGAATGGCCAGATCTGAACTTGTCACTTAAACTCTCCGTACTCCGTTGGCCGGAGTTCCAAACTGAATGGCCTGGGGCAGCGCCCCAGGCTAGCGGCGGCTCACGAGGCGGACGCCTCCACACGTTGGAGCAACTGGGTGGGCGCTTCTATGCGCTATGTCCCCTATGCCTCTGGTCCACAAGGCGGGTGCCTTGCTGGCAGGAAATCCAAGTAGATGGGGAGGAGGGAGCTCCATTGTAGGGCCCCCTCTTGCACCGCTTGGTGCTTGGTCGCCGACGTCTTAATCGGTTGACATCCTGCCGGGAACTAACGAACGACGCGACGGCCTGATTAGTTCACACGGTGCAGTTCGGCCACTTCCGTGACCGTTCGGCTCCGTTCGGCCCACAAACACACACTGCACACTTCGTGATTGTTTTTTTTATATGTTATTTAAAATAACATAACAAGTTCTTTCAACAGCGAAGTGATGTGAGAGAATTTGGACATCCCGAAGATCAGTCTTGCGGCCGCATTCAGAACTGACTGACATATGTTCAGTTGTTTTTTTAGGTAGGTAGGTACATATAATACTACTTCCTGGCTTCTCTTCTTCTTAATCCTATTCCTCATTACTGAGGGTTGTGACCCTTGTGGAAGCAACCAATCTTCTCCAGCTCTCCCTCGACTGCGCTGCCCGCAACGCTCCAACTACCGAGGTGCCTGCTGCTGTCTTCACTTGATCGGTTCATCGTGTGGGGGATCTACCTATTCCTCTCTTCCCCTCCAAGTTACCGATCACAACCAGTCGTTCCAGGCTATCCTCATTGCCACGGACAACGTGTCCGAAGAACTGAAGAATACGGCGTGTACACATGTTGGCCAGAGTCAAGCCATCCAAACGCAGCTCCCGACGAATGGACTCATTGGTGCGTCTAGCCGTCCATGGGATTCGAAGCATGCGCCTCCAGCACCACATTTCAAAAGCGTCAATTTTTCTTCTATCTGCTGCTTTTATGGTCCATGTTTTAGCAGCATAGAGAAAAATAGAGTGGACCAGACTCCTGACAAGCTTAATCTTGGTGCTGTTACTCACACCCCGGTTTTACATATTTTGTCCAGCTTAGACATGGCACTTTTGGCAATGGCGATACGGCCTCTAATTTCTCCTTCGCAAGATCCTTCGTTACTAATTTGAGATCCAAGGAACTGGAACTCGTTTATGATCTCCAAACCTTGAAATGAGTTTCCCAGATCACCAAACTTTTTTTTATCGATCTATGATCATGATCTTGGTTTTACTCAGGTTGATCTCGAGTCCCAGTTCCTTGCTCTCGGTCTCTACTCGTTTAAGGAGATCTGCACTCTCTCTCGGGTTTTTGGCCAAAAGTGTTGTAAAAAAGTGTACTTCCCGGCTAGTCATCATCATAATCGTCACTCAGGGCGTGGTATTCTTTTCTAATGATATTTGTTTGGAATTTTTTAAAGTAAAAAATATCATTGATACAAACCTTGAAATAATGGTAGGTGAATTCAATACTTTAATAATGTATGTAGAAGAATTTAAATAAGTCACCGGTCCGTAGTTCAGTGTTAACACTTCTGACTCTGAATGGAAGGTTGTGGGTTCGAATCCCGGCGGAGCACAAAAAAAATACCATTTATATTTTCAAATTTTCTCTTTGCTGGGTTGAAAAAAATCTTAAAACCTTCACCAAAGACCGGTCACCAAAGGTCCATACAGCCTTACAGCAACTGGGTCTTGCTTGAGAATTGGCGCTTTGTAGCGACGACGACCAAGCTTTTAAAAAGGTCGATAGCTCAATTGGTAGAATGCTTGCATTCCATGCCAAGAGCAAGGGTTCGATCTCAAGGTTTACTCAGCGTTCACAAGAAATGAGAACCAGCCCCCCGGGAACTAAGAAACACCCAATTCAACTGAAAGGGGTTAGTGTGAGGCCGGCCCCCTTAACCGTAAAAATAAATAGGTCCCGAATCGCTACATGTGACCCCTTCGGGGATAACGCAGGCAAGAGTTATTGTGTAGCTTAGTTGCGTTTTCTTAACCTCAACCCTATTTTGTATATGGCAGTTGGCCTCGCTTTGACAAACTAATAATGCCTGGGCTGAAAGTCTCATCACCACGGTCATTCTTACCTACCGAATTTTGGTAATATTTATATGAAGACTAATCAGCTGTTCACTTGCGGCCATCTTGGATTTACAGATTTCCATACAAATGCATCATTAGTTTGTCAAAGCGTGGGCTCAACGGACGGCTAAAATGTCTAAGAATAGCACTGTAAAAGTTTAATATAATAATAAAATATTTACACATACACTTGTTCACACATTTGTCATGCTTTTAGAAAAAAAACTTATCGCTTCTAAGAAGTTTAATGTTTTTCAGCTCCTAGTGTCGTATATTTTTATGTTTGCACCAAAAACAAGTAAACCGTAAAATAAAAGCTGTAATAAATATTCACAAAAAGCAAGAAAGCTCTCCGCCATACAACTTTTTATTCTTCATACAATTTTTGTTTGTTTGGTTTTGATACTTGTATACACCAAGTTTCCGCAAATAAAATTGTCTGTTTTTTGTTCGGTGCTTTATGCCATATCTTATTAAGGGTAAGTTTTTGTTTTTTTCTTTCCTTTAACTTTTCTTAGAAACAGATTACTCGAGAAGAATTATGCAATTTACTTGTAGAGAATTGCAACTTGTTTGCTTTTTAATGTCTCCCATAAATCAGAATGCTTTTTTTTAATTATTTTAAATTACATAAAAAAAGTAGATGTACCAATCTATAATCTAAGTATCAAATTGACACGTTTCTTGTAGGTTGGCATGAGACTGACCACCCATACTGTAAAAAAATGGTTAACTTTGCCAATGTAGCCCCGGCACTTTAGGTGTGACACACACAAAAACGGCACCTATTTGATTATGTTTACCTTCTAAATAAATTATCCTTGTGTGGGTATATATAACGCTATAACTAATTTTTGACAATGAACGCTAAAACGCATCTTTATTAAAAATCTTATCTTTTGTTTGAGAGGGCCCTTGAGGTGTGACACACACAAAAATTACGCCCTTCAATTATGTGTGCCTTCCTAATAATTATTGTATACATATACCGCGATAAGAAGATGCACTATATGCGCAGCATAATTGCGTATGCTATACCAGTTTTCGGCAACGTACACCAAAGACGCATCTAAATCTAAGTTGCAAAGATATGTATCATTTGAGATTAATATTAAATGCATTCCCACAAGCAGACACGCACAATTTCGCGCTCACGCATGCCGCATGTGGACCTACAATCTTCCCTGAAACAGGGGTGACATTGGCAAAGTGAACCATCTTTTTACAGTATGGGTGGTCAGCCTCATATCAACCTATAAGTCAAGGAATACAAGCAATTAATTACTACATCCACTTATACAAACAAATAAACACTAAAAAATCTACGAAACTTTTTTAAAATCTTTGATTAAAAAAAATCTTATCCGTGATCTGAGAAGGCACTTTAGGTGTGACGCACGCAAAACAGCACCATTCAGTTATTTGTATTTTCTACACAAATTATTCTTGTATACATTTATATACAACGCGAGAAAATGTTGCACTGTATGTGCAGCTCGATTGCGTTTGCCTTCTTCTTTTTGTTGCTATTGATTTTCTTCTCACCTCTCTGCAGGGTTGTGTTTTACTCGTAGACGATTCCTCTGGAGGATTGTCAGAGTGCGTAGAGCGAGTTGGAGCTTGGCCCCGTTATCACACCGGCAGACCCGGCGGTGGCGGGCGGCACTGTCAGCCAATAAATACGGTATGATTTACGACAGACTAGCGAAATTCATCGTCAGACGCGTCACGGCCGTTTGTGATTAAAACTTTTCCCTGCGGTTGTAAAAAAACATACACTACACGTTTATTGACCGGTACCAGTACCCATAGTACGAGTTTTTTTCACAATACTCAAAGTATTGAGTAAATGTGATTGAGAAAAATGTGTGTGAACTTGAAAAGCACCTCTGGCAAAAAAGTTTTCAAGTTGAAATACATTTTTCTTGAATACTCAATACCTACTTCAAGTATTGTGAAAAAACTCTTACTACGGGTACATACTGTACAAAACGGTTCACTTTGCCAATGTCGCTCCTGTTTCAGGGAAAGTCGGCAGGAGCTCAAAGTTTATGTGCATGTAAGGTTTTGTCTACACATGCAGCGTGTGTAAGTGCGATCTTGCATGTAAGTGGTTATATATATATATATATCAGGCTTATTTATTTTTAATTGCACATGATAAGAGAGCGCCGTTTTTGTGTGTGTCACACCTCAAGGGCCCTCTCCGATCACGGATAAGACTTTTTGAAAAGGTGCGTCTTAAGAGGTCCGCGAAATATGCCCATAGATTTGGAGTTCTTCACTCCGGGTGGCAGTCTGTTCCACTCCACCGGACCCGCAACACAGAAAGCACGGTCTCCAAAATTTGTACGGATCTGACGGTGCGGCTGAACCAAATTGATCGCACCATCGCCCGCAGATCTGAGTGTCTGCCTCCTCACACCCATCTCAACAGGCGAAATCATGTCAGTCAGATAAGGTGGAGCCACGCCATTGATGGCTTTATATACCATCAGACAAACACGGTAGACCACCCTCTCCGGGAAACGAAGCCAGTGTAGTTTTTTTAACAGCGGAGTGATGTGAGCGAATTTGGATATCCCGAATATGAGCCTTGCTGCTGAATTTAACACGGATTGAAAGCGGTTGAAATGCTTCTTTGGCTGCCCACTATAATTTTGTGGGTATGTATTAAATATGAGCTTTAAATGTCAATATATCTTTAAGATTTAGTTCACCGGTTTGTAGTCTAGTGGTTGATACTTTAAACTCGTGATTGGTAGGTAGTGGGTTCGAATCCCGGCGGAGCAAAAAAAATATTTAATTTTTCAAATTTGCTCTTCCCTGGGTTGAAAAATTAATCTGATTTCACCAAATACCGATCACCATAGGTCCACCCAGCCCTGACTGTATTTGTTCGAGATTAATTAATTAAGTGTTGAAACAAATATTCTGGTGGAATACATCAAGGTGGTATGTAGCAATTCTCCATGTTTCGAGATTGACCTTAATAACCTGTAGAAATTAGGAACAAGATCCCTTGGAAGAGTAGATATAAATCGACTGTTGAACTATTCAAGTGCAAAAACTATGTCAAAACCGAAAGTGATAAAATAAATGAACCGTCGTGGCTTTTATTAAATAGAATCCGCTAAAAATTTTAGTCGTCGGTTGAGGCCACGCTTTGACCAACTAATGATGCCTGGGCTGGAAGTCTCATCACCACGGTCATTCTTATCTACCGAATTTTGGTAATATTTGTATGAAGACTAATCAGCTATTCGTTTGCGGCCATCTTGGATTGACGGATCTTCATACAAATGCATCATTACTTTGTCAAAGCGTGGGCTCAACGGACGACTTAAATGTTTAAAAATTGCACCGTGAGCTTAAATAAAAAAGCAAAAAAAAGAACTTGGTTGAATTAAGACTGATTTCTCAGTTTTTTAGTAGTTTGAGCAACGTTAGTCTTGATTTTACATTTTGTAACCAACGGAATCTTGTTTTTGTGATAACTTGGCTCCGTAGCAGACTCTTGGAGTAAAAGAGTCTGGCGAAAAGTCGACTGAAATGTTAAAGACGCAAGCTTGGCTGGCGAGACTGAGTTATGACTTTCTTTCGGGAGTTACTAACAGAAACACCAATTACAATATTGCACAAAACGAAAGCAAGCTACACATATAGTGCAACTTTTTGCCGCGTTATTTTTATTTTATTTATTGAGCAAAACCTTGACCGGTCCGTAGCTCAGTGGTAACACTGCGGACTTGTTATGTTAGGATTGAAAGGTATCTTCAGGATACTTATCCTCATACTCATCAGCATCACTCTCAGGGCGTGGGGTTCTTTCTTTGGCATTGCTTACTTGTATCTTGGGAAGGATTTTATAATTAAAAGATAAGCTTAACATGAACAAATAAGGGTTTATTTACTTTACTAATATGGGAGAAAAAGGGGAAATAAGGGAATGGCCAGACCTACATCTTTTCACTAAACACTCCCTACTCTGTTGGCTGGAGCTCCGCACGGAAGGCCTGGGGCAGCGCCCCAGGCTAGCGGCGGTTCACGAGGCGGACGCCTCCACACTTTGGAGCCCCTGGGTGGGCGCTCCTATGCACTATGTCTCCTATGCCTCTGGTCCACAAGGCGGGTGCGTTGCTGGCAGGAAATCCAAGTAGATGGGGAGGAGGGAGCTCCATTGTTATGCCCCCTCTTGCACCGCTTGGTGCTTGGTCGCTGACGTCTTAATCCGTTGACATCTTGCCGGGAACTGATGACCGACGGCCCGATCAGATCACACAGCGCAGTTCGGCCGCTTCCGTGACCGGTCGGCTCCATTCGGCTCACAAACACACACTGCACACTTCGAGATTGTTTTTTAAATGTTATTTTAAAATAACATAACAGACTCTGAATGGGAAGGTTGTGGGCTCGAATCCCGGCGGAGAACAAAAAAATACCATTTATATATTCAAATTTGCTCTTCGCTGGGTTGAAAAATTCATAAACCTTTACCAATGACCGGTCACCAAAGGTTCATCCAGCCTTACCTACAGTAACTGGGTCTTGCTTGAGTATTGGCGCTTTGTAGCAACGACCAAGCTCGTACACCTCTGCGGCACTACAACAAGTATCATAGACGCCTTGAGTCTTTAGTATCTAGGGAGTCTCCCGCACAGGATTTCTAAAAAAAAAACAAACCGTTTATACATGCTTTACATTGGAACAAAAACATAATTGTTACAGTTCAAAAACCAGCAAAGTTTGCAAAAATTACATAGAGTGACATAAATTCGCCGAGAGCTCACCCTCAGCTAAAAAAGTGAAAAAAGTGAAAAAAAGAGAATCAGGTGAATGAAGAGAAAATAACAACTATCAACAATACTGAAGAGAAAAAAACAAATTATCAGCAATAATAAAAAATCGGGTGAATGAAGAGAAAAGAACAATTATCAACAATATTGATCCACACAATATTATCCTCGAAGGGTTTCGCATGCGGCGAGTGGAACCTATTTATTTTATACAGATGAGGGGCCGGCCTAACGCCAACCACTTCGGGTGAATCTTAATAAACAAAAACGACGGGTTTAGGGTATACAGCGCTCTTAAAATATTGCTAGGTTTTCTGCTGAATTCTTTTTAATTTAAAATGACGGAATTCATTTGTTAAAGATTTATTTTTCACAATTTATTTTTACAATTTTCAATTTATTTCACACTTGAGAGTCACTGGTTATACCTATGTGTTATTTAGCAAAGTGCTTTATTGCAACTGCTTCGCTGTCCTACCATTTTGACCTCTTATATAATGAAACAAAGGGATCTTTCTCCCAATTTCTGGACTATTCCATCACCAGAATATTTACGCACACTACCAGGGCCTGCTAGATGATTCCATACTCCAGACTCATTCCTTTGCCAAACTGCCCGCTTATGGAATCAGTAACCGGTATCTGTGCTTCCATCCCAATTTAACCTTACCCTTTTTCAAATCCAATAATATCAATCGCCATTTCCTCTCAGTGTCTCAAAACAAAGCAACGCAACACGCAACGCAACACACACCACAGAACTGCGCAGCTAACGGCCCTGCAACAGGATAAGGACATCTGCCACATCACCAACACCTCTGCGACACTATAACAGGTGTCATAGACCCCTTGAGTCTCTTGAACCTAGGAAGTCGGGAGCACAGGCTTCCTTAAAAATATAAATATTCTGTGCATTGGTGTGTGTACTCAGTACACACAGTGGCGAAGGGTGCCATACAACTCGATTCCCATCGGCTTCCCTTTTAAAATATAGGCACAAAGTAAAAAAATACATTTAAATTAATACAATAATTGAAACCATGCAGTCTACATTATCATTTTTGCCTCATTTTAAAAGAGAAACCGATGGGAATCGAGTTGTATGGCACCCTTCGCCATTGGGTGTAGTCATTTTTATGTACCTATGTGTGCACGAGCGCATGTACTCCAAGTTCGCAACAATATCTTACATGCATGCGTGTTTTCACTTTTTAGATGGTACATTTTCTTTTTGATAAAACGCCCACATTTCATTTGGGGATGCTTTCTCTCTCTGTTTATTGCAGCACACTCCTGTTATTTGTCAGGCCGGCAATATTGTCATACAGAAGCGGTGCGCCTCCATCACGCTGACACTGCCCATATCGCATCCTGGAGGAGGCGTGTGCCCAGGAGGGAGAAGGATATCATCATATCATAATGCGCTACTTAGATCTACTTCTGATTTTTTTTTAGGTAGGTAGGTAGGTGTAGGATAGCCGAGTATAGCCGTGTACTGTACTGTAACTGTAACTCGGTCGCCATTCCGCTAGGGGTGGCCAGAGCCTCTCAGCCTTCACAAGAAATGAGTACCAGCCCCCTCGGGAGTGCCTAAAAATAAATAGGTTCCACTCGCCATATCCGATCCCTTCGAGGATAACGCGGCATGCGTTTTTAGTTGCGTTGTAAAACTTACACTTCCAAAAGTGAACCAATTTTTACAGCACGGGGATCAGCTTCATACCAGCCTATCAGTCAAGGTTTCGTGTCCAATAATAAGGCCCACAGTGATTTTTTTTTCATCTGTGGAGTTCTTTCGCAAGCGCTAGCAAGGTCCGACTCGGATTTATATCCAAAGTGTAAGGAATTTAGCAGAATAGCGCTTCAGGAGGTGAAGGATAAGATACCATTATAATGCGCTACTTAGATCTATTCTCCTCATTTCAATATTTTTTTTGGCGCATCATATTTTTAGCACCCACGCAAGAAGATTCACAGATAATTTATCTTTAATTTATAATTAATTACTTTAATTAATTAATTGCTAGAATAAGTTGCAAATAAATATTTCCACCTTGGAGGTAAAACTGAATAAATTATTTGAGAAATCGTGGCTTGACCGGTCCGTTGTTCAGTGGTAACAATTCGGACTCTGAATGGAAGGCTGTAGGTTTGAATAAAAAAAATATACCATTATACCAGGGTTTTAAAACTTACACTTCCAAAAATTCTGCACTTAAATCATTATTTTGTTTACTTGGTATCGTTTAAGTGTATCTTGATCCTTTGGGAGCAGGGAAATTCAAAATATTAAATGGGATAACGCAATACGGATAATAACATATTCCTTGACTGATAGGTTGGTATGAGGTTGACCACCCATACTGTAAAAAATGGTTCACTTTACCAATGTCACCCCTGTTTCAGGGAAGGTCGGCAAGAGTTGCAGGGCTTATGTTCATTTGAGATTGTTTTTTTTTTATATTGTAGGTCCACATGCGGCATGTGTGAGCGCGAAATTATACGTGTCTGCTTGTGGGAATGCATTTAATATGAATCTCAAATGATACATATCTTTGCAGCTTAGATTTAGATTTAGACATCATTTGTGAAAACAAATGGGTTCCTCATCCCTGAATTGCGTATGGAAAGAGATCAGAGAACATAAGTATAAAATAACAATTAATATGTTTTATTTTTCAATGACGACGGTATTTTACATAACAATACTTGTTAAATAAAACAATGTAACCACATGAGCTTATTCTTTTTAAAAAGCCCTTTATTTACAATATTTCGTTAAAATTATCATATTTTAAATAAAAAGCCTTTTGTTTTCAAAAAGTATTGTTTTGTTGTCATACATTTTTGACGTATGAAGTTTACCTACACCATCATTTTTGATCGTCAGTTTAAGCTACATGTAAGAGTGACAGTCAATACAATTTTAAATAGTAGAATAAAACAAAGTTTATTTTCATTTTCTTTAATTCAATTTTAAATTAATTAAGCAAAAATATAAACAAAGTCATCTCATCTTTTCCATATAGCACCATGCAAGTCTAACTACACGCTGAATTCTTTCATGAGTTCTTTCATCAACCGTAGCTGTCACACATACAATAGACATTTTTCTGAATTGGATCTTTTTAATGATAAAGTTTCAATGCTTAAAACCTTTGATTATACCTACCTGTAAACTGAACTTTGAATTTGTATTATTTTTCACATGTATATTGTATGTATGTATTTTACATGTGTATCATCTCTATTTTTTTTTCTTTATAATCTATAATTGGAAAATTTACTGGTCTTTTCAACTGTCAATCTAACCTTGTAATTTTTCTGTAACTGTTTTTTCCATAATAAAAAATAAAAAAAGAAGTTTTTCTCGAAAAGAGTTGAGTTTAATATCCCGAGCACTTTTGAAGTGTCAACACACCATCTTCAAGAGAACACCTGAAAAAATTATAACACCTAAAAACTACAATAGTGTCTTCAGGAGAAAGTTTTAGGGGACGGATTGTATACAAAATATCTAAAACTACAAAACTGTATTCAAAATCTTAACCATAACGTCTCCTTAGTGCTTTTTTTTCTTATGTCCAACAGAGATGATTTCACATAAGCAATGTGAGAACATTCTGGACCAATGTGTCTCATAAAACCTGGAAATTTTTATTTTGAAAATATTTAAAACAACTCTTATATTATTGTGTTTTACGTTTTTTTCTTTGCTCAGATTGTGTAGAACGACAGCTTTAAGACAATTTTATTCAAAGATCATCTTTGAATCAAATGGTAAATAAGCTAAACAAGAACTGTAAGGACAAAATAGTCACTTTGAATTTAACCAAATGTGACAGTCAAGCTGGTTGTGTATAGTAACAAAAACTGATAATAATGTCAGCCTTGATGATGTTTTAATGGTACTGTTATTTCACTCACATCACGAATTGCTACATTTCTGTACCTCGTGAATTGTTGCATGTTTGTACATTGTGAATTGCTACATTCCTGTTCATCGTGAATAGCTACATTTCTGTATATTATATTGTGAATTATTACATGTTTCTACATTGTGAATTGTTACATGTTTTTACATTGTGAATTGATTTTTACATTGTAATACATCGAAAATTGTAACAGTTTTGTTCATCGTGAATTGCTACATTCCTGTTCATCGTGAATTGCTACATTTCAGTAGGTACATTGTGAATCGCTACATTTTTGTACATTGTGAATTGCTACATTTCCGTACATTGTGAAGTACCTTCTACATTTTGTACATTGAAAATTGCTACATTTTTGGTAATGGTGAATTGATACATTTTTTTTTGTACATTGTGAATTTCTACATTTCGTTACATAGTGAATTGCTACATTTATGCTTATTATGAATTCCAAGATTTTTTTACATCGCAAATTTTTACATTTTTGTTAATCGTAAATTGCTACATTTCCGTACTTTGTAAAATAGCTTCTCGATTTTTGCACATTGTGAATTTCTACATTTTTGTTAATGGTGAATTGCAACATTTCTGTACATTGTGAATGGCTATGAAGGTACATTGAGAATTGCTACAGTTTTGCACTCTGTGAATTGTTACATTTCATTCGTTCAGAATTGCTGCATTCCTGTATTTTGTAAATTGCTACATTTATGCTCATCGTGTATTGCTACATTTGTGTACATTATGAATTGCTACACTTTTGTACGTTTGGAATTGCTACATTTCTGGATATAGTAAATTGCTACATTTATGCTCATCGTGTATTGCTACATTTGTGTACATTGTGAATTGCTACACTTTTATACGTTCGGAATCGCTACATTTCTGTATATAGTAAATTGCTACATTTATGCTCATCGTGTATTGCTACATTTGTGTACATTATGAATTGCTACACTTTTGTACGTTTGGAATTGCTACATTTCTGGATATAGTAAATTGCTACATTTATACTCATCGTGTATTGCTACATTTGTGCACATTGTTTATCGCTACATTTTTTCATAATGCCACGCATTATTTCTGCATGGTTGTGCTCACATTCCAGCCCAAATGAATGCGAGGTTTTTACCCGAAAAGCATTCGCATGAAGCTTCTGTGTGCTACTGTAACTTGCGTACACGAAAAATACAAGTTGTGTCAATGTCTGAAGCTTACTGTAACTGTAACTGTAACTCTGTCACCATTCAGGCCAGAGCCTCTGCAGAGCTGCCTTCATTTTTTCCTATCCTTACATACCTCTTTCAATTCATTCATATCATCACCTTTTTCATGCATTTTCTTCTTTTACGCTCACTTTGTATATCCCATTCTTTTACAATCTCCTCAATCTGATCACTCCATACTTTTCTCGGTCGTCCCTTCCCTCTTTTTCCTTTCACACTTTATTTGTAAACAAACTTTGTCAGTCTATCATCTTTCATTCTTTCCACATGCCCAAACCATCTCATCACATTCTTTTGTACCTTAACTTTCACATCCTCTTTCAAATTACATTATTTTTTTACCCATTCATTCCTTACTCTATCCCTCAGAGTTTTTCCAGTCATGCTTCTCAAATGCTTCATTTCCACCGTACATACTTTACTCATTTCGCTAACGTTCACTGTCCATGCTTCACTTCCATACATCAAAGTCGGTAACAATATGCCATTGTGTACCGCCATTCTCAGATCCATCGTCAATCGCTTGTTCTTGCTATTTTTCCTATTGCACCGACCACTTGCTTTCCCTTAAAATTTGTTAAATAATCTAGAAATACAAATTAAAAACCTTCATGTTCTTCGACTTATAGGTTGGTACACGGCTGACTGTAAAAAAGATTCACATTGCCAATGTCACTCCTGTTACAGAGAAATTCGGTAAAATTTCAACGTTGTATGTTCATTTGTGGTTTGGATTTTTTCTTAACATTCTGTACTTTATTACCTTTTTTATTTTATCTATTAGATACGAATAAAAGGGGAGTAAAAACGGCGTGTTAGACTGACAAGATTTTTCAGTTCTATAAAATAAGTTTGATTCAGAAATATATAAAAATGCCCAGATTAAAGCACACGCTCGGAGCGCTCGCATTTTTGGCAAGCAACAAAAAAAAGAATTCAATCAAAATAATGTGATGAATGTCGTAATTAAATCACGCCGAGTTGCCGCGCATGCATGACGGCATGTAACATGCTCGTGTATCATTAACAACTCTATACGCAACGCAACTAAGCTACAGATATAGGGTAACTTCTTACCTGCGTTATTCCCGAAGGGGTCGCATGTGGCAATTCGGGACCAATTTATTTTTAAGGGTAAGGGGGCCGGTCTCAAACCAACCACTTTCAGTTGAAGTGGTGGCTTCCCAGCTCCTCGGGGGGGCTGGTCCTCATTTCTTGTGAAGGCTGAGTAAACCTTGAGATCGAACCTTTGCTCTCGGCATGGAATGCAAGCATTCTACCCATTGAGCTATCGACCTTTTTACAAGCTTGGTCGTCGTCGCTACAAAGCGCCAATTCTCAAGCAAGACCCAGTTGCTGTAAGGCTGGATGGACCTTTGGTGACCGGTCATTGGTACAGGTTTATGAATATTTCAACCCAGTGAAGAGCACATTTGGAAATATAAATGGTATTTTTTAGTGCTCCGCCGGTATTCGAACCCACAACCGGGCGCGGATGCTACTTAAATGGGTGACCGCTAGGTACACCGCGTGTTGTTGGCATTTTTTGGACCGGTCCGTAGTCCAGTGGCGACACTTCGGACTCGTAAATGGAAGGTTGTGGATTCGAATCCCGGCGGAGCACAAAAATATACCATTTACATTTCCAAATGTGCTCTTTGCTGGGTTGAAAAATTCATAAACCTTTACCAAAGACCGGTCACTGAAAGGTCCATCCAACCTTACAACAACTGGGTCTTATTTGAGAATAGGCGCTTTCTACAGCGACGACCAAGCTCGTAGAGGGCTCTTGAGGTGTGATACACACAAACACAGCGCTCACCAAATAAATCATCCTAATATTATTATTATTATTATGAATGAATTGAAAGAGGTATGCAAGGATAGAAAAAAAGAGGGAAATCTGTGTAAGCTCTGACCACCCCTAGCAGAATGATGACAGAGTAACAGTTACAGTAACAGTTGTTGGTAAAAGATGGAAGTCATTTCGACCACTTGTGTTGAAATTCAATTTGGGTCCGTTTTACTGCCGAAGTTTTTTTATTTCTTGAACTCTACTGTAATATAAAACTCAATCAAAGCGTTCCAACAGAAAACATACTAAAACTAAAACGTTCACTACATGCGCTATTTTAGATTTAATACATTTTTCTGTAAAAAAAACTAAGGTTGACTTTATACGTAATGTTTTAGTTGTGGATCGACTCGTTTTACAGAAAACGTTTTTCTAGAAAGACACGAAAAAGAAAGAGAGGGATAGAGAGGCAAAAAGAAGGACAGAGAAACAGAGAATACGGTCTCTGACTTTAAATTGTTCCGAGTGTCGGTTTACTGTAAAGGAAATGCCCAATGAAAATCGATATACTCGTATTTGTAGTACATTTTAGGTAGTATTTTTTTAGTATATTTAGTATTTATTAGTATTGTTACGAATTTAGGGTTCAACAGTCTTTCAATTAAGAATACTGGTCTTCTTATACAGTTGTTTATTTTACACTTTTAATAATTTATTTGCACAAAGATATTCTCGACTATTCCGTTACACTTGGTTTTTGTTCACTGGTTTTGGTTCAATGTATATGGTTGTAAAGCTTGTAGAATACTACTAGCCCTGCAAGCCACTCGCACCCTTCTTATACTCTTTAAAACAGTACAATCTAGACCTATATTTGCTAGACAGTTCCAGAAAGGCATAATAATTATTATTTCTCGATGCTTCACGTATTTTATTCAATGATTCCTACCCACACAATACAATACAGAACTCCTATAACTAATACCTACTTATTTTAAATATTTATATTTCATATTTTTACATAACACTACCCCCCACCTAGACTGTTTCGTCCCGGAACAGTCTTGACTCTGTGTTGGTATGGGCATGCTGATCCACGTCGACACCCTGTGGTCAGGAAGAAGTGGCAGTCCACGGATTTCTCCCCACTGGCTCTCGGCTGCGCTTGCTCGCAGCACACCATGACACTGATGCCGGCTCCCGAGAACACTGCTTCAATCATACTCCGGATTATCCGCTAGTCTCGATTAGCGCGGCCGCCACCCATCTTCGGTATTGCCAGACGCGCCTGCTGATCCTCGGTCATTCCTAGGAAGATGTCGGTCCCAGTCCCGCTGATGGCTAGACACTACTTTGGCTAAGTACCTCCCCACGGTACGGTTCATCCTTTCCACCATTCCATCAGACTGCGGATGAAGCGCAGTGGTCCTGGTCTTGTAGATCCCTAGCCGCTCACACATTTGCTGGAAGATAGCAGCTTCAAAGTTCCTTCCCTGATCCGAATGTAATTCCAGGGGTACGCCAAACCTGCTGATAAATTCGGTAACTAGAACTTCAGTCACGGTTACGGCCTCTTGGTTAGGGATTGCGTAAGCTTCCACCCACTTGCTGAAGTAATCCATCACCACCATGATGTACTTATTACCCTTCTCAGTGTTAGGGAATGGGCCAGCTATGTCAATGGCAATTCTTTCAAAGGGGCTGCCAACATTGTACTGACGCATCGGTGCTCGCCTTTTCCTTTGCGGTCCATTGGCCGTTGCACAGGTTACACATTTTCGACACCAATCTTTGACGTCTTCGCTGCAGTTGATCCAGTAAAATCGCTCTTTCACTTTCTCCATTACATTTTAAGTACAGGATTATTATTATTATATCAGGCTAATTTATTTTAAATAACAAATGATAAGAAAGCGCCGTCTTTGTGTGTGTCACGCCCCAAGGGCCCTCTCCGATCATGGATAAGACTTTCTAAAAAGGTGTGTGTTGAGTGCTCCGCGAAATGCACCCACAGATTTATTTTTTACGGGTAAAGGGGCCGGTCTCACACCAACCACTTTTTTGTGAAGGCTGAGTAAACCTTGAGATCAAATCCTTGCTCTCGGCATGGAATGCAAGCATTCTACCAATTGAGCTATCGACCTTTTTACGAGCTTGGTCGTCGTCGCTATAAAGCGTCAATTCTCAAGCAAGACCCAGTTGCTGTAAGGCCGAATGGACCTTTGGTGACCGGTCATTGGTAAAGGTTTTTTTATGAATTTTTCAACCCAGCGAAGAGCATATTTGGAAGATAAATTGTATATTTTTTTGTGATCCGCCGGGATTGGAATTCACAATCCTTCCATTTGCGAGTCCGAAGTGTTAAAAAATTTTGGTACATAACCTCAACTATTTTGAAAATTTTTTGGAACAAAAACAAAATTATTGGAAGGAAAAAATACAACTTGTGTCCTACCTACCTGATTCAAGAGGACAACATGGCACATGGCGCTAAATTAAAATTGTGGACTTTTATATGGACTATGTATTATTTGTTTTTTTTAACTATTTTTCTTTTTTTTCTTTGTATATTTATTAACTTTACTTTTAACTTTTTTATGTTTCAATTTTATGTTTTTTAGCTATATATATTTTTTTCTGTGTACTATATTTACTAACTTAAGTTTTTCAAATTTTGTTATGTAGAAATGGCCACCCACAATAATTTTGTACGTGCACGTTGTGGAAATGCCGCCACTAATTTTCATAGAAAGAATGAATGGGTTTTCGGGATATGGAATGTAAGGAAGATGAATGATTGCAAGGAGAAAGAAATTATGAATGTAATGAAAGAGAAACGAATAAAAGTAATGGGTGTGACTGAAACCAAAATGAAAGGGAATGGTGAGAAAGTGTTAGTGAACGGTGAATTGTATATTTGGTCAGGTGTGGAAGATGGGAATGAAAGGCAAGGTGTAGTTGTGATTGTGAGTGAGTGTGTAAAAGGATGTATAACAGGTTATCGAAGAATTTCTCCCAGGATTTTGGTTGTCAAATTCAAAATTAACAGTTTGAGACTTTTCTTGGTTGCCTGTTATGCTCCTGTTGATTCAGAGTGTATGGAGGTGAGAATGAGTTTTTGGAATGAATTGAATGCGGTTGTGCATGAAAGGAAGAATAATGAAAACATTGTAATTTTAGGTGATATGAATGGATGGATAGGTGCACAGAGAGATGAATGTTTGAAAATAATTGGTCCTGGTGGGAGAGGTGTAGTCAATGATAATGGGCGACATCTGATTGCTTTGTGTGCGGAGCACAGTCTTTTTGCATCGAATACTTGGTTTCGGCATAAGGATGTGCATCTGTACACGAGGCAGATTGTGGGAAGTCACACAATCATTGACTACATCTGTGTGGATGAAAGATTGAGAGGAGCCGTAAGAGATAGCCGTGTCTACCGGGGGCCTGAAATAGGCAGTGACCACTATCTCTTATGTGCTAAAATAATGATTGGTGAAGTAAGAAAGAAGAAACGCAAGAGGCAAGTAAGATTGCCTAGAATAAAAGTAGAAAGGCTGAATGAAGAAAATGTGAAAGAGAAGTATGTATCAGAGCTCCACAAAATTTTAAGTGTGAGTGAACTTGAGAAGAGTGTGTGTGGAAAAGATATTGAAAGTATGTGGAAAGATCTGAAAGAAGGAATGACTGAATGCGCTAAAAAAGCATGTGGGGTAACGAAAGGTGGAAGATTGAAAGGAGATGCCTGGTGGAATGATAGAGTGAAAGAAGCTGTGAAAGTTAAGAAAAAGTGTTATGATAATTGGCTGAATGATAGAAATGATAGAAAGCTAGAAGACGAATATAAGAAAGCTAAGAGAATGGCGAAGACTATAATTTATGAAAGCAAGATGAATGAACAAAGAAAGATTGATGAAAGGATTAACAGAAGTTTCACCGACAGTAAGAAGGAATTTTGGAGGTGGATCAATGCGGATAGAAATAAATCTTCTGCATTGACCACTCCAGGAGTTAAAAGTGCTGCCGGTGAGATGGTATGGGAGAATGAAGAAGTATGCAAGAGATGGAAGAACTATTTTCAAGAAATTTTTGGTCAGGGTGAAAGAAGAATTTATGAACAGATAGATGAAGAGAATGTATTGAATATTTTGAAAGAAGAAATGAAAGTGTCTATTTCACGTCTGAAGAATGGGAAGTCTGCTGGGTTTGATGGTATAAATGGTGAAATGTTGAAAGCAGGAGGTGAATGTGTGATAGATTGGATGTACGAATTATGTAAGCTTTGTGTGAATGCAGGAGTAGTACCGATGGATTGGAGGAAGGCAGTCATTGTTCCCATTTACAAAGGTAAAGGGGACAAAAAAGACTGCCAGAACTTCAGACCAATCAGTCTACTCAGTATACCAGGAAAAGTCTTCTGTAAGGTGATTATAAAAAATGTGATTCTGACTACTAGTGAAAGGATTTCCGATATACAGTCCAGCTTTATGGCCGGTAGAGGCTGTGTTGATCAGATTTTTACTCTACGACAACTTGTTGAAAAACAATTGTCGGTGAGGCGGAAGCTGTTCACGGCCTTTGTAGATCTGGAAAAGGCTTTTGACTCAGTGGACAGAGGTATGTTATGGGATGTTTTGAAAGCATAAGTGAATGGGCCTCTCCTTGGTGCGGTGCATGCAAACTATGAAAATAGTAAGGCATGTGTCCGTATTGATGGTGAGTATAGTGAGTGGTTTGAAGTGTATAAGGGTGTGAGGCAAGGATGTGTGATGAGTCCATGGCTATTTAACATAGTTATGGACAAGTGTGTCAGGGATGCTTGACTTAATGATTGTGGATTGATGATAGGAGAGAGCAAAGTGAGTGTTCTACTGTATGCAGATGATGCAGTTCTTGTATCTGATTCTGCAGTAGAATTGCAAACAATGCTCTCTAGATTGAATGAAGCTTTGTTAGGTAACCATTTGAAGTTGAATGCAAGTAAGACGAAAGTATTGATTTTTGAAAGAGATGATGAAAGTATGAATTATGAATTTAAAATTAATGGAATGAATGTTGATGTCGTAAATGAGTTTGTATACCTGGGAAGTAAGTTTGAAAAAGATGGTAGAATGACCGGTGAATTTGAAAGAAGAATAATGAAAGGCAGGTGCGTACTGGGTGCTACCGCTAGAATCGCCAAAAAACAGAATCTTTCAAAAAATGTTCGACTGGCGGTGCACGGTGGTATACTAGTGCCCACTCTGATGTATGGAAGTGAAGCCTGGACGGTGAGTGAAAGTGAGATTAGTAAAGTCCATACGGTAGAAATGGATTACTTAAGAAGTATGATTGGAAAAAGACGGAGTGATAGGGTGAGGAATGATTTTGTTAGAGAGGAATGCGGTGTAAGAGAAAGTGTGAAAGTAAAGATTAAAAGAAGTATACTTAGATGGTTTGGACATTTGGAGAGAATGAATGAGGAAAGAATGACGAAGAAAGTATATGCTGCAAGAATTGATGGATGTCGTGGAAGAGAAAGACCGAGAAAGGTATGGATGGACCAAATTTTCGAAATAGCGAGTGAATGGGATATCCAGAGTCATAATAAAAGGAGAGCTTGTATGAAAAAAGTTATGACTCTGGATGAAATGAAAGAAGTATGCAAGGACAGGAAGAAGTGGCGGCTAATCTGCAATGCTGATTTTTAATGTTGGTTTATTGGCTTGCTACATTTTTTGCATAAGACATTTTTTACTTTTTTTGTATAGATTTATTTTTAAGGTTTTGTTGTTTTCTTATACTTAAATTTTATTTATTACTCGTATTCCTTGACTTATAGGTTGGTATGAGGCTGACCACCCATACTGTAAAAAATGGTTCACTTTGTCAATGTCACCCCTGTTTCAGGGAATGTCGGCAAGAGTTGCAGGGCTTATGTTCATTTGAGGCTTGGATTTTATTTGTAAGTACACAATCAGCATTTGTAAGCGCGAACTACACGTGTTTGTTTGTGGGCATACATCTGAGAGCTTTGAATGAATATATCCTTGCAACTTAGATTATAGATAGATTATAGACCTGACATTACATCACATATTAAAATAGCACAGAAAATACATGTAAGTTGCAAACATATGTAACATTAAGGGATTCACATTATATGCATTCTCACAAGCAGACACGTACAAGTTCGCGCTTGCACAAAACGTATGTGAGCCAACAACATAAAAACCAAATCTCAAATGGACATACACCCTGCAACTCTTGCCGTCCTTCCCTGGGACAGGGGTAAAGTGAACCATTTTAAAAAAAGTGAACAAAAGCAAAGGCAAAGTGAACCATTTTTAAAGCATGGGTGGTCAGCCACATATCAACCTATAAGTCAAGGAACATACACGACAAATTACAATTTTTAAATCGGATTACGATTGAGTTACGGATACGGATATTTCTATTTATTTCGGATATCCGATAGTTTTGGTTACGGATACGCATATCCATAGCATCCCTGGTTTGCGTGTGGATCTTTGGTGTGTAGAACACGCTGATCGCATCTGTCTTCCTTGTAAGATAATGAGCTCCTTGGTCTCTGTGGTCGGGAGCCTCTGTGATGCAATTTGACAGGATAATGGATGCACTTTATGTCATTATCCCAAACTTACATTACCCATAACCGGAGTGGCATTGGTAGAAGTGAACCATCAATTTATCAAAATAAATACGGGATCCTTTGACTTATAGGTTGGTACGAGGCTGACCCCCCATACTGTTAAAAATGGTTCACTTTGCTAATGTCACCCCTGTGTCAGGGAAGGTCGGCAAACGTTGTAGGGTTTATGTTCATTTGAGGTTTGGATTTTATTTGTAAGTACACATTCAGCATTTGTAAGCGCAAACTACACGTGTTTGTTTGGGGGCATGCATTTGATATGAGCCTTAAATGTTAATATGTCTTCGCAGCTTAGATTAAAGATTATTACAGATGTGATTATCGTTGTCTGGCCATAAAAAATCTAGATTGTTTGACAAACGTTTTTGTACTTTATATCAATAAGTAATCCAAGAAAAACCTTCTTTATATTAAAATGATTTATGTGAAAAGCAAAACCTAAAGGAGTTATGAAAACTGTTTGTGTGTTGCATTTTAAAATATATTTTTGAGGCCAGTTTGAATGCAATTCAATTGAGTTTTCTCATCAAATAGACAGTTGAATAATCAAGAAGGTTCTTAATAGGTTACTCACTTATATTTTAAAATACAAAATCTTTCTCAAAAAAATTATGTGGTCAGACAGCGAAAATCACATTCTCCCTTTCGGCAATTTGTTTGTAAAGGCCCCTTAGAACTGCTCATAAAAAGTAGTTTTACCAATTTTGATGCATCATTGCATAAAAAACAGCTTTTTACGGAATGAAAGGTCAGCCTCATACTAACTTATTAGTCAAGGAACACAAATAATTAATTACATTTAATTTTGTAAAATAATTAAATAGTAAAAAGTTAAATTAACATTAGTCAAAAATATCTTTTAGAGAAAACTATAGTTGTATTTTCACAGTCAGGTCCGTAGTTCAATGGTAACATTTCGGACTCTGAATGGGAAGGTTGTGGGTTCGATTCCCGGCAGAGCACAAAAAATACCATTTATATTTTCAAATTTGCTATACGCTGGGTTGAAAAATTCATAAAACCTTAACCAATGACCGGTTACCAAAGGTACATCCAGCCTTATAGCAACTGGGTCTTGCTTGAGAATTGGCGCTTTGTAGCGACGACGATCAAGCTCGTAAAAAGGTCAATAGCTCAACTGGTAGAATGCTTGCATTCCATGCCGAGAGCAAGGGTTCGATCTCAAAGGCTTACTCAGCCTTCACAAGAAATGAGAAGCAGCGCCCCCGGAAGCTGGGAAACTTCTCCTTCAATTAAAAGTGGTTGGTGTGAGGCCGGCTTCCTTACCTGTAAAAATAAATAGGTCCCGAAGCGCCGCATGCGACCCATTCGGGGATAACGCAGTCAAGAAGTAACACTATATGTGTAGCTTAGTTGCGTTATTCAACAAAAGTTACTCGTATTTTCAATTAATACTTAGAAATACATTTTCACTTCGTAAATGCGCAAACTTCAGAAATTACAATAAAAAATAACAGAAAACAGCATGACATATGCTTTCTAACCAGTTGCATACAGACGTCTATACCTCACGTCAACCACAGCGTTTTCTCAAAAAATGTATTAAAGCCATAACGCTCAATAGAGAATCTATTTCAGTTCCTATACATTTGCAGGTAAAACCCCTTAGTGAGTTTAAGCCTACAGTACCCTTAGTACGAGTTGCAAAACTTGAGTAATGTAAAGTTTACGGCAATTATTAAAGAGTGATTTCCTCCAAAAGCTGCCGTTTTTGTTTGTTTGAACTTGATTTTCTTCATCACTGTAAGTCTTTTGCTAAGACCTCAAAGTGTAAGAAACAAAAACGGAAGATTTTGGGAGAAATCACGCTTTAAAATTTTCCGTAAACTTTACTTTTCTCAAGTTTTGCAACTCGTACTAAGGGTACACAAATAAACTTGCAGTGTTTTAGAGCCATTAGTAGGAAAACGTAAACAAAACATTGGCAGTGTTGATGAAATTTGTTGTGTGGAGGCTTGCGACCCCCTTAGTGGTGCCCCCCCCCCCTCCTGCATAGCCTGTCCGAAAGGAATTTGCATTTAAATGACTGGAAAGCGCGCCGGAACGGAATGCGTTATTCAGAGAGTATTGCTGGGAGTCGAGAGAACAATCCACGGTGTGTGCGAGACTTCTGAATACTGATGTCGTGGCTGGGTATTGGTTTTTTGAATTTTCTGCTTATTTAGATTATTGTAAGAGGAAAGCGCAACGCAAATGCAACAAAGCTACATGTATAGTGCAACTTATTACAGCGTTATCCCCCGAAGAAATAGGAGTAGGAAAAATAAAGAAAAAATAAAGAATTTGAAAGATTGTGATGATGAGACGCGTAAGGTAAATGGTTCGAGTTTTGCAATATTTTTGTTGTTGAAATAATGAAAAAAAGTTCAAAGAAGGTGAATTTTTTTAAAATAATTTTTAACCTATATTCTTAAGTATACAATTATCGTATTTTTTAGCGTTTTTTGCACAGAGACCAGCGTAGACCTTAGCGTAGCGTAGGACGTAGAGCGTAACGTAGAATAATCATAGCGTAGAGCTTAGCGTAGCATAGAGCGTAGAACGTAGCATAAAATAAGGCTCAGAGCGTAGCGTAGAGTAGAGCGTAGCATAGTGAAAAGTATGAGCTTGGTGTAGCGAAGAGTAGAGTGAAGCATAGAGAGAAGCACAGAGCATAGCATAGAGCGCAGCATAGAGCGTAGCATAGAACGTAGCATAGAGTAGAGCGCAACGTAGAGTAGGGCGTAGCGTTCTGAAAAGTATGAACTTAGCGCAGCGTTGAGAAAATCACAGAGCGTAGCATAAAGCGTAGCGTAGAGTAACGCATAGAGTGTAGCCTAGCGTAGAGCTTATCAGAGCGTTGAGCTGAGCGTAGAGTAGAGCTTAGCGTCGAGTAGAGTGTAGAGCGTATAAAGGAGCGTAAAGCTTAGCGCAGAGCGATAGCTCAGTTGGTAGAGTGCATGCATTCCTTAGGAAGAGCTCGGGTTCGAATGCCACTGAGGGAGTCAGAAATGATTCCCGTTTCGGTGTTTATTTCAAACCCAAAATAAAATAGCGGCAACGTTTAATCAGCCTTCACAAGAAAAGAATACCAGTCCTCTCGGGAGCTAAGAAACCCCACTTTTACTGAAGTGGTTGGTAAACAGACAGCCCCCTTACCTGTATAAATAAATATGTTCCACTTACCACAAGCGACTCCTTCTGGGAAAACTTATCTAGGAAAAAGTGACACTATATGTGTAGCTTTGTAGCGTACCGTAGCATTTTAAGCTAAAGAATGGATGGTAAAGTCGAGCGGTGTTATTCACACACAGCAAACCCATGGCTCTGCCACCACCCCACATCAAGTATCCAAATAAAAATACAATGCTCCATAGATCAACTACGGATCAAACGTGTTGTGAATAACAAAAAGTTTAAATTCAAATTTATTAAAAGAAGGTGCCTAAAGTTCACGTCAAATTGAATTCCTAAAGTCAACTCATTTTATCCTCTTGTTTCTAACAATATTTTTCGACAAAATCCTTGAAGAGTCTTGCAATTTTTTGTTTGAAGGTTGTTTTTAATGGCGAGCTCCTTGGTTTAATGACCTCATTATGCCAACAATCTCTGCTCTGTGATGCAACGCACAAAATTCGCAGAATATTTGCAAGGCTTGCGCCAACAAAGCGAATTTGGGGAAATCTCTTGTTTAACACAAAAGCGGTTTTCGCAAATTTCCTCTCTCTTAATTAAGTTTATTAAAATAAGATCTCTTTCTCGGTGTTTGAACATTTTTGTGCTCCAATGATGCTACGTTCTTGTTGTTATAGAACAAATTTGTTTCTCATAAGTAAGGCGATAAAGTAAATTGAATGCCGGTATTTTTTTATTCCTATAATTTTTTAAGTATGTTCTTAACGCAACTAAGCTACACATATTTATATTATTTTATTTTATTCAGGAAAAAACAACAAATTTCTTCAGGTAATTACAATAACATCAGTAAATTAATTAATGATAGAAAAAATTGTCGCATTTTTCGTTAATAAAAATAACAAGATCTTAAAAGCAAATGACACGTTCTTAAATATAATAATAAACATATAGGTACACATACACACATCCATACATCCACACATCATGCGCACAATTACATAATTAGCTACGTGTTAAAACTATTAAATATTCATATATATTAATATAATATTAGTATAGTGATGTATAAAATGTAATTTGTCGTGTATGTTCCTTGACTTACAGGTTGGTATGCGGCTGACCACCCATGCTGTGAAAATGGTTCACTTTGCCAATGTCTTCCCTGTCTCAGGGAAGGACGGCAAGAGTTGCAGGGTGTATGTCCATTTGATATTTGGTTTTTATGTTGTAGGTTCACATGAGGCATGTGCAAGCGCGAACTTGTATGTGTCTGGTTGTGAGAATGCATGTAATGTGAATCTCCAATGTAACATATCTTTGCAACTTAGATTAGATTAGATACACAGCAAAAAAATAAATCATCATAATAGCACTTACACACGAGTACAAATACAAGCCCCGCCTACAAATATCAAAATTAGTTAAATAATACACTGTAAAAAATAAGGTGATTCCAAGGATAGAAAGAAATGGCGGTTGATCTGTAATATTGGCGGCTAGGGTTTATTGAAGTGAAATTGGTTTTATGTTTTAGTTTTTTTGATGTCCATGTATATATATATTATTATTTTAAAAAAGGATAATTTAAAAAAAACAATAAAATTATTTTTAAAAACTAAAATCAAAAAACCTTGTTTTTTACCACTTTGAGTATTTTTTATTAGATAGCAAAAACGTTTTCGGTGGTTACTCCCACCATCTTCGGTTGCACTTACAATACTAAATCTTAAAACAAAAGACATATGGAGGGTGGTGGAAAGGGGGTAGGGGAGGGGTCTAATTATCTATGTTCTTTGATTTGTGAAAGTGGGAGGGACTATAGGAGGAGTTTGAGTTTTTAAAAATAATTTTATTGTTTTTTTTTAAATTCTCCTTTTTTAAAATGGCGTACCACAACGTTTATTGTAGGTCCACATGTGTTAACGCGAAATTATACATGTCTGCTTGTGGGAATGCAATGAGTCCGTAGCGTTAATCACTAGAGTGGGTATAGACCATTCATTAACGTATTTATAGCTCATCAAAGCCTTAAAAACACATTTACTCAATTATTTAGTATGAAACTAGATACAAATGCATTTGTTGGTAAGCGCTTCAGTTTTTCAGGCCATGCATCAAGAATTCAGCAGCACAGAACTGATAATGTATTGAAGGCAGTTGCCGTACATTGTATTCGCACATTGGTAGCACTCAGCGCCCAATATCGCCTTTAGCCAACAAATTGTCCGGCATGGCGAGGAATTATCCTGATTTACGATTGCAACCATCGCAATCACCCCAACCCTTCGCACAGAGCCGGTAACGTGGACGATTTTAAAAGGGTTCGGTTTTTCAGCATTTTTCAGGAAGGCAAGCATTCTACCACGGAATTATTGATGCGCCTACGCCTCCTTTTGACTGGCTGATTCCGCCACGGATTCTCAGTAATCCAATACCTCAATATTTACGCTTTTTGTGATTTAGCAACAACTCCACAAGGAGTGCCACCCGAGGTGTGCCATTAGCTGCAGTAACATCAACTCACTTCTAGAGTCATGGGCACGCCTCTGACGTGGAAGTTTGTCGCTTTTAACATCACGGGAAAGCCTTCTGCCACTTGAAAATAGATAGCGTTGAATTGGCGTCCACGTGCTGTGGGCCCTTCTGACACATACATGCGAAGGGTTTAAGCGTACTCCAAAATGGTAAAACTAGGTTAATTATTCCTTTCATTGATCCGAAAGATATTGTTATGATTTTCACAGGATCAATTTATTTTTACACAATTTATTTCAGATACGGCTCACATACAGAGTTACATTGCACCTTGACAATACAACGGTCGCTTGGTTTCTCTCAGACTACAGAGAGCTTTGGTCCTTAATTATATAGTAAGACTAAGGATAATTTTCCAATCATTGAAAAAAGTAGAAATGGACTATCTAAGAAGTATGATTGGACCGGTCCGTAGTCCGTAGTGGCAACACTTCGGACTCGTAAATGGAAGGTTGTGGATTCGGATCCCGGCGGAGCACAAAAATATACCATTTATATTTCGAATGTGCTCTTCGCTGGGTTGAAAAATTCATAAAAACCTTTACCAATGACCGGTCACCAAAGGTCAATCCAGCCTTACAGCAACTAGGGTCTTGCTTGAGTATTGGCGCTTTGTAGCGACGACCAAGCTCGTACCCCTCTGCGGCACTACAACAAGTGTCATAGACCCCTAGAGTCTTTAGAATCTAGGGAGTCTCCCGCACAGGATTTCTTAAAAAAAAAAAAAAAAAAAATGATTGGGAAAAAACGAAGTGACAGGGTGAGGAATGATTTTGTAAGAGAAGAATGTGGTGTAAGGAAAAGTGAAGAATAAAAGAAGTATGTCAAGATGGTTCGGGCATATGGAGAGAAAAAGTGATGAAAGATTGACGAAGAAAGTATATGTTGCTGGAATAGATGGATGTCGTGGTAGAGGAAGACCGAGAAAAGTATGGATGGATCAAATTTCTGAAATAGCGAATGAATGGGATATCCAGAGTCATAATAAAAGGAGGACGTGTATGAAAAAGGTAATGACTTTGGATAAAATGATAGAAGTATGCAAGGACAGGAAGAAGTGGCGGCTAATCTGCAATGTTGATTTGTAATGTTGGTTTATTAATTTGCTACATTTTTGGATAGGAAATTATTGACTTTTTTTTGGATAGATTTCTTTTAAGGTTTTGTTCTTTTTTATACTTAAATGTTATTTATTATTCGTATTCCTTGACTTATAGGTTGGTATGAGGCTGACCACCCATACTGTAAATGGTTTACTTTGCCAATGTCACCCCTGTGTCAGGGAAGATGTTCATTTGAGGTTTGGATTTTATTTGTATGTACACATTCAGCGTTTGTAAGCGCGAACTACACGTGTTTGTTTGTGAGCATACATCTGAGAGCTTTAAATGAATATATCTTTGCAACTTAGATTATAGATTATAGACATCTAGTAAACGCAGATAAGTCTCTACTTTTTTCTTTCTTTGAATTTTCAATCTCCTTAACGTTCATCACTCTAATCTTGCATGCTCTTCTCTTTTTCTTAGACCTCAATAATTCGGTCAATCCATTATTTCCTCAAACTTTTAGCTTTGTTCACTCATTGTTACTGTTTCAGCCCTGTCCACGATCGCTTCACTGTGCTGGCATTGGGAAGCGATCATTGCGCTGAAACTGTCCATTGCTTTCAATAACCAGAGATTAATCTTCCAGCAGCGGCCTCGGCTAACGTCGGCTCACTTCGGGAAAACTCGGCGCCCGCAGCGGAAAAGTACACATGATTTTTCCTGTAAAAGAAAAAAACTAATAATTCAGAATTACTGTAGTAGGATTAATTATTTATTTGATAATTTGAAAGAAGATAAAAATTTATGAAATTTATTTATTTCGTAATCAAAATCAAACTCTTTCCTTAACTTGACTTATAGGTTGGTATGAGGCTGACCACCCATGCTGTAAAAAATGGTTCACTTTGCCAATGTCACCCCTGTTTCAGGGAATGTCGGCAAGAGTTGCAGGGCTTATGTTCATTTGAGGTTTGGATTTTATTTGTAAGTACACAATCAGCATTTGTAAGCGCGAACTACACGTGTTTGTTTGTGGGCATACATCTGAGAGCTTTGAATGAATATATCCTTGCAACTTAAATTATAGATTATAGATTATAGATACCCAATTTTTTGCTCACAATATTGATAAACGCAAACGCAACTAAGCTACACATACAGGGAAACTAATTGCGCGTTATTATCGAAGGAGTTGCAGGCGGCAATTAAGACCTATTTATTTTTGCAGGTCGGCTCCCTTGGCCGGTCATACGCCAACCCCTTCAGTTCAAGTGAGGGTTTCCCAGCTCCCAAGGGGACTCGTACCTACTTATATTTTGTGAAGTCTGAATGCACCTTACAGGTATTTTATTTTTGGTTCGACATCAACACCGAAACTGAAAAACATTTCTGACACCAACAATAGTGATCGAACCTGAGCTCTCGGCATGGAATGCAAGCTCTCTACCAACTGAGCTATCGACGTGACATTCAGTATTTCACCTTTTTGTCTCTCTAATGCTTGTTTGTCTTATGCCTATCAGAGGTAATTTCACATGAGCAATGTTTGTATGTGTACTGGACATATGTGTCTTATGAAAACTGGAAATTGATTTAAAAAAATACTTACAACAACTCGCACATTCATGTTGCATATTTTTTTCTTACCTCAGATTGTGTAGAATGTGATTCTTAAGACAATTTCATTGAAAGGTCATCTTTGAATCACATGGTAGATAATATCACCATATAACTAATATAACCACTTGTTACGATTTTTGGTTCGCTTTTCAAATAAAACTCTACTCTTCTTTTTACTTATTTATTTTACACGTTTATGTTTATTTTTACAAAGACACTTCCATTTATTTCTTACACTTGGTTTTAGTTCACTGGTCGAATTTGTTCGATGTATTGGTGAAGCTCGCAGATGACTGACTGACTAGTGCAAGCAAGAGTTGTCCCGGCGCATCCGAATGCGACGGACGTTTGACGCGTGCTCCCAGCACGACAAAGCGCTCTCTCACAATTTAAAAATCCTTAAAAAATCGATCCTCAAAAAAAAAACTGTCAACTTGCCGGGTTAACATAATCGACACATCGCTTTTTACGGGTGTTGACAACAATATTGTAATCCTACATAAGTGCTCCTAAGTGTGAAAGTTTTAGCAAAATTCTCAAATTGTCACTCTTCAATCTGTCATTCTCAAGTGTTGTTGAGACGTGTCTGTCAAACTAGGGCTGTTAATGTGTCATCTGAGTGCTTATTGTAACTTTTCAATTACAAAAAACCGATATCTCTCCATGTTTTAAGCTCACTTAGTCAGAAAAAACGAAATAAACTTACTTTAGAAGTATTATTTTCTGTCTGTGACACGCCGCCATCTTGTGACACGTGTGATTCAACAAGAGCAAGCACTCGTGGCTTCATCTACCAATCAGAGCTCAGACGCCATGCCAAATTAATCATCACCGGAAACCAATAATTGTTAAACTGTTTTTCAAACCATTCCTATAATACATAGTGCTTTTACCATTGTGCTTGCGTTTCCTAAATCATTTGAATTATCAACAGTGTGTGTGACCGTTGTGTTTTCAAATATTTTTTCATAATTCACATTGTCTGTGACCGTTGGTTTCTCTGTGACTCTAAAATTACCTACAAGTGAATCACGGCCTGCGCTGACGTAGCTCGCGTCACCAGCCAATCAGAGCTCAGCCGCCATCTCACTTCCTAAAAACCGGATGCTACTTTTGCTTACGAACTTCACATCTGATAATATATTACTATAATGGCAACAAGTATCATAAACCAGGATATTTCTTACACCAAAAAGGAACTCATGAAACTACGTGAGACAGCACTTTCTTATATTGCCACTCCAGAGTTCTTTCAGAAACTCAAAAAATGGAGCATAGGAAAAGGGGAAGAAAAGAATAAAAAGACAACTAGAGCTCGAGGCAGACGTGGTGGCAGACTAACAAAAGAACGTCTGGCAAATGATGATCAAAGAAAAGAACACATATCACCAAAACGTACCTGCGTGAATCAACGACACAAGAAGCAACAAGAGAAACTGATAAAGATAGCGGCGTGGAACTGTCGTTCCCTCAATAACAAGGTAGACGACATTAACGATATTTTCCAGGACGAGTCTCTCGATGTGCTAGCTCTATCAGAAACATGGCACGAGGATTACAACTCCGCCTCTCTGAAATCACTCAGAGCCTTGGGATACTCTTTGGTCGAGGTAGCAAGAAAACACAAAAAATCACGAACACAAGACACATGCAACTGGGTAAACCATGGAGGAGTCGCAGTAATCGTAAGTCCTGGGCTAAGAATAACTAAACTCTCCACTGGTCACGACTTCAGGCATTTCGAACATCTGAGCTGTCGCATTCTGTCTGGAAGCAAAGCCATCACCTTAATAAACGTATATAGACCAGGATCCCAAAATATCACCTCTGGTTTCTTTGACGATCTACAGATTCTTTTTGAGTGGATCTCCATACGAACGGAGAAAATAATTATCACCGGAGACTTTAATATACGTATGGACCGACCTGGAGACACCAACACAATGAAACTAAAAAGCCTTCTATCAGACTTTGGATGTCATCAATGGATAACTAGTCCCACTCACAGCGCAGGTGGTCTTCTTGACCTTATCATAACCCGTGAGGATGACATGCCGAACACGGTAATGGTCTGCGACAAAGGTCTCTCAGATCACAACTTAGTCACAATGGAAGTAAACATAAGCAAACCAATGAGTTCCTACACCACATCATCCTCTCGAGCCTGGCGGCTGGCTGACCTAGAAAAGTTTCGTGCGGACCTGTCAGTTCAGATCTCTTCTGTGGAGGAACTCCTGACCCACAAAACCTGTGATGAACTTATGACATTTTACAACGACACACTCACAGCTCTGGCCGATAAACACGCGCCCATTACAACTAAAACTAGACTGATTAGAGTCTCAGCTGACTGGTTCGATGAAGAATGCAGGAACATGAAGAAAACTCTGAGGAAAGCTGAACGACAAAATAAAAAACTGTTGACAAATGCATCTAAAGAGCAATGGTTATCGGCACTTAAGAGCTACAGAAGCACAATTAAAGAAAAAAAGTCACACTACTGGCTTAATAAAATTGATGAGACTAAGGGCAACCCTCGACAACTGTGGAAGTCACTTAACCATCTAACTGGCAATAACAGCACGAAAACAGACACTGTATCCTCTGTAACAGCAAAGGAACTCTCAAACTTCTTTGAAGAAAAGATTTCCAAAATCAGAGAAATTTCCGACACTGCTACAGAACCAGAAATGACTGAATACAACACTTCATCGTTAGAGACTCTTGCTGACACATCGTCTGCCGAAGTCACTAAATGGATAATAGCTGCACCCAACAAGTACAGTCAACTTGATCCTATTCCCACGTGGCTAGTGAAAAGTTGCAGAGATGAACTTGCCCCCCTCATTGCTGTTATCTTTAACAAATCCCTGAGACATGGAACTATGCCGAAACTACTCAAGCTAGCTGAAATTACTCCCATTCTCAAAAAAGCCCAGCAAGATCCAGAAGATAAGGCAAACTACCGACCGATCTCAAACCTACCTCTTCTAGGTAAAATTCTTGAGAGGATTGTCACAGCACGGCTCACACTTTACCTAAAGGGAAACAACCTGTTTGCTAAGCACCAATCAGCGTATAGAGAGGCTCACTCAACAGAAACAGGCCTGCTGAGGCTAGTGTCAGATTTGACCATTGCAATAGAGCAGGGAAATATAGCCATTCTCGCACTCTTGGACATGAGCGCTGCTTTTGATACCGTGGATCACAGCATTCTGCTCCAGAAATTGGAACTCACACTGGGTATACGAAACAAGGCGCTGAGCTGGTTGAAATCATATCTCTCGGACAGAAAACAAGTCATTAAGCTCAACAACACTCTCACAACGCAGTCAACAGTAACCTCAGGGGTACCGCAGGGATCCGTACTCGGGCCTCTTCTTTTTACGTTGTACACGAGGGAGCTTGAAAGCGTCATTCACAAACGGGGATTGAAAGCACATATATACGCAGATGATTGCCAAATCTTTTCAGACTGCAAACCATCAGATGTTGACTACTTAAAATCAACGGTGGCGGAATGCGTCGCAGATGTAAACATTTGGATGCGATCACATCGTCTGATGCTCAACCCCAACAAAACGGAGATTATGTGGTTAACCACGGCCAGAAGAGCATACCTAATAGATCATTCTCCAGTAACAATCTCTGGCGCTAACATTGTTCCATCCAGCGATGTAAGATTGCTAGGAGTCCATCTAGACAGCTCCCTTTGCCTGGACAAACAAATTAGCAGTACTGTCAGCTCTGGCTTTTATGGTCTCAGGCAGCTGAAACAAGCAAGAAATTGCGTACCACCTGACGCCATGAAGGCGCTGATAAATGCCTTCGTCATCTCCAAGGTAGACTACTGCAACGGTATCTATGCTGCACAACCAAAATGCCAGCTAAACAGATTACAGTCTGTAATGAACGCCAGCGCCCGCCTGATTTATGGTCAGAGCAAGTACTGCCACATTACTCCACTCCTGCAGAAGCTTCACTGGTTGAGGATCCCAGAAAGGATTAAATTTAAGCTGGGCCTCACGGTACACAAAGCGCTGCATGGAGTGGCGCCAGAGTACTTGCAGGAGCTTATACTACCGAGGAGTCTGAGCGAGAGGGGGCTCACTCTGCGATCTGCCGACAGTGCTCTTACATCTGTCAGCACTCAACACAGAAAAAGATGTACAGTGTTCGGAGACCGCGCTTTCGCCGTTGCGGGACCGTCCACTTGGAACCAGCTGCCTCCTGAAGTGCGTGCCAAGGAAGGGATCGAGAGCTTCAAGAAGGGAATGAAGACTCATTTCTTCACCGCCGCGTCAAGCCTGAAAGCGCCCTTGCAGTGACAGCAGTCACGAAACGGCGCTATACAAATCATCATCATCATCATCATCATCAAGCAACTTGCACCCTTTTTATACTAAGAAGATGGAACTGTTGAGAACACATTTTTGCTAGACTGTTCTCGAAGCACATACATAATTAAAATAATCTAGTGACTTCTCTATTTACACACAATTATCAATCCTACCCACCAATACAAGCACTGGGGGTCGTATTGTAGTGTACGTTTTACTTATATCAAATGTTGGTCTATATTCTTAAGACGACCGTAATGCGCTTATTTACTGGACCAAGCCTGGTCCGTGGTCCAAGTTTAGTCCGTGCATTCAGAATCACTGATCCATGGACTAATACGTCGTTAGGCTTATTCTCTGGTCAGTCCGCGGCATTACAGTATTATTCCCGTCCAAGCAATTTAGAGAGTCTTGTCTTTCTGCATAACAATTGTACCGAAATACAGTGCGTGTTCGATATACAACTGCTTTGTAATACGATAGTAGTTGTTTATTAAGGCAATGAATAGTTTTGTTTAAACCTTGTAGAGTTTGTGTATTTACACAATGAAAAAAAAAATGTTAAAAAAACATACGGTGGCACTCTTAGACATTTTGGTCGTCCGTTGAGCCCAGGTTTTGACAAACTAATGATTCCTGGGCTGGAAGTCTCATCTCCATGGTAATTCTTACCTACCGAATATCGGTAATATTTGTATGAAGACTAATCAGCTGTTCACTTGCGGCCATCTTGGATTGATAGGTCTTCATACAAATCATTAGTTTGTCAAAGCGTGGGCTCAACGGACGACCAAAATGCCTAAGAATATCTCCGATAGAGTATTATTTTTACAAGTTGAACATTTATTTCCCCTTGATTACTTTTGACTTGCTTACGTCATTTTAACTATGCAATTAAACTAAACATATAATGTTATTTCTTGCCTGTGTTATACCCGAAGGAGACGCATGTGGCGATTCGGGACCCATTTTTTTTACAGGTGAGAGGCCCACCCTCACGCTAAACACTTCAGTTGAAGTGGGGGTTTCTCAGTACCTGAGGGGGCCGGTTCTCATTTCTTGTTAAGACTGCGTAAGACTTGTTAAGACTTGTTAAGAGGCATGTGCAAGCGCGAACTTGTACATGTCTGGTTGTGGGAATGCATGTAATGTGAATCTCCAATTTAACATATCTTTGCAACTTAGATTAGATTAGACTGAGTAATCCTTGCTGATATTACGAGTATCTTGGATTTGTAATGAAACAAGTTTGTAATAAAGAAATATGAATTTTTCTACCCAACGAAGAGCTTTCTAAAAATATAAATGGTATATTTTTGTGCTCCGCCGGGTTTCAAACTCACAACCTTCCATTTACGAGCCCGAAGCGTTATCACTAGACGAACCGATACTTGATTCTAAACATTCCTAACTTCCATCAACGAGCCCGAAGCGTTACGAACCGATATTTGATTCTAAATATTCCATAATTCGGCCTCGAATAGCGAGTAAAGTTCGTATATTGAGACACTAGTTTATCCCTGAAGTTTTGTGTGCGGTCTTATTCACAGAGGGCGCTACATTACACTATTCTGTATTGAATTAAACCATTCTAATGGAGATCGCCCTTAATATCCGGTACCGGAGTCCGCTTGGAATGTTAATGGACCGAGGTCAGCTCATTAAGAAATGAACTGTACACACACTACACCTATACACGAATACAGAAAAAGTTTCACGTTAAATAATGGTTCAACTTGGAGGTTTGTGTGTAGATGATTATTTTTTAACTAGTGTACACGGGCAGAATAAATTATTAGATCTTTCGATGAGATAATTTTTTAAGTGGTTTTTCTAGGGTATATCTTTTATCTCTTTTTGATATCTCTAGGATATGTACCCCGACTATATATCTGTACCTTAGAGCATAACCAATGGAAGTCCACTTTTTTGCGTTTTTGAGTTAATGATGCAGAAATTATTATAATAAGCTGTTCTATAAGTGGTAAAAATATTGGAGTCCTCGGACTCATAGTTACTGAGATATCAAGTGTAATAAATATGGGATGCACATAAAAGTGCGAGCATAAACCACGGAAGTTCCAAATACGTTGTTCACATTACTTCACATGAGATAAATATTGATAAAAGAAGATAAACAGTTTTTACAGATCAAAAATATCTCGCCTAGTTTAGAAATTATGATGGTTTAAAAAAAGTCCACATTTTCACTAAAACTCGTCTCCTGCACATTTAACTAAATGTGACTACCGTTGTTTATGCTCTAAGGTACAGATATATATATTTATTAAATAGATTTGTGAAGAGGTATGCAATTCACCAACCTATTCTGCCTGGCCAGAAACAGGTATTAATATCATCAATTAATAATTCATTCTTGTTTATTTTAATGAATTATTAATTAATAATTACCCAATAACATCTGTTGAACCAGGGTCAAAGCTATGGTCAAATGACCCAGCGGGGATCGAACCATCGTTATTCTATTCCAAATACGCTAGAAAGATCAGCCCACTTGGCCCCCGCGGCCATAGCACCGACATATAAAACGTATAAAACTGACAGTATAAAACTTTGCGAAAATCTCACCTCTATAATCTATAATCTAAGTTGCAAAAATATCAATACCTTAAAGGCAAATAGCAACCGTAATACGTATCTATATAATCCATAATTTAAGTTGCAAATAGATGTATCAACATTTAAAATTAATATTAAATGCATACCCACAAACAAACACGTGTTTACAAATGCTGTTGTTGAACTAACAAATTAAAATCCAAACCTCAAATGTTGGTATGCGGCTGACCACCCATGCTGTACAAATGGTTCACTTTGCCAATTTCACCCCTGTTTCAGGGAAGGACGGCAAGAGTTGAAGGGTGTATATCCATTTAGATTTGGTTTTTATGTTGTAGGTTCACATGAGGCATGTGCAAGCTCAAACTAGTATGTGTCTGGTTGTGAGAATACATGTAATGTGAATCTCCAATGTAACATATCTTTGCAACTTAGATAAGATTAGATTAGAAATGAACATGAACCCTGCAACTTTTGCCAATCTGCCCTGAAACAGGGGTGATATTGGCAGAGTGAACCATTTTTTACAGCATGGGTGGTCCGCCTCATACCAAATTGTAAGTCAATGGATTGCTCTTTCCTTGAAAAAAACCTCATCATTTTGTTTCACAATCTGTCCAACCTTACTAATTTAATCTAATCTAAGTTGCAAAGCTATGTTACATTGGACATTCACATTATATGCATTCTCACTAGCAGACACGTACAAGTTCGCGCTTGCACATGCCGAATGTGAACCTATAACATAAAAAAAACAAATCTCAAATGGACACACCCTGCAACTCTTGCCGTCCTTCCCTGAAACAGGGGTGACATTGGTGGTCAGCCGTATACCAACCTATAAGTCAAGGAACATACACGACAAATTACATTTAAAAAAAAAAAAATTATATCTCTTTTCTGACTTTACAATGGTAAAAATATTTTAATTATTAAAATAAAAAACGTACACTTCCTTGTATTATGAAATATCGTCTACTGCAATACCCTTTGTGTGGTGAGATTCAAGTGAAAAATCTGTGGTACTTAGTGTTCTCTCCCAGAGTAATGTTACTGAGGAAAAACTTACCAAAAACGAGAGCATTTCAGGTAGAGGACTCTCAAGGGTCTAGGAGAGTTTCCTTATCCTGTATCCTGAGTACAAAATTGTACGTGTAAACTTAACCTTCACTTGACTTAGCGTAAAGGCAGGCACGGATTAAGACCAGATACCTGGTGCGGTAAAAAATATGGACCTCCCAACTTAATTTTTTTTTAAATTTTCTAATGTTTGCACATTCACCGAGTGAAAATTCATTTTTAATTTAATAATTAAAAAACTTTTTTATTAAAAAAACACATAGTTTTTATTTTCACATATGAGTTATAATGCCATCTAATCTAATCTAATCTTAGAATGCAAAGATATGTTACATTGGAGATTCACATTACATGCATTTTCACAAGCAGACACGTACAAGTTACAAGCAGAAGTAACAAGCGCTTACACATGCCGCATGTGAACCTACAACATAAAAACCAAATCTCAAATGGACATACACCCTGCAACTCTTGCAGTCCTTCACTGAAACAGGGGTGACATTGGCAAAGTGAACCATTTTTACAGCATGGGTGGTCAGCCGCATACCAACCTATGAGTCAAGGAACATACACGACAAATTACATTTTTAAATCAATAAATAATAATATGTATGGACATCAAAACTAAAACAGAAAACCAATTCCAATTTAATAAACCCTAGCCGCGAACATTACAGATCAACCGCTTTTGTCCTTGCATACTTCTTTCACTTCCTCCAGAGTCATAATCTTTTTCATACAGGGTTTCCTTTTATTATGACTCTGAACCTACAACATAAAAACCCAAAAATACCGTATAAATAAATATTTCCCGACGCACCACATGCAACCCCTGCAGGGATAACGCAGGCAAGAAGTTACACTACATGTGTAGCTTAGTTGGGTTGGGTTGGGTAAACCAGATAATAGTCTGAAGGTGGACGAACACTTTTTTTTATAATAGTGAAAATAGACTGTGTTAGAAAGTAGCTTATATTTTCTGTTTTTTTTTTTTAAATAAAAACTAATGTTCACAGTGTTAATACGAGTACATAAGCCATTACAAATTGAAGAATTTTTTTTTCATCTGATGAAGCATAATGATGTAAAATCTATTAATAATAGCATGGCAAGTCATCCGGGTTGATTTAAAGAAATATTTTGAGGGTCTCTAAGAGGAGGGAACCTTGATGTTTTCGGAATAATTGAATTTCCCTCAATCCAGGCCTGTATATGGGAATTAAAAGAGTACCTCTAGTGGGTGTTTTGCTTTCCATACAATTTTTGATGAAACGTCATAGTAGAGTCTGAACTTAGAGGGTTATACTAGGGCTGGTGCGTGTCAAGAAAAATCGGTAGAAGACATTTCGTCCAGGGACAGCTCGTCAATGAACAAATCAGTCACACGTCAGTTCATTCACACGACTCTTTACCAACGACATTTCGGTCACATGCAATATATGTAATCCGTAAACAGGTCTATCACAAAAAAACTTGCTATCTAAAAAAGCGTTTATTTAAAACCCAAAATTAAATACCGGCTAGATTTACTTAGATTTAACAAGAAATGACTACAAGTCCCCTTTGGCAGCTGGAAAACCTAAACTTCAACTGAAGTGATTGGCGTAAGGCTTGCCCTAATCTAATCTAATCTAATCTAAGTTGCAAAATATATGTAACATTAAAGATTCAAATTATATGCACTTTCACAAACAGACATGCACAAGTTCGTGCTTAAACATGCCGCATGTGGTGTTATGTTTAGATTGAAAGGTATCTCCAGGATACTTACATCCGGCTAGCTCTCATCAGCATCACTCTCAGGGCGTGGGGTTCTTTCTTTGGTATTGCTTACTTATATCTTGGGAAGGTTGTATAATTAAAAGATAAGTTTAACATGAACAAATAAGGGTTTATTTAATCTACTAATATGGGGAAAAAGGGGAATTTAGGGATTGGCACGACCTGCAGGTTGTCCCTAGAACACTCCCTATTCTGTTGCCTGGTGTTCCGAACGGAAGGCCTGGGCCAGCGCCCCAGGCTAGCGGCGGCTCACAAGGCGGACGCCTCCACACGTGGGAGCCCCTGGGTGGGCGCTCCTATGCCTCTGGTCCACAAGGCGGGTGCCTTGCTGGCAGGAAATCCAAGTAGATGGGGGGGGAGGGAGCTCCATTGTAGTGCCCCCTCTTGCACTGCTTGATGCTTGGTCGCTGACGTCTTAGTCGGTTGACATCTTGCCGGGAACTAACGAACGACGGCCTGATAAGTTCACACGGTGCAGTTCGGCTGCTTCCGTGACCGTTCGGCTCCGTTCGGCCCACAAACACACACTGCACACTTCGGGATTGTTTTTTTTATATGTTATTTAAAATAACATAACAGTGGTCCTACAATATTGTAACCCGAATCTCACATGGACATACACCCTGCAACTCTTTAAATTTAAATTTTTAATTATGAAAAAATAGATTTGTGAAGAGGAATGCAATTCACCAACCTTTTGTTATAAACTTATATTTGTAAGCGCAAACTATACGTGTTTGTTTGTGGGCATGCATTTGAGAACTTTAAATGAATATGCCCTTCCAACCTAGATTATAGATTATAGAATTGTTGGACAAATTGGGCGCACTGTCGTGTGATTGGTTCGTCCATGGTCGAGCTGTCTGTGGACGGATTGTCTGTGACTGATTTGTCGTGGGTGTGGGCTGGTGGAGCTGTAATGGCGGGAAGCGGGGCAGGAATGCAGGAGCTATATCGGCTGTATGCAGCGGGGAATGCCGCCGTCAGTTCAGGCGGCGGAAATATCTGGAAGGGCAGAGAGAAGCACAGCGGCGTACCTGTCGCTTTTAATAATAATAATAATAATAAAATCTCTATTCCAGCCTAGTCCCGCGCAGGTTACAACACGTCTATAAAAATAATCTTTAATCTAAGCTGCAAGGATATAATCATTTAAAGCTCTCAAATGCATGCCCACAAACAAACACGTGTAGTTAACGCTTACAAATGCTGAATGTGTACTTATAAATAAAATCCAAACTGCAAATGCACATAAGCCCTACAACTTTTGCCGACCTTCCCTGACACAGGAAGGTCGGCACAGGGGTGACACAGGGGTCCAAATCTTTCTTTTTACATGCAATAATAATGTGAATACAACCAATCCAGTAAACTCTTAAAACGATAAATAGGTATGCTACGCTACAATATGTCAAAATCTGTTTTTTCGTTTTTTTTTTTTAATTCTTGATTATTTTTTTGTTTTTACTGTCTATCGAGAAGCTATATGTACCTTTAATCATAAAAAAAAATGTATATTTTCAATAAAACAAAGATTAACATTGTTGTAAGGAATTGGCTCAGTACATTTCCTTGATATCCAAGGGGATGGGGTATAAAAAAAAATTGGATCAGAAAACGTCCTGGCAACATTCAGAACCATAATCTGAAAGCTTTTCTAAGTTCAAAACTGTTCACAGAATGCGGTCCTCATATTTTGCACGTTCAACTCCCTTTGGCGCCCGCTCTATTAGGTTAATTTAACCACATCGAAAGTAGCACAACGATTGAATGCATGCCTATAAATGAAAAAAAAAAAATCTTCGAAGTGTATAAACGGAATGGGTATGAGGTGGGTTTTTGCAATGACCCAATATAAAACGAGGACAACTAGTTTTTGTCAAAAAATAAATTTCGTGAAAACAATACATCAGTTCCAACGGGCTGTTGTAAAATAACAATCTTTAAAACGCTACGCTACTGAGTTCAGGGCGGCCGGCGTCGTGTAGGAAACCATTTGAATTCATTTACTTGAAATTCTTTGAAACAATTTATAATAGTTTCCGTCGCGCAAAGAAAATCTCGAGAAACGAGGAAATTATTTCAGTTTGAGGCAGTTAAAAAATACGCGACGGAAATGGGGTAATGTAACGGTTAAAAACACCATTAAAATTTCAATTAACAATTTTGAGGGTAATCGAATCTAATCTAATCAAAGTTGCAAAGATATGTTACATTGGAGATTCACATTACATGCATTCTCACAACCAGACAAGTTCGCGCTTGCACATGCATCATGTGAACCTACAACATAAAAACCAAATCTCAAATGGACATTCACCCTGCAACGCTTGCCGTCCTTCCCTGTAACAGGGGTGACATTGGCAAAGTAAACCATTTTTACAGCATGGGTGGTCAGCCGCATACCAACCTATAAGTCAAGGAACATACACGACAAATTACATTTAAATGAGTATATGAGTGTAAAGGAGTAAAATAATTTTTAGTTTAAGTTTTCAGTACTAATAATGAGGTCGGAACATTGAAGAAGGCACAAAAAAAAACGTCGTCATTCGGCCAGAATACTTCGAAATTTGACCGCCAGATGCTCTAGTCTTAATATTGTTGCAAATGTGTAATTGTGTGTCTATGTGAGTTGTGTCTGTGTTAGTCTGTGAAGTCTCTAGATGTGGGTAATTAAATAATTGTATTTGTTCGAGATTGTGTGTATGTTAACTCGAGTATTCTAAGTAGAATGTTCTAAAGAAATTTTACATGTGTCAGTACTCAATATTTCGAGAATAACCCTTATTCTCACCTATAAATAGAGGCCGTGATGCTCTGAAGCCCGACTAGTATTGACGTCGAGCTATAGCAAAAAAGTTCAAAAACAACTTTGTGTGCGAAGCCTCATACCAATCTATAAATCAAGGAATACAAATAATAAATAACATTTAACTTAACTTCACTTGATTTAAAGTCCACAATCCCTTTAAAATAAACTTAACAAGTCAATACACTAATTCAATAAAACACTACATAAAAAATTACAGAAACCTTAACCGTCAACATTTTAAAAGTTTAACATTAGATACAGATCAACCGCATTTTTTTTGTATCCTTGCATTTTGCTTAATAATTTTATTGAAAATCATAATCTTTTTCTTGCAAGTTCTATTTAGTCCGTTTTTAGTTGGTAAAACGTCTCAGGATAAAACCAGAGCATTAGATGTTCTACTAATGTAAAGCATTTACAGTGAAAGGGATTTCTTTGACCTATCGGATGGCAAAAGAACAGGAAGCAGCATTTAGTTTGGAGAGAAGATTCCAGATAAACCAGCGCTTGGTAATTACTTAGCAGTGCAAGAACAGAAACTTAAGAGAGTAGCGACTCTGAATTATATGTTTTACAATGTATACTTTTATTTGAGTTTTCCAGAACCAAAGATTTTTCGATAAAACTCAACGCATCTAAGCTACATATCTAGTGTAACTAGTTGCCTGCGTTATCGCCGAAGGGGTCGCATGTGGTGATTCGGAACCAATTTTATTTTTACGGGTAAGGGGGCTGTCCTCACGCCAACCACTTTCAGTTAAAGTGGGGGTTTTCTAGCTACTGTAAATAACTGGTTCATTTTGCCAATGCCACCCCTGTTTCATGGAAGTTCGGTAAGAGTTGCAGGGCTTACGTTTATTTGAGATTGGGTTTTTATGTTGAAAGTCCACTTGCGATATGTGTAAGTGCAAACTTGTACGGGTCTGCTTATGGAACTGCATTCATGTGAATCTAAATTGTTATATATCTTTGCAGCTTAGATTTTAGGTAAGGGAGCTGGCCTCACGCCAATGGAGTTTCCCAGCTCCTGAGGGAACTGTTTCTTATTTCTTGTGAGGGCTGACTAAACTTTGCTGGTATTTTATTATTGAGTTTGAAAAAAAAAACGAAACGGGATTTTGCTTTCTGACACCCTCGATGGAATTCAAACCCGAGATCTCATCGGCATGGAATGCAATTATTCTACCAATTAAGCTATTGACTGGACTTACAAACAAGTGAATTTTACAATCAAGTATTTCTATACCTAACCATCAGTTCTTACGAGTGATGGTAGGACTCTTAAAGCTGCAAAAACATGTGTAGTGAAGCTGTAAACCTAAAGTGGGTCAAACAGAAGTAAGGGGATTTACTTTAACTATTGGTCAGATCGGTCTTTAGTCTAGTAGTTAGTAGTGGCGCTATATACTCTAAGCCTATGTTTACTATTTTTGAAACTTTATGGTCTTAGATAAAGAGTGACAGTAGGAAAAAATCAGGCGTGTATATTGATTCGTTATCTAAATTATAAAGGGTACAAAATATTTAACTTTCACGCTAACACATACCGCATGTGGACATGCGGCAGATACAATATATAAAATCCAAATCTCAAATGAACATAACTACTGCAACTCTAGTCGACCTTACTTGAAACAGTGGTAACATTGGCAAAGTGAACTATTTTTTTACAATATGGGTTGTCAGCCTCATACCAACCTATGAGTCCATTTAAGATTTGGTTTTTATGTTGTAGATTCACATGCGGCATGCGCAAGCGCTAACTTGTGCGTATCTGCTTGTGACAATGCATGTAATGTGAATCCCCAATGTTACATATCTTTGTAACATAGATTAGATTAGATTAGATTAGAACACAAGTACAATTATCCAAACACATACATTGAAAGAAGTATGCAAGGACAGGAAGAAGTGGCGGCTAATCTGCAATGCTGATTTGTAATGTTGGTTTATTAGTTTGCTACATTTTTTGCATAATAAATTTTTGACTTTTTTGTATAGACTTCTTTTTAAGGTTTTGTTGTTTTTTTTATATTTAAATGTTATTTATTACTCGTATTCCTTGACCTATAGGTTGGTATGAGGCTGACCCCCCATACTGTAAAAATTTGTTCACTTTGCCAATGTCACCCCTGTTTCAGGGAATGTCGGCTAGAGTTGCAGGGCTTATGTTCATTTGAGGTTTGGATTTTATTTGTAAGTACACAATCAGCATTTGTAAGCGCGAACTACACGTGTTTGTTTGTGGGCATACATCTGAGAGCTTTGAATGAATATATCCTTGCAACTTAGATTATAGATACATCTTGAGACACTTACACAATTGAAAACACACATTCCAAACAATACTTTTAGTGAGGAAGTGAATGATGTCACAGAAAGCTGTATACATTGTTTTAGTGGGCGCTTCCTACCTGTATGCTGTATGGGTGCAGCGAGTTCCTGGTATTTTCAACAGGCTGGCGTGCTCGGGCAACGGTTCATGAGTTAAACATGGGATCGCATTGAAATAAAACACGGCTTGTGTGCAATTACACACATTACTTGTTCAAATAGGTGTTCGCTTATTTTACAAACGCTAAATGGCAGTTGTTTCAGCAATTGTTAAGCTATTTATATATTACTAACTTGATAAGATGATAATTCGGTACCTGAAAGGTTAAACTGAATAAAAGACATAGGGTCTCTTAGATAAATGCACATTTTTTCTTATTTTTTACGAGAATTTAAAAAATGTGAAATTCTTGTAGTGCAGAAGTTTTTAATGAACACTGCCTGAGCAGTGGCGAAGGGTGCCATACAAGCCGATTCCCATCGGTTTACTGTTTAAAATGAGGCAAAAATGATAATAATGTAGATTGCATGGTTTCAATGGAGAAAAAATACGTATTGTTTCTTTGGTTTTAAATGTATTTTTTTTACTTTTTGCCTATATTTTTTAACTACTTTGTTACATCATTTTAAAAGGGAAGCCGATGGAAACCGGTTTGTATGGCACCCTTCGCCACTGATAATTAGTTAGTTCATTTTCTGTGATAAATACTGCAATCAAATATGTGTAATCCAAGATGTCTCACAGCAGTGTCGGTATTTTACGTTCGGGTTGGAAATAAACACCGAAACGGGAGATCGTTTCTGACACCCTCGGTGGGATTCGAACCCAAGCTCACGGCATGGAACACAAACACTCTACCAACTGAGCTATAGACTGGACAATAGGAAAAATAACCTGCTGAAAGCATGAAAATAGATTGAAATAAAGTAAAGAAGAAAACGACGATTTGTGCAAGTCAAAGTCTTTTTCTAACCGATTCTTCATATCTTATAGTCGCTTCTAAGTATGAAACTAACGTGCTTGTTTGGCCCACACCAACATTACAGAGTCAATGGCCACATTTCCTAGATTTTCCGTCGTCCGTAAAGGTGGCATGTAAAGGGTTAACCAGCCCAATTCACCCCTTGTGTTTTATTGCGGCGATAAATCAGAAACGAAACTAGCTTCCATTATTTTAACACACTAGTTTTGTGATGATCTTTGGCTTTTGCTATCGTAGCCAAATTTATTAATCCAGCTTACACACTTTGTAGACAAAGATTTACATTTATACTTTTTATATAATATGTATTTTCAAATTTGCTCTTCGCTTGGTTGAAAAAAGCGTGGGCTCAACCGACGACTAAAATGTCTAAGAATAGCCCCGATGGACATCGAAAAGTAAAACAGAAATAAAACAGTAAAACAGAATAAAATTATAATTTTAAAAACCCTAGCCGCCAACATTACAGATCAACCGCCATGTTTAACAAACAAAAAATGATCTACAATATTATTTTATCGTAGAAAATTTATCCACTTCAAATGAACAAAATATAATCAAACCTGTTTATTGGAAATTGATACTGCCACCTTTCACTTTCCCCGTTAAGCACTTTATTTTTTCAGCAGATTCAAATTTCGTTTCCTCCCTGACGGAATGAAATTCGCGGATTTGCCAAAAAGAAAGAGAAACAAATAAGAGGAGGGAGTCTTTGTTCTCGCAGGATGTGCCAGGGGCTTCCAAACTACGTGAAAGGATTTGGTTCGGCCCGCAGTACCCTTAGTACGAGTTGCTCAACTTGAGTGATGTAAAGTTTACGGCAATTATTAAAGATTGATTTCCCCCAAAATCTGCCGTTTTTGTTTGTTTGAACTTGATTTTCTTCATCACTGTAACTCTTTTGCTAAGACCACAAAGTGTAAGAAACAAAAACGGCAGATTTTGGGAGAAATCACTCTTTAATATTTTTTGTAAACTTTACTTTTCTCAAGTTTTGCAACTCGTACTAAAGGTACAGACGCCAACGAAAAAAAATGGGTTGTTATAGAAATTTCTTGCCGCGCTATCCCCGAAGGAGTCACATGTGGCAAGTGGAACCCATTTTTTTTACAGGTAGGGGGTCCGCCTTACGCCAACCGCTTCAGTTACAGTAAGGGTTTCCCAGCTCCCGAGGGGGCTGGTACTCTTTTCTTGTGAAGGCTGAGTAAACCTTGGCGGTATTTTTTTTTGGGTTATTGAATTATACACCAAAACGGGAAATCATTTCTGGTACCCTCGGTGGGATTCGAACCCGGGCTATCGGCACGGCATGCAAGCACTCTACCAACTAAGCTATCGACTTGCCAAATAAAAATTATGTTCTTATTAAAAAAAAAGGAAAAAAATGTATAAGTTAGACTCACATGGTGTTTTTCACACACAGAAAATCCATGGCTCAACCGCTATCTAACGTGATTTTTTCATACAAAAAACGCTGATCCATGGTTCAGCTACGGATTAAATATCAAATTAAATGACAAGTCAACCAGATCTTGTAGGCTCGCCTTACCAATCGAAATGAAAGTTCAAAGAAGTGTGATGCGATGGTTTAGACATATTGAAAGGATGAATGAAGACCGACTGACAAAAAAAGTGTATAAAGGGAATGTACTCGTAATAGGTAAGCGTGGAAGGGGAAGACCTAGAAAAGAATGGATTGATCAGATAATTGAGATTGCGGATGAATGGAATTTACAGAGTGGAAACAAGAGAAGAGCATGCATGAAAAGAGTGATGAAATTAGATTAGATGAAAGAAGTCTGCAAGGACAGAGTCAAGTTGAGGCACTTGTGTGGAGGTACTGGCCACCTCTAAAGGAATGGCGGCAGGATACAAGACAAGACAAGGGATTTGGATACAATAGTTTGGAGACCACTGGGATATGCCATACACAGTGTGTTTATTTCTGGAATGATCGCAACAAATTTATTGAACGATTTATTTTTTCATACGCTCCTGATGATATTTCCCCGGCATTCCTTTTCCGTTCTCTTTCCGAGCATTTGATGTACATTACTGTGTGAGGTGGGATACACAAGAGGGAGTCTTGTGCCAGATTCGAATAATATATATCTTTTTTTTTGTAAATAAATATTTAAAAGTTTGAGAAAGTTTGTGTTTTTTAGTTAATCATCAAAATAAAAAAATGGATTGAAATAATGTTTATTTTTATTAAAACGCAGTTCAACTGAGCTGCGCATATAAAGAATCTTTTTTATTCGTATTGCCTAAAATGCTCGCAACTGGCGTGTTGAACCTATTTATTTTTAAAGGTAAAGGCGTCAGTGTTATGCCAACCACTTCAGTTGAAGTAGAGCTCTCAAGGGGGTTTGTTCTTATTTCTTGTGAAGTCTGAGTAAATCTTTCCGGTATTGTATTTTGAGCTTGAAAGAAACAGCGAAAATATTATTTAGAATTCAATTGATTTTCAGTGTACCGCTGGGATTTAAACTCATGACCTTCCCTTCAGCGTTAGCCACTAAACTACAGAGCAGTCTGTACGTTAAAACAAACAGTAACAAATATTTAAAAACTACGAGTTCTGACCGGTTCGTAGTTCAGTGGTAACACTTCGGACTCTGAATGGGAAAGTTGTGGGTTTGATTCCCGGCGGAGCACAAAAAATATACCATTTATATTTTCAAATTTGCTCTTCGCTGGGTTGAAAAATTCATAAAACCTTTACCAATGACCGGTCACCAAAGGTCCATCAAGCCTTACAGAAACTAGATCTTGCTTGAGAATTGGCGCTTTGTAGCGACGACGACCAAGCTCGTAAAAAGGTCGATAGCTCAATTGGTAGAATGCTTTCATTCCATGCCGAGAGCAAGGGTTCGATCTCAAAGGTTTACTCAGCCTTCACAAGGAATGAGAAACAGCCCCCCCGGAAGCTGGGTAAAAACGAATAAACAATAATGTCAGAGTGGTTTCAAATATATATTAAAAATCAATTTCCAGTTTTTATAAGACACATACATATGTCCAGTACACATACAAACATTGTTCATGCGAAATTACCTCTGATAGATATAAGCCAAGCAAGCACTAAAGAGGCAATACAGCGTACTGGCCCTAGCTACATGATATAAAGACTTTATGCTGAATAAATCTAGAATGTTATACTTATTTGCCACTAAGATTAAAGATTATAGATAGAGCACTGCGTGGGAGTGCTCCGGGGTACCTGATGGAGCTGGTGTCTCCAGCAACTACAACCTCGCGCGGACAACACTGCGGTCAGCTGCATCACGAAGCAGCTGCCTGGACATCCCTGCAAGAATCCCTGCAAGATCCCTGCGATCTTGCATTTTTATATAAAATTTTAAATTCACTTGTCGACAGCCCTGAATTGCTTGAGCAAATATATCTGCATGTACCTCGCCACAATAGCAGAATCTGTGAATTATTCCACCAAAAGCTTGTAACAAGAAATTATGTCAAAAATACAGTAATTCACAGACTTCATGAGTTAGCCAACAAGTACTTATCAAATAATGATATGGATGTATTTGCCATGTCTTTTGATTCATTCAGGTCTGCTTTGAGATTGAAATTTGTGAATGAGCTTGCACAATGTATTGTTTGAAGGAATTTGGTTGCACTTATATTTTATAAAAATAACTCATTCTTATGAGTATGTATGTATGTATGTATTTTATAAAAATAACTCATTCTTATGAGTATGTATGTATGTATTTATTTGGGTATATTTTATTATCTCCCACATAAAAATATTGTAAGCTGTGTTTCATTGTTCCTTGAATTTTTGATTTTATTTTCTCATATTTTTTG